>CM047810.1:79291957-79891957 GCA_026214975.1 Gentiana macrophylla
TTTTTCAAGATCCTTCCTTATGTCGGCAAAACTCCTATATAAGCAAAGCACCATTCGAAAGCGTAAAACAAGGACATGAAAAATACAAAAACATTAGCAATAGAATAGCAATAAATTAGATTCATAGTCTTTCTTTTATTTGTCTTTCAATTTCATATTCAGCAAATAAGGGTTTTATTATGAAGAAGATGAGTGGCTAAGGGCCCAAGGCTAGAACCACCATGTGAAGCCACCATCCCCGGAATAGACAAGGATTTTGCATTTATTCATTCTAGTAAGCTTTCTTGTTCTTCCTTCATGTTTTGATTGTTTATGTGCAATGTGTATGAACCATACATGTGTTGCATGATGATTGAATTTAAATAAACGACAGTTGATAAATTCGTAGATTACCGTGAAGGAGAGTGATAATATTTCTTCCAACAAACGAGAGTTGAGGGAGAATATTGTTAGATTAGGATTTTTATCCGTATCTTTGCTTCGTAAATGCGTTAGTTACACCGAGAGGTGGACTAATTAGCGGTGTTAAATCGAGAGAGGAAACGCCTATTTAGTAGATATTAATCCAAGGCTTGCAAATGAATATGTGATTTTCTTGTTAATTTCGGTGGGGGGGTGGAACAACGGTGAGTTCTAGTTGTTTAATTAAAATTGTTACAAAAATATTTATCAAGTAGTAGTTTTTTTTTTCTTTTCGCTTTTGAAACCTTTATTTTGTTTTTAATCCAAGATCGTAATCATAAATCTTAGAAAGAAATCAAGGCAATAACTATTTTCGTGACAAGTCCCCTGTGGATACGACCCGGTTTCACCACTATAGTCATGAGCCTTTGCACTTGGGTCGTGACATCGGTTTTTAATTAAATTTTATCAACAAGTAAAAACGCAACAATTTATAATTCATCTTAATATTTGCATTTATGCTTACATTAATACACTGCTGAAAACCCTAAGTATATCGGTATGTAATCACATAACTCAGTGTATGGCATACACACGAGGATTGAGTTTGTGATGATATGCTTAAAACTAGTTAGTCCGTGGTGAATTTAATCAGAGTATGGGTCTCATGATTAATATACCAATAATGCGCCTAAACACTTTACGGTGTGACCGCCTCATCCGGACTGGCTTGAATAATAGGTACCTAGTGGGGCATTTATATATGATGTCTATCATATAGATCGAACGATTTGATTTGAGTTCTCGATATAAATCCGTGATCGAGAAATCTTATCGAATCACAAGATGATCATATATGGATTAATCTCAATCTCGAGGTGATCATAGTCTCACCGCTTGGTTCAAAGAAGGGTTTGATGTGTTGTTAAGGATCACTTGGATACATGTGATCCAACACTTCTCATTGGCTCTATTCTCAAATGAGTGAGTAGTCTGTGACTTCACAAATATGGAATCCATTCCTTCCTCGCGGAGTAGACATAGCTCCTCCTTATTTGTTAATCCTAGAAATCGATCAATGGGCCTGGGCTTTATATTATATTAGTTATGAACTAATTGATCACTAGGGGGTTAATGGTAAATAAGGATAAGATGTTTTGAGAAGGGTTTACGGAAATATCCCGAATCAAAACGAACAGTCTATGGAGGATTTATCCGTATGTAATGATTATATCAATGGACGCTTATCGACTCAATGATTAGAGTGTAAGTATATATCTATAATCGAAAGAGTTCAGCTTGGTTTTTGGTATGTAATCCCGGAAATAATAGATTGAATAAGAATTGTTTTGTTCGATGAATAATTTTATTTAATTTATTGTAGCTACTCGTTATAGGTCCATGGTCCCCGATGTGGCTCCTAACATGCATATGTTTCTTGACGTTGGGCCTCATAATTATTAAGTAGTTGGACTATTTAATTGATGTGCGATTTATTATTTTTGGATCGAATAATTAAATACATGGAAAAGACATTTTTCGTGGACTCAAATTACATAATTGAATGTGGTGAGTGAAACCCTAATTTTAGTGGTTGATAGGCATGTTTTGTACATGTTGTAATTAGAGAAATTAGTTTTCTTGGATAGTTACATGTCATGTGATTAATTGTTTATTTGTTAAATAATTAATCGGGAGATATTAGATATTATCTATTATATATCTAAATTAGTTTTAGATTATATTAGATATATCTTATATTTAATAAAGGATTATTATGATTGATTATTTAATTAATTATTAAATCCTTGGAGGACAAGGATTTCTCTCCTATATAAAGTGAGTTCTCCTAAGTCTTTTCTACACACATAATACGCATACATACACACAAAATAAGCTTATTATTTTCGGCCAAGCTTAGGGTTTTGCGAGTTGGGAAAATCTTCGGGATTTTCTAGGTAGCATATCAAGGAGGTCAAGCATCAAGGATCAACATCCACCGGTTGTTGCTTGGAGATACACATCGGATGATTGTGGCATCTCAACAATTCGTATCTCGGCTTCTCAATCTTGGAATTCATTTTTTATTATTGGTAAGTAGATCTCACATTCTTGTAGGTAGATCTTAAATTATGTTGTTTAATTTATATTGATCGTGATCCTTGTTATTCCGCTGCGTAATCGGGCGGATCTAGATCCGTCCAGCGATATTACATCCAACATTAATCACCTTTATGCTACCTTTAGTGCTTAATTTTATTTAGATATGATGGTATAGTTAATGTATCATGAATATATGATAGTGCGAAGGATATTAGGCGTAATGCTTGATGTCCATTGACGCTAGATGATAAGTAAGCTTAAGAGATCCATTTAATGGACTAAAACAAGTTTCTCTATACAAGTTCTTGACTTTGATAATCAAAAGAGTTTGATTTGATCAAAAAGGAAAGATATGCCTAATGTGCAAAAAGGTTAGTGGGAGTGTTACAATTTCCTAGTAAGGTATTGCATATCCTTCCCGGGAATCGACACCCCGTGTCACATTCATTTAATGTTTGGTAGTTCAAGGTCTTTACGAAAGTCGTTGGAAGTTGCAATTTTATTTTAGAAACAAGAGTCAATAGTGATAGATTTAGATACTTCTTAATCATCACGCTTCACCCTTATAAATGGGATGCTAAAAAGGATTAGTATAGATCACATCGAGAGATACTGCTAGCCGGTATTCTTAGGATCTATCTATGATAGGACGTCAGTCTTGAAGATAAGGTGAAATATAATACTTATGGAAAGGTTCCTTATGCCAATGCAATAGGATCCATCATAAGTGTCGTGAGTAAAACCAGATGTTCATACTGCATGAAGAGTCACGAGAAATTATGAAAGTGATTCTGGTAAATGTCGAGAATGTCCATATAGTGTTAATAATGGGTTCTCAGTTTATTGAAACTTGGAATCGAATAAACGTAGATATACATATATGTACCCTAAATCTTAAGAATATAGTAGGAGCTACAATTTGGGTTTACGATCACTTAATTAAGTGGTACAGTGAGCTGGAAATTTTCTCAGCGATAGATCATTGTAGATTCTACAACAGGGCCAAAACACGGTGTTTATTAGAGGCACAGCGGGAGCAGTACATGGATCTAAGATATTCATTCATGAACCTTGCACGGTTCTTCCACATTTTCTATATAGCCGATATATAAGAGGATTCATTTCATAAGCAAGGACCAGGGCCTCGTCAGAGATTCATGTGTGTGTTGAGGTGGTTCGTTTTGACTTGATCATTTGGAGCATGATGTAAAGATAGTATGAGTCCCCACGGATAGTGGTCCGCTCACGCTAGGGTTGGTTAAAGCAGTATTTCATGCGATTTTTGTGTTTCAACTTGGTCTTGTGTGTACGAGTGATTGGCTTTAGGCCAAGTGGGATATTGTTGAAATAGTGTTCTAAACCCAATCGGGTTGGACCGTATCCGACCGGGTCGGATCATTTCTACTATTTCTTTATGGTTTTACATATGATAAATGGATTTTTATTATATATATTTGTTCGTTTAACAAACCAATTATGATATTATATATATGATAACGCCCCATTGTCAAATTGTGAAAGAAAACCATGATAGTGACTATGGTTTATGAAATCTCACTCACTTTAAAGGGTTTGATACTAAAATATTTCTAGCCATATGTGCTATTAAATAGGACATTAATAGGATGATTAGACTAGCACGCATTAGATGTCTTCTATCTTATGAAGATAAAGATAGATCTCGCTTATCAAAGTGTAGGGACACTTGGATCAGACGTGGATGTGTATTGAGAATGCGACGTTAAACCGAACCACTTACTTTACTAAGTGTCGCACTATGTGGCGGTTGTGTAATTATCCAAAGACTGAGTCTTTATGGCATCACAATGTGGATTGTCATACTTTGACACTATTGAGATTTCCCTTAGCCACGGGGATCATGCGGTAGTGATTGGGTGTGATGCTTAAGCACGTGTAGGATTCATATTGCTTGTCCGTAAATCGCGATCATAATAGTATGAGTAAATATCCTGATGTGGGCCTTATTATAAGGAATGTCTTCCTCTCAAAAGTCTTTGTAAAGCGGAAGTAATGTGTTACTTCGAGAGAATAGGAAGTCCAGATTATAAGATACATACATTAATGAATGACACTCGAGATACAACTGTATTGATATTATAACAATGACATGATTCTATTTACATGGTAACCGTTTCACAAGAAATGTAGTAGTCAATGCACTTGACACATCCGATGATAGGGGGTCATGACGTGTTGCTAGACGCTATTCATGACCATTAGGTGTGAAGGGCATTTTAGTAAATGTATTTGATGTCTACGGCCAACATATTCGGAAGCCTATCGGGTCACACACATAAAAAAATCTAGCCGGATTAAAATGCGGTTATAGTGATAACAAAATAATGAAACTTTTTTTCACGACTATAAAGTGTTATAGTGATAAATAAAGATTATGGTATTTATTTAGTATGAATAAATATAATACAAGATGTAAATTATGCTTTTAAGTAAATGTTCATTTATAATGTATGGGGCGCATGTTTGAATGTGCATTAGATACACGTGTATTTTTGCAAACTAATTAATCAAACTATTATATTATTATGTATTAATATATAAATATATGTAGATTTATGTGTGTAGTATATATGTGATATATACATATCTCAGAATTGATTTATGATAATATAATAAAGATATATTCAATATTGATATTGATAATATATATATCTTAAAAATATTTAATATAAGATATTAGATATTATTGAGATAAATAAAAAGATATTTTTCTTAGTTTATTGGGAATTGGTTTCATCCCTACTCAAAGCAGTAAGATAGGATTGGGACATATGAGGCGCCACACACCTTATAAATATGAGGTGGGTGTCAAGTTCTTTGTATCACAATTACAAGTCTTATTTTCTACTAGAAAATTAAGAGTGCTTCTTGGAAGAGAGTTATGGAGAAAGAAAAAGGCAAACTTAGTCGCCAACTCTTTCCGGAAGCAATCCAACGGGAGGATTCCGCGGTTGTTCATACGGATCAACGGTAGAGGCCGAACATTGGGCGGCTTCACAAAAACTACCTTAGACAAAGCATCGATTAGACTTGGTATGTTTCTTGTCTACTTCTTATTTGTTTATTGTTTTAACGAAAGCGATCCTAGTTAATAGGAAGTCAAAATTTTGAATTTCGCTTGTGTTTCCGCGTAAATTTCCTAATGTATAGGTCCCGCTTTGAGGATTGCTAACTATCAAATCCAAGACCTATCTTATCTACATAGGGCTTACAAGATTTGAATGCAAGAGATGATTCTCAATATGTCCCACTCACCGCACAGCATGTAAGATACAACAGTGTCCTGTTGAGTCCTAAAGCATTCAAACTCTTTAGCTATGAGAATATTTAACTCAAAGATTCAAGTTTTGAATTTCACTTTGAATGATTCTCTTTCGCCTTGACTACCAAACCTATATATCCTTCAATTGTTCAAGAAGGCCATCAAGAGTTTCATTCAATTCTAAACTCCTGTGGTTGGAACCAGTAGTAAAGGAACATGCACTAGATGTAGAAGTATATTTAGAAGAAGAAGTGATACCGCTGTAGTTTCCTTCATATGAACCATCAATGTTGTGTCATCCGATTCACTTCTAAGAAACTTTCTCACTTTCACTTTTCATTGACTCGAGTCACCAGATTTCATGATTTCTTGGGTACTCTTCTTCACGATGTTTGCCTCGGATGCAAGTCCGACAAATAAGTTTAAAGTGATCATGTCTTTTGTTGTGAAAACAAAGATACTCATTTTCTTTCTTGGGCCCTTCTTTCTTTTTGCCACGATCATCTCTTGTGTATCTCATTGTAGAAGTTTGGCCAGCTTTGTACTTTTTAAATATTTTTATCATTAAGACCAGGGCTGCTTGTTGTTTGATCTTGAATGTCTGCAGCCAGTGTTGTTGTTTTTACTTCCTCTTTCTCAAAGAATCGATCGAGTGATTCAGTGAATTAACGTGCTTTAAGATCCAAGAAAATTTTGAAGGTATCCTCAATCTTGAGATTCCTTGATTCTTCCATTGCAGTTACCTTCATCTTCCAGCTTGAAGGTAAGGCTCTTAGAATCTTCACATTGATCTCCTTGATAGTGAATGCGATTCCTACCAATGCACACTCATCCATAACTGCATTGAATCTTATCTCTATTTTCTCAATAGTTTCTCCACGCTCATCCTCGAACCCATGGAATATTCGCTTTGCAACTATGTTATTATTTTCTTTCACGGAGTTGAAACTTTTGCATATCACCTCAACTTGGCCATATCTCATTTGCTCTAGGAAATCTTTGACTTTGAGATACATGTTGTGGTCCAAGGTTCTATATATGATATCCACAGCCAAATTGTCCAGGTTGGCTCTTTTTCTATATTCAGGAGTCCATTCTTTCATTGGTTTACAAACTGTTACTTGACCACCTCCTTCAACTGTTTGCATCTTCATGATCTTGAGTGGTCCTTCATTGAGTTCATCAAGCATCTCATCATGTGTTGCAGCCAATAACACCTGCATACGACGTTTGTACTCATCAAACCGATCCATTGAACACATCAACAGCCAACTAACATACAGATTTGTGTCCATGATGCGTAACTTTGAAAACTTAAGTTTGAAAGAATTTAAAACGCTCAAAGAGAACAACAAGAGAGAATCTCTTCTGAACATAAGCTCGTTCTTGTTGGACATATTTTAACTTTTAATGATCGAGCTGAACTAGCCGTAATAGAGCAAAGAAAAAGGATGTCTAGATCAAATGTATAGGTTTATTAGAGTTTGATTTTTTATAGGTTTGATCAAACAAGATCGTAATTAGGTCACCGATCAGACAAATGACTGCCTAGTCGAGAAGGTAACTAGGTCAGTAGACTAGTTAGGAACCCTATGAAGACTGAAGGCTGAGGGTTCAAACTCAGTTGTTGAAGGCTGAGGATCAAACTTAGTATTTAAAGTCAATGATATGGAATCCAAATTTAGGGGAAGTATGTGATGACCTAAATCGATTACATATACCTTGTGTACAATGTCTAAAATCCATATGTTAAGTGGTGATTGGAACTTAGTTATGTTTAAAATGGTGTACTCTAACATAATCATAAAAGTTAGATGAAAAGACAACAAATTTGAAGTGTTTAATAAACATAGCGCATATAAAATAAATGATCGACATGAACATCAATGAGACCAATATACACAGGCATCTCACGAGTACAAATCTCGATTTAATCAAAGGTTACATTGGAAGATTACAAGAATCAAGGATTACAAGCCTTGATATTGTCAATAAATCAATGGCCAAGATGAAAAGAACATTGGAAAGATTCAGAGGATTAACCAATGGACATAAGTCAAAGGGTGGACAGATCAAAATCTGCAAAAAAGCAAATCGACAAAGTTGTCGCGATTTATGTACAGGGACAGAAAGCAAGTCAAGATGGGGACAAATCTGAAACGGCTATGTTTGAAATTCAAACATAAGTCACAGGATTCTCACCTATAAATAGAAGACTCTTGATTCAGATACAAGTGATGAAAAACAAATAATCAACTCAAGCTATCAAGTTTCTTATCAAGAAAAACACCCTATTGACTTCACTGAGCTTAAAGCTACTGATCCAGAAAAGTCTTCAAGTGTAACCTGCTATCAAGTTACATCAAGTTCACACTTGAAGACATCAAGCTGCTGATCATTTCATCCTGATCAAGTCGCCGATCGTTGAATCATTTACTTGATTCAAACTTTCTTTACAAGAAACCGGCCAACACGTAGAAGCACTTAGGTGTCAAGAATCGTTGTTTGTGGTGGAGCCGGGTGAAGAGGCAATCCTACCCTTCAAGGACCAAAGGAATATTTTGGAGCAAAGAATCCTACCTGCTTCAAATATTCAGGTTTGTGAAGCCATAGTTATTGGTGAATGACAGATACCTTAGGGATTTTTGTAAATCGCAATCTCAACGATCTCTACCGAATTTCCTCCAACATCACAGGAGAAGAGTGCACTGACAGGATTACACCACCTGGAACCACTATAAAATTGCCTACTTACTTTCTACATTTACTTTTTGCATTTAGTATAATTGATCACATCAACTTATCAAAACTAGCAACCGAATCACACACTTACACTAATGAGTATCTAATATTTAGTATCATCTTTTAACAACAAGTAATAAGGCTTAATTTGAATATATTCCGCTACAACAAATTCAAGAATATCTAGTCAAGAAAGCTAATCGACCTTCCCGAGTTTGTTAACTCCAAAAGTTTTAAGTGTTAAGTTTATTCACCCCCCTCTAAACTTAACCAAAGCCTTTTCAAGGACAAACAATTGGTATCGTGAGCAAAGGTTTCTATTCAAGTAATCCTACTTGTTCTCGCTTGTGAAAATACATTGAAAACTTTTGCATCATGGATAACAACCAGTATTCTAGAACTATGTTGATGTGTTCCTTAGATCGTTTTGATGAATATAAACGTCGTATGCAGGTTTTTCTAGCTGCAACACATGAATTGATGGATATGCTAACTGATGGACCACTGGAGATCACTAAGTCAGTAACTGTGGGAAGTGAAAGTCAGTATGTTCCAAAGCCAAAAAGATAGTGGAATGATGAAGATAGAAAAAGAGCAAACCTCAACAATATTGCTATTGCTATCATTTATAGAACCTTGGATAGCAATATGTACATGACAGTGAATGATTGCAAGACTGCAAATGAACTTTGGGATAAGTTACAACTAATCTGTGAAGGCACTGATGCTATCAAGAAAAACAAGGTCCAGTAGCCAAAAGAAGTTCCAAGATTTCAAAATAAAATCAAATGAAACCATTGAGAAAATGGAGTCAAGATTCAATGCTATCATGGATGAACTCACCTACTGGATGTGATCTATACAAAAGAAGTGATCAATACAAGAATCTTAGCCCAACCTCGCAAAAGAGGTTTGGGAGATAAAGGTTACAAAACATAGAAGAATCCAGGAGTCTACATAAAGAAGACACCTTCAAACTATTTTCAGATCTCAAAGCATATGAATTCAGTAAGAAACTTATTCCTGAGACTGAAAAAGAAGAACCAAAGACTACTCAGATTCTTTGCACACAAAGAAGAATCATCAGGTGGTCAAGATGATCTACTTGATGAGATGCAAGAGAAAATTGCCCTACTGAGCAAGAAAATATGAATGATGGAAATAGGAAGGGGTTCTCCAAGGAATTTCACATAGAAATCAAGTGAAAAGAAGAAGGAAGAATCCAAGAAAGATAATGATTACTTGTGTTTTCATTGCAAGAAACCAGGACACTTCAAACCTGACTGTCCTGATCTAAAACAGAAAAGGAACCTGATTATCTATGCTTCAACTGCAAGAAGCCTAGACATTTCAGACCTGATTATCCAGACCTACTGAAGAATAAGAATCAGCAAAGAAGACTTGGCAAGAAAGCAATGGTTGCTGATGATGAATCAGGCTATAAAGTTGAATCAGAAAAAGGAAATGAATCTGATGACACTGCACTTGTTGCTGATATGGATGATTATGCTTTAATGGAAAATATGGAAGAGACTGAGGAGGTATACAATTTTGTATCTATAAATACTCCTGCTGAAAGTGATTGTGAATCAATTTGTGGTTCAAATCCTAAAAATTCTGACAATGTAAAAATCCCACATCGGTAAAGTAAAGTCTTGCTCACCCCTATATAAATGTGAGACATAAAGGGGGGGGGGGGAATGTAAAAATCCAACATCGGTAAAGTAAAGTCCTGCTCACCCTCATATAAATGAGTCATAAATGGTCCGGTCAACTTCTTAGACCACCGTCCTCGCTGTTAGGTGTAGTGCCCGAAAGACAATTATCTAATTGTTTTAGGACAGAATTATTAATTCATCTTCTTATATGCATTTATGTTTAGAATTAAGACACTACTGAAAACCCTAAGTACCTCGTTTATGTAATCACTTAACTCAGTGTATGGCTATACACAAGAGGATTGAGTTAGTGAGATGTACTTAAAATTAACTTAGTCCGTAGAGTTTATTAATCTGAGTACGGGTCTCATGATTAATCTGCTATTAATGCACCCAAATCACTTTAGGTGTGACAGTCTTATCCGGACTGTCGGTAATAGGGTACCTAGTGGGGCATTTATATATGATGATAATCATATAGGACTGGACCGATTTGATTTGAGTTCTCGATATAATTCCGTGATCAAGAAGTCTTATTGAATCACAAGATGATCATATATGGATTAATCTCAATCCTTAGGTGATCACAGACAACTGCTTAGACTAGGGTAGAGTTTGATGTGTTAGTAAGAATCACTTTGAAGTATGTGGTCCAACACTTCTCGTTGGCTCTATTCTGGTATGAGTGAGTAGTATGTGCTATCACAGATATGGAATTCATTCCTTCCCTCGGGAAGTAGAGAGACAGTCCCCTTATTTGTTAGCCCTGAGAAAATGATCGATCGGCCGAGTTCATATTTAGTCTAATTAGCTACTAGTCAGATATGTGAACTAATTGATCACTGTGGGGTTAATGGTAAACAAGGATAAGATATTCTGAGTCGGATTCACGGAGACTTCCCACTCAGAATGGACAGTCAATGGAGGATTTATCCGTATGTAATGATTATATCGGTGGACACCTTATCAACTCATAGTTGAGTATAAGTTATCTATATTCGCAGAGTTCGGGCCGGGTTTATGGTGGTGTAATCCCGGAATTAATAGATTGAATATTATTGTTCGGTCCGACGGATAATATTATTTAATTTATTGTAGCTCTTCGAATATGGGTCCATGGTCCCCGACGCTGTTTCTAACAAGCATATGTTTTCTCGTCGTTTCACCCGAATTATTAATAAATAGTTGGATTGACCGCTTAATAGATATGTGGATTAATTGTTTAGTTGGACTAGATAATTAAATACATGGAAAAGAATTTTTCGTGGACTCGCCCAAGTGTGTGAAATGCGTGGATGACCTAATATATTAGGGCATGGGGCGCATCTTTTGTTATTTAATTGTCAAGAAATTAGTTTTTCTTAGATAATTATTTAACATGTGATTAAATTATTTATTTGTTAAATAATTGATTAAGGAAAATATTGATTGATCCTTAAATATTCTAGATTGGTTCTAGATTATTCTAGAGTATCTTTTATTTAATAGGATTATTATAATTGATTTTGTATTAATTATTAAATCCTTGGAGGACAAGGATTACTCTCCTATATAAAGAGAGTTCTCCTGCCTAAAACACACACATAAATTTCGACTTTTTGTGTAGTGTTGGAAGCTTAGAATTTTCGGCTTCAACACTAAGGGGTTTCGAGTCGATAATCCTCGGATTATTCCGGTAGCATATCGAGGAGGTCAAGCGGCTTGAATCACCATCCACTTGGTGTTGCTTGGAGATACAAGCCGGAAGATGGTGGCTTCTCAATTCTTGGATCTTGGATCTCGGATTGTTCTAGACGTTTATTCACAATAAACCGGTAAGCAATCTAACCCCCTCGTAGGATTAGATCTATTTATTTATGTATTTTGGTTGTTAGATCTAGATCTTGTACTTTCTACTACGTAATCGGTTCAATCTAAGATTGATCCGGCAATATTACATCCTACAAGTGGTATCAGAGCCTTTGATCTATCAATCAAAGTACATGAATTTTAGATCTAAGGAGTGGAATAGCATTTGTAGGTTGCTTTATTTTCTTTTTTTTATAAATCTAAAATATCATGTATGTATGCCTTTGTGATTGTCTTGGTTGAAGAGATGGATTGGGGTTGGTACTGTTTACTCGTTAGATCTATCATATAAATTCGTTTATATGAGTATAGGAAATTTTTTAATTTTAATTTCCTGGAAGTAGATCTGTTTTGTTGTTGTTCCGTTTTTTATTTTTCCCGGAGTTTGAGCCGTTGAAACGACAATCCCTCCGGTCAGAATGAAGAATAAAATTTTAAGAACATTCCCTCTAAATTTCGTAACGATCGGAGTCGATCACGATGTCTGATCACTGCTATAAAGTTGTTGCTGTAACAGAAAAGCACAGCAGGCATTAAAACCCTAGCTGTGAGTTCGTCAAATTTATGGAAGAGATTAAACCGTTGAAACGAAGATCCGACCGTTCAGATCGACTACCATGGAGTTATGAACAATCCCTAAAATTTCAGGTCGATCGGGATTTGTCTCGATGCCCGATCGTCCCCGGGAAGACACTGTTGCGCCGAAGATATAAACAAATGCAGCAGTTAGATCGCTGGATTTTTGGAGAAAATTGGACTGTTGAAACGAAGATCCAACCGTTCAGATTGAAGTAGGTGGAGTGAAGAACAAGTCCAAAAAGTTTCGTAACGATCAAGGTTCGTTTGGATGTCCGATCATCGATAAAACGCACAGCAGCAGATTAGAAAATAGTAAACCCTATTTAGGGTTTGTGTTTTTTTAGGTTAGATATAGGGTACCAAACGATCCATCTCGGTGTTTAATTTTTCCGTTATTTTTTCGTATGATCGAAATTATGTGATAGAAACCGAAAATTGTCATTACATGCATCATATCATGATTCCACTCCAATGCATACGTGTAGCTAGTTTATTTCGAATAAATTAGGCATGTATAACTCGTATAATTAGTTAAAAAGCTTTTTAATTAATATGTGGTAGTTAATTAATTAAGTAACTAATTATAAAAACCGAGGAACCGGTTTTGTCAATCGTTACGATTTTAGTGATGGATTCTCGGTGAATCCCACTTAGATAAATCGTTGAGTTTTCAGTGAACCTACCTTAAACAGAAACGAGATTACACTTTGGTTGACAAATTTAGAAATCGGAAAATCATTTTACATGGGTTCAGAAATGGTCTAACCATGGTTGGGCGAGTTCAACCGAGCTTCGGCTCAATCGACTCCCTTTCCACATGTGATGTACGTTACAGTGGTTCGACAAGACTTAGCATAGCCGATAAGCCCTCGGGCTAAACGGGGCTTCTCTTGCCGGATTAGCCTGAACTGTCACATATGTTCCAACGAATAAGACGGCGTAGGCTTGCCTACATAACCGACCCTGTTCGGAGTACTTTGATTTATTGTTTCTTATTATCAAGACCGAAACCGTAATTAGTAAACCCACCACTTTTTCAAAATATTGAGTGGGAGCGGGAAAGCGACAAATGACCCCACAAATTTCTACTATAGGTGCAAGCACGTGAGAGAAGGGTGACGCCTTGAGCCGCTTTGATTCCGGCCCCTGCGGGTGGTGTTCACCCTATCAAAATTCAAGGCTTGACCTCCGAAAGGATAGGATTTCGGTACTCTTTGAGTCATCGACCGACCTCAAGCGTGTACTCGGGCGTACTTTGAGATCTTATATAGTAGGTCACACTTTATGGATATTTTTGAAATATCTAGGCTAGAAAAGGAAGGCAATCAATGAAGTAAGGCCCGGGATGTCTGATTCCCATGAGATGTTCGATTCTCGAAGCTTAATCATTGAGAGAGATTGTCTCAGTTTAATCGTCACCTCTTTGACTGACCCTGCGGCGGCACTGAGGTGTGAGATTAAATCCTTGGAATGGTAGGATAGACTTTAAACAAGTTTATTACACCTAAAATAAAAATCTAATAGTGAAAAATTTACTTTTGAATTTAATTTTCTGTCATTTTATTTACAGCTAAATCTCTAGGGTACTAAACTGTTAGTAATAGGACTTCATTAAAAATGTGGAGAGTAACAAGAACGTTGTAATTATCAACAAATGCAGTTAATTTTTCGGAAGAGTTTTTTCCCTTGAGCCTTTAAAAACTTAAGTGACATAGTGATAGCGTGATAATTATCTCAGGTGGTCAGCGGTGGTGTTAGGGTGGATATCGGGCTATTTTTGAGGTGTTAATTATGGTGGCTCGTGGAGGAGATATGCATGCAGTGGTGGTGCCGTCATCGTTGAAGACGAGAGTAGGAGAATTCGGCTTTACCTTATCTTTTATTCATCATCCAAAAAACCCCCACTGGAAGGGTTACATATGGCCCTATTTATAGGGAAGTTGTTATACATTATCAGATAATTACGACAAAGGACATAGATGGTGCGGACACATAGCAAATGCCAGGTCTGCCGGCGAGGTAAGGCGGCTCCGATCTTGGGGCTTGTGCTTCATGCTAGCAGACTATCCCGATGGTGTCCGATCCCCCTCTTACCGTTGGCGAGCAGCCGGTCCTATGAGTATCCAGTCGGTGCCGCAGTGATCGGAGCGATAGGTCCGAGCTGGAGGTAGGAATATCCCTATCAATGCCCCCTACTCCGTACCCTTGGCATCTTTCGATGTCGGGTGGGGAGTATTTTCTGAAATTACCGCCTATGGGCGGTTCCACTTTCGCTCGATCCGATACCTTGATCTTTTAGTTTAGCCTGCGGCGAAGTCGTATTTGGGCGGATAGCCATGACTTCAAATGATTTGGCATCTTGGGCTTTTAGCCTAGCCTGGGGTGAAGTTGTATTTGGGCGGATAGCCTTGACTTCAAATGATTTTGCATCTTGGGCTTTTAGCTCAGCCTCGGGCGAAAGTCGTATTTGGGCGGATAGCCTTGACTTCAAATGATTTGGCATCTTGGGCTTTTAGCCTAGCCTGGGCGAAGTCGTATTTGGGCGGATAGCCTTGACTTCAAATGATTTGGCATCTTGGGCTTTTAGCCTAGCCTGGGGCGAAGTCGTATTAGGTCGGCCCCCTGGCAAGCGTATTCACAACGGAGAGTTGCCCAACCACAAATACGGATCTGTTGGATGGGGCGGTGGGCCGTTGGATCTGTTTTTCTCTACCTATATAAAGGGAGAGTTGCCCAACCACAAATATTTTCCGATTTCTCGTTTTAGCAATTTTACCGGCTGCTCCTGAATAGAAGTTTTCCGACGAGGCGATTTCCAGTAGGGTTTCGAAGATTTATTTCTCGTCTCCTACTTCCTGCTCGTATTTCCTGCTAATCATCAAGTAAGCTTATTTCTCCTCTCGATTTCTAGCATCTTGTATTTCTTCCAATTCTGGCTTCATTTTCATTTGGGTTGTCGTAATTGAATTTAAATTCGTTGTCTTCACTTCCCTGTTTGATAATCCTCCGGCTAGTCTGGGGCATTGAATACCCCAGGTCCTTGAATTGGGTCTGGCGCGATTGTTGCTGTAATGGGTTTTTTTCAAGGTTGTTCCCTTTGATTGGTGGGGCTTGTTGTAGTATGAAAAGACGGGGTGTCGAGACGGACTGGTTTAGATGGTCTCGGCCCGGCTATCGCTGTCCTGGGTGATGACTTATCCACCTCGCTCTTTTCTTTTGTAGGATGTCTAACAGCGACAGATCGGGAAATAGCGATGATGACGGTGTTCATGGCTATGCCTCTGAAGATGCCGATGAGGCGAGTACTAGCTCCGGTGAGGGCGACGAAGGTGAGAGTACGGAGGATGATTTGGTGTTGGCCCAATTGGCTACCCTTCAACCTGGTCGTTTAAGGTCTGCAGCTCGTAAGCTACCGAAAGGAAAGCTCGCCTCTTCGGTTGTGGCCCCCAAGGAGTTAAAGAGGTTTGGGAAAAATTCCGCTAGGGCTGCAGGTTCCTCCTCTGGTGTGGTTGTGCCTGAGAAACCCCAGCGGAACTAGAAAAACGGTGATGATGTGGAGGAGCCTAAGGAAAGCAGTAAGACTCCTAGGCCTCGCAATGTCGAGGCCCTCAAGGAGGATAATGAAATCGACGCCCTTGACAGACAGGTCGAAGCAGATTGGGCGGCCGTTTGTTCCCGCCTTAGGGACCCTCAATTCCTTTCTGAATTTCATATCTCCTCTGATTTCCATTTTAGCGGCTTCGAGACGTCGGAGAACCGAGCCGGCTTGAGGTTGAAGAAAGACGGCTTGGTTTTTTTCTTTGATCACTTTGTGGCCGGTCTTAGGCCACCTTTTGACCCTTTCTTTGTTGAGGTCATGTGGAGCTTGGCGGCCCTCCCCTGTGATTTTACCCCCGGCGCGGTCAGGGTGGTTATGGCCTTCATTGTTCTCTGCCGTATTTTGGGCTACGATCCCTCGATGAAGGTGTTTTTGAAGTTTTATACCTTCATCAAAGCGGCCACAAATAAGGCCGATTCAAGCAATTTCCTGGCGACCAGAGCGAAGAAATGCCGCATGTTTTACTAGACTTCGAATAAGGTCCGCGGCTGGAACACGAGGGCCATACTGGTCGAGTCGAAGTCTGTGTGGCCTTTTCTGAAGTTCGATGTTCGCCCCAAAAAGAGACAGAATAGTGTTGTCGTGTCCAAGACTCTCGATCATGTTGAGCAGGAACTTCTTGATAAGCTTCACGAATTTCTCGGCTGGGATGAGGAGAGTGAGACTCAGAAAAGGACTTTCAGTTGGAGAAGCTTGATCGATCTGAAGGCCCCCTTCTGTTGTGTAGCCGGTATTCCTGGACCGATTAACGCTCAGCCCGTAGTGAAGGCATCTAACCTGGGTGTTTACGAGGATTGGTATGCCGAGTGTCATCATGGGAGGTGTTTCCCTACCTAGTGTCAGATCTGTACGGGGGTTGAAGAGCTACGGCCCGCTAGTAATTTGCCCCCTTGATTTCGTTTTTCTTTCTCTGACTCTTTTTTGATAGCTTTGTTCATTTCTTGTGGGATTTTGACTATTTTTCCTTTGTGTTTCGCAGGTACCATGGTGCTCGCCAACACGAATAGGAATGTTGTAATGACCCGTCTTAGGGATGAGAGGAAAGCTCGACAGGCCTTGCTGGGTGCCAGTGAACCCATGAACCCTCCCCCCACCGTGAGTATGGAAGACATTCCTGTTGCTGAGGGCTCCTCTGCAGTGGGGCCGCATGACGTTGTGCACGTAGGTAGCGGTACCGTTGTTGCCAAATCGACCAGATCTACCGTGGCTTCAGAGGTGAAGAAAACCGCTGTGGTCAATAAGGTGAAGAGAAATAGACCTGCCGGGAGGAAAGATTCTGTCCTAGTAGACGAGGAAGAGCCCTCGATTGATGTTCGAGTCGACGCACCGTTCAAGGAGTCTGAGGCTGAAGGTGGCCAGGGTTCCGGTGAGGTAACGGCCGCTGATGACTTGACCGAGAGATCTGTGAAGAGGGTCGCTGCCGACATTGAGCCTGCCGCTACTGGATCGGTGCAGGAAGACTCAAGCAAGATGAAGGTCCCTGTGGGATTCAAGGGGAAGCCGGCCCTATGGTTGGACCATGAATTCCTAAAACAACCCCTTTCTTCCAAGACGGCTGGGGAATTATTTGCTTCTATTTCTGACGTCATTCCCCTACGAAATCTGAAGTTAAAACTGCCCGATGCCCCTCAACTGATGGTCGGTCACGGCGTTGTCAACCGGATTGCCCAAGCCGACGTGGTGGCGTCGACAGCCTCTCTGGGGCCTTCATCCAGTCGGCAGCTTTTGTTCGAAACACTCGGTCTTTATGGGACCACGGCGGTAGCGTAAAAGTACCTTTTCTTTTTGAGTTTTCTTTTGTCAAGTTTTCTGGTTCTGAGCCCTTTTCTCTTCAGGTTGCCACCAAGCTTAAGCAGATCGAGTGGAGTTGTGATGAAGAGGCGAGGAAAATGGCGAGTCAGCTGGCTGAGATGAAAATGAAGATGATTGCTGAGGCAGATCGGGCAAACGCGGCGGAGCAGAGAGAGAAAAAGCTTATGGCCGAAGTCCAGACTTTCTCCCGGAAAGCTCAATCTGCAGCCGACCTCCAAAAGTCCGCTGAGTCGGAGAGGGAGAAGGATCTTGCCAAGGTGACAGAGGCCCATGAGCTTGTCGACCAGCTGAAGAGCGAGGTGACAGAGGCCCATGAGCTCGTCGACCGGCTGAAGAGCGAGTTGAAGGAGTCTGAAGCCGCTGCTGCTGACACTGCCCGAAAAGTTAATGATGCCTTGCTATATGGATTTGATCAGGGTTTCTACCATGCCTCGAGGTGCCTTAAGGAATTTTGTGAAGGTGCCCCGAATCTCGAAACCTTGCAGGATTGCTCGCTTATGGACCAGATGGCCTGGTGCCGAGGTGTTCCACCCCGACCTTCCTTACACCGCCGTTCAAATCGAGGATTTCTGGGTCGAAAATCTGAAGCGTGGTAAGCCGCTTTGGGATCCCCCTGCAGTCAATGAGCGAAATCTTTGTGGAATGATGTTGGAGATGGAGAAAGAAGCTCTCGAGCTTGCTGCGAAGGAGGCAGGGGCCGCCGTCATTAGCGCCGGCGAGGATAAGAGTCCCGAGGAGGATTGCGACAATTTTTTGAATTTGACTGGCCTCATGCTGAAACTCCTCCTTCAGATAAACAATCTTGATTTGACTCATTTTGGTTTTTGTTGTATTTATGAGTTCAACTGCTATCTTTCGTCTCCGGCCCTCTGCCTATATCTTTTTTATAATGACTTTGTAGTTTGAGCGGTGCTTGATTTTTGCTTGTCTTGTGTCTTTTCGAGTCCACTTGCTTTCTTAATGTATTGTATGTATGCGGGCCCCTCGTCTTGGTGAGGTCGGTAGCTCTCGTATCTGGAGTTGCCGAGACGAAAAGTTTTCCTGCGCTTTTGTAGTGCTAAGTTGCGGCCCTATGCGTTTGGTGAGGTCGAATTTGACGTCGACCTCACGAAAATAGTTGAAACACCCTTTGTCCAGACACTTGGTTAAAATAGAGGTGGATTGTAAATAACTTGTCGTAGTTTGAAAATTTTCATCCTGTTCCCCCTTGTTTGGAACAAGATTGAGGACGAACTTGATCCAAACAAGTTTTGAGTCATCCTCCTCTTGGTTCCTCGGTTCTAGCGGCTTGATGCGGCTCGTTTGTTTTGAGCGGGATCGTAGGCATTATGCCTGGGTCCGGCTTTAAACAATGTCCTCTTTATGATTTTACGGCTCGACTTCTCCTGTCACGTCCCGTCATAAAGCTGCGACGTTTGGCCAGCTGCCATTATATTCCTGTTGCTGACGTTTGGGAAACCGTGAGCACGCCACCGCTGCTCGATAATCGTTCCCGTGTTAATGAGATTTTGAAATCGAAAAGGCGTCTCGCCTTGCCGTTGGATCAAAAAAAAAATTTCTCCGTTGGATCAATTATTTTTTACTATAAATGGAGGCCTTTCTTTCACCTTTCTTCTATATATCACAACTCTATTCCACTTTCTGATTATTCTGCAGTCATGGCTGATTTCAGTGATTCAATTTCTTTCAGACAGCCACGCCTCTTGCGATTTCCAAATTTCTATCTGTTTTTAGTGATCTTCCTTTCCTGCCTGAAAGGGGTTTGAACCGCCGGAAAATTTGTTATGCTCAACGCCAGCGTACTGCCCGGAATGGATGGTCTGATTTTCTGGGGGCACCCAGGGGGGTGTATAACGCCACCATTGTGCGGGAATTCTATTCCGCATTATCGGTGGTGGTTCTGCCCAACGCTTCCTCCACTGTTGTCCCTCTCCGGGGGGTTCATGTTGTTCTCTCCCCTGAGATCATCAATGGAGTCTTCCATTTACCTTCCCCTCCGGCCTATGCATATTATGAAACGGCTTGGAGCCTGGGCGAAGAAGTGAGGAGGCATGTTTATGGGGCCGCTGCACTTAGGCGGTTGATCCCTGGTGATTGGAATCCATTGCCCGAGGGCTATGCTTCGGAGATGTCCCAAGCCAATCGGGAGTGGAAGAGGTTTATTAATTCCAGGGTGTTTCCTTCTTTCGATGCTGAAGAGATTTCTGAGGCAGAATCGCATCTTCTTTATGCGATTCTGGAGGGAGGTGAGGAAGTGCGCATCGACTGGGGGCGGTTGATCTACCGTTCCATAATTACATTTGCTGCCCAGATAGACCTCCATGGGCCTATCCCTTTCCCGAGGCTGATCTCGCACGCACAGCGTTGGTGCTCCCGGGATGCCTCGCGACTCGTGATGATGTTCTTGTGCCGCCCGTGCGCCGTCGCCGAGTTCGCCGTATTGATTCGGACACGCCGACGGATTCGAAGCTAATTGAGTTTAGATTTTCTTTTCGTTGTGTCTTGTAAATAATCGGCCTTGTAGGTCTTTGTTTGAATAAAAAGTTTTCTTTCTGCATCGTTTTTGTTTTGCTTATCTGGCCTCTTATTCTTTGGCGAAGTCGAAGTCGTTTGGAGTCTTGTGACCTTTGACCTAATCTTTGCGATTATGACTCATTTGCGACTTTTGGCCCAATCGCGCATGATGACCGTTGCTTTTTCAAACGTCGGCCCCATTAATGTTGGGGTTGGCGTCTCAATTCGACGTTCATGACCCTTGTCTTCCCGCCTCTTTGGTTTCTCGGCCTATAAAAGGAGGGTCCTCTCCTCCCTCTTTCTTTGCTATTTTTCTGCGACCTTTTCTTTATTTTGAGAGCATATCTTCAAACTCTGTGTGTTTCTATTATTTCTCTATGTCTTCTTCGTCTAAGAGCTCGACCAGTAGTCCATTGTCTCTAACCCTCGCTTTAGATGAGGGGCTTTTAGTATGCTTCCGTCTGACCACCTCTCCAATGGCCAAACGTTACTTCCATAATTATTTCAGCAACTGCCCTCTTATGCAGGAGAGGGGACTGAATCAAGATCGTATTGGTCCAGGCCACCGGGCTATAATTCCCGCCAATGGTTGGGAAAGATTCGTGGCTCCCCCGGTTGGGGAGTATAACCTGACATTGGTTCGTGAATTCTATTCTGCCTTGTCAGCGGATAATGATGCTGAGGATACAACCATCGTTGTTGTTCGTGGGGTGATGGTGAACTTTACTCCGGCTGCTATCAATGAGTTTTATGGCCTCCCTAATCCTGCTGAGGATTACGACGTCCTTTGGGACCTTGAAGATCCGATCAACTATTTTGGCACTCTTGCCGAGGCATTTGAGTCTCTGCTGCGGCACGAGTGGGCGCATGAAATGGAGGTCATAGTCCATATGCTCAGTCGGCCGGAGAGGGAATGGAAACGCTTTTTAAACACTCAGGTTTTTTGAATGCCCGATTACAAGGTGGTCACTGAACTTGAGGCATTCATTCTTCACGCCCTTTCACTGCCGGACGTGCCAATTAATTGGGGTCGTTTGATTCACCAGGAGGCGATCAAGTTCGCCCGGCTGATGGATGCCGGTCTGGTAATGCCATTTTCTTGGATGATCTCCAACATGTGTATTCGAAGCCATAGCATGCCGGTGTGTCCGACCACTGATGTATACATAGCGGCCCCAACTCCCGAGGCATAATAATGATTTTTTTTTGGGAGCTTGCCCTCCTTGTACAAATTTTTCTTTAATAAATTTCGAATTTTGAAATTTTGACCGCGTTGTTCACCTCGCCCCAATTCTGTGTCGGACGGGTTTCACTTATGGGGGACAGAGTCCGTTTATAATAAACAAGAGATAAAAGAGGCTTGACACCTTTATTTTAATTATTGCTTCAACATGGGAAATGAAAATAAGAAAGCTGAGGCCGCTGGTCTTACATATAATATTTCTTTAGGTTGTCAGCATGCCAGGGCCTGTTGAATTTGTGGACCTCTTTGTCTGAGAGAATGTAGGTTCCCTTTTTGACAATCTTTGACACTCACCAGACCTTCCCAGTTTTCAGCCAGTTTTCCTTTGTCTGTTTTTTGGCCAGTGGCTTGTCGTTTTCGAAGAACGAAATCCCCCACTGCAAGCGAGCGATATCGGATATGCTGGTCGTGGTATCTTTTAGCGGCTTGTTTGTAATTGACCAGTTGGGCCCGGGCTTTCAGACGTTTTCCCTCCGCTAAATCCAATTTGATTTGTCGATTAATCACGTTCCTGGCTTCGTCAAAATGAGAGACCCTGATGCTTGGGAGTGCCATCTCTACCGGTGCCATTGCTTCAGAGCCGTATGTTAGCGAGAATGGGGTTTCCCCCGTTGTTGCTTTTCGAGTTGTTCGCGGAGCCCAGAGGGCTTCTGGCAGGTAATCCACCCACTTGCCTACCTTATCATCTAGGATCTTTTTCAGTACTTTTAGTACCTGCTAGTTGGCATTCTCTGCCTGTCCGTTTCCTTGGGGGTAGCACACCGAGGACTACCAATGTTTGACGTTGTGTTCTTTGCAAAAGTTGTCGAACTCGTCCCTAAACTGTGGACCGTGACCAGATACGATAGCTCTTGGTACTCCAAATCTTGTCTAGATTTGGTCCAGTAAGAAATATATGATGTCGCTGGAGCATATTTTCACGAGCGCTTTTGCCTCGACCCATTTCGTGAAGTAATCCACGGCGACGACCACATATTCGCATCTTGACCTCCCCTTTTTGAGTGGGCCGATGAGGTCGATGGCCCACATGTAGAAAGGCTAGGCCGCGGTGACTATGCTCTGTTCCACTGAAGGTAGTCGGGGAATATCGGCGAAGCGCTGGCATTTATCGTAGCTCTTAGCATATCTTTCAGCGTCTTCCGCAAGCTTCAGCCAGTAGTATCCTGCCAACAACACCTTTTGTGAGAGGGTGCGGCTGGAGGGGTGGCCGCCGCATATTCCTTGGTGTAGCTCTGTGAGAATTCCATGTACCTCATATGGCCGCACACACCGTTGTAGCGGTTTCGAGAATGATCGCCGGTATAAAATTCCATTTAGTATGGTGTACCGTGCAGCCCTTTTTCTCAAGGCTTGAGCCTCTTTGGCATCCTCTGGTGATACCCCGTTTTCTATATACGCCTTTATTTCGTCCGTCCAGGACGGGGTTGATGGTTGGATGTCCATGATTTCGGTCCGGCTGACGGCGGGCTCCTTCAGATATTCAAACATGATCGCGGGGTTGCTGAACTCATCTTTAGATATGAGCTTCGACAGGTAATCTGCCCGCTCATTCTGTTCTCGCGGTATGCCCTTGAATTCACAATATTTGAAACGGCTCCTGAGCTTTCTGACGAGGTTGAGGTACTTCTTGAGTATCTCGTCCCTCGCTTTGAACTTGCCATTTATTTGGCACACTATCACTTGTGAGTCGCAGAACACTTCTAAGCTTTCGACGTTCATAGATCTTGCCAATTCCAGGCCAGCGATGACCGCTTCGTACTCGGCCTGATTGTTGGATGCAGTAAAATTGAACCGCAGGGTTTTTTCAATCTCTTCGGATGAGCCCGGCTCCAGAAGTATTACCCCAGTGCCACAACCGTTTCGGCTCGCTGCCCCGTCGACGTACATCTGCCAGCAGAGGGACGGTCTATTCGGCTCGACCTCCATTGGGGTGTTTGATTTGTCAACGCACGACGAACTAGGTTGTCCGGTGGGTCCTTCTTCTGTGAAGCTCGTTTCAACTATAAAGTCCGCTAGGGCTTGGGCCTTTATAGCCTTTCTGGACTCATACCGAACGTCGAATTTGGTCAGCTCTATGGCCCATCGTAGCATTCTGCCCGAGAGGTCTGGCTTGTGTAGTAATTGTCACAAAGGACTATTTGTTTGGACCACGATTGAGTGTGAAGAAAAATAGGCTCTAAGTTTTCGGGAGCCGACAACAAGCGAGTAGGCTTACTTTTCTGCATCAAGATAGCGGCTCTCAACGGGACTGAGGGCCTTCGATACATAGTAAACGGGCTTTTGGAGGGTCCCATCCTCCTTGACAAGAACAGCTGCAATGGCCCGGTCCGAAGCGGCCAGATATAAAAAAAGATCATCCCCTAATGCCGGGCTGACTAGCAGCGGAGGGCTTGCCAGATATTCTTTGACGGCTTTGAAGGCCTGGGAGCATTCTTCTGTCCACTCGAAGGTCTTGTTCCCTTTGAGAATTTTAAAGAAAGGGAGGCACTTGTCTGCGGATCTGGAGACGAACCTTCCCAATACGATGATTCTTCCATTTAACCTATGAACCTCTTTCACACATCTCGGCTCTTCCATGTTAGCCAGAGCCTGAATTTTCTCAGGATTTGCCTAGATCCCCCTCTGAGTTACCATGAAACCTAGGAACTTTCCGGCTTGGACTCCGAAGGTGCATTTCGCAATGTGCCCTGACGTTATCGAAGGTTTCCTGGAGGTTGAACAGATGGTCGGCGTTGGAAGATTTGACCACCATGTCGTCGATGTAGGCTTCCATATTCTTGCCAATTTGGGAGCTGAATACTTTGTTGACCATCCTTTGGTATGTGGACCCGGCATTCTTCAAACCAAATGGCATCATCTCATAATAGTACATTCCGCCCGCGGCTCAGAAAGCTGTCAATTCTTTTTCCCTGTTAGACATCATCACTTGGTGATAGCCTGAGTACGCGTCCAAGAAACTCACATTTCGAATCCGGCTATTCGGTCGACCATTTTGTCGATTCTGGGTAGCTCATAAGGATCCTTAGGACAAGCCTTGTTCAGGTCAGTAAAGTCGACGCACATGCGCCATTTTCCATTATGCTTTTTGACCATGACTACATTGGCCAGCCAGGTTGGGTACTGAAGTTCCCGGATAATTCCAGCGTCAATTAGCTTGTTCACCTCTACTTTGATGGCATCCTCCTTCTCTTTGGAGAACTGTCGAGCTTTCTGATGGATGGGTTTGAAGCCTGGATTCACGTTCAGTTGATGCATCGCTATCTCGGGCTCCACGCCCCTCATGCCTATCACTACCCAGGCGAACGCATCCAAGTTTTCTTTTAACATCAAGACCAACTTTTCTCTTTCCTCTTTACTCATCTGAGCGCCCACCTTTATCTTCTGGTCGGGGTATTTTTAGTTAACGATTATCTCCACCAACTCGTCCTCGGCGGTGAAGTCTGACTCGTCTCTGACTTGATGGGTGTCGCAAATGACCGTCTTGGGTTCGGTGGAGGCGTCTTTACTAACCGGGCACGGCTCGTTTTGAGCTTTCGTCGCCTCGAAAGTGTCGATGCGGATCCTTCTTGATGCTGACTCAGATGCCTCCCCTTGGGGCCTTTTGCCCACTCCCCTGGCCGGGTAATCGCTTCAATTTGTAGTGGCATGATTTAGCAGAGTTTGTGGCCTGGCTTGACGGCCACCCCGATCCCTTCGTCGGTATAGAATTTCATCCTTTGATGGGGATCAAACAATCATTTGAAATTTTCTTTGAGAGGGGACCCCGAGGATTGCAGTATAGTGGGAATGCAGATCGACCACTAGAAGGTTTATTTTTTCTTTGCGATATGGTGGGTGGTTGCCGATCTCCACCTCCAAGTCGATGACGCCTAAGACGGATACTTTATCATTGGAAAATCCCTCCAGCATTCCCAAATAAGGCTTTAGCTTGGATATACCGATCTTGAGCTATTTCTATGTCTCCAAGTAGATGATGTCGCGTGCGGCCCCCGTATCCAAGAGTACCCGATTGACCCCAAAATCGCTGATCCTGACTTGTATCACAATTGGCAGCTCCATTGCCCCTGGTGGGCCCGCTAACTCGCTCTTGGTGAACGTTATCGTCTGTTCATCGGGAGCCAGGACGACTGGTTTCTCCCTACCCCTGACTTTGATCGCGTTGATCTGGCTCTTGATGAGATGGTTGCTGGGGAATTCCTCTGTGATTACCTTAATCTTATTTCGGTATCTTCGAGGCCCCCTATCATCTTTGGCTCCGCCACTATTTTTCTTGTATTTGTCTAACTCCCCGTTTCTTATCATTTTGTCGATGATCCTTCTCAGTGTGAAGCATTCGTCGGTGAGGTGGCCGTGATCCTCATGAAAATCACAGTACCTGGTATCGTCTCTTGAACTCGGATCGGACCTTATAGGCCTTGGCCGCTCTACCCTGTCCTTGATCTTGAAAAGTATTTCAGATAGACTCGCGTTGATGGGGACAAAATCGGACTCGTCAAACTTGAATGGTTTTCTGACTTCCCTATCTCGATTTTTTCCTCTTTTCTGATCATCCTTCTGGTCTTTCTTGGGTTCATCTCTGTTTTCCTCACCTGAGTGTCTGGACTCAGTCCGACTTTTTCCTTTTCCGGAAGACGAGGGAACCGCCTCCGTTAGCCCAAAGATGCGGGCTTGGTTGAGGAGATCGCGTAGATTTGAGGGGGGCTCATGGAGAAGTGTGTTTTCATAGGGCCCATGGCGATACCGTTCAGGAAACCCCTCTGGACTTCGTTCTCAGGTAGTTTTTTCGTCTGTTCATACACTCTGACGAATTGATCGTGGTAGCTTTTGCAGGATTCTCCATCTCCCTATCGTATTTCGTATAGATCCTCAATGGTTTTCTTAGGCCATTCTGCCGTTTCAAATTCTTTCAGAAACTTTGCCCTTAGCTCCTCCCAACTTTTAATAGAGCCGCGGGGCAAGCTTCTGAGCCAGGCAGCGGTCGATCCTGCATGCTTCCTACGAACGCTACGCACCATGCCGACTTGTTTTGTTAGGAACATTTTATTATGTTTTGATGATGGCCATATTAGATGTTATAGAAAGCCTAAAATAAGTTAGAATTCTTGGTATACGTCTTTACTTAGAGTCTGACATGTTGTATAAGTTGAGTCAGACAAGTATTGTACTAGTTGGTAGGACGGCAAAGCAAAAAACAGATATTCCGCAGAGTGAAGCCAGCCAAGCACCTGCAGAGAAGCAATGCAGACATTAAAGGTCTGACTTGTAACCAAGAAAGTCTGTGATGACCTTGGACAAGTCTAAGTTGTACTACAAGCGATGCACATTAATATTCGAATATGGTGTACACTAATCTCATCCCAATCAAAGATCAGTGAAGTACAAAGATTCTCCTCAAACAGAAACAAAGAAGAAAACAGTGAATCGGCAAGGCAGACTCACTTTCGGCTGAGTAAAGACGAAACGGTGAAGGAAAAGCTAAAACGGCTAAGTCAGAAGGATCACTCGACCGTTCTAAAAACGGTGAAGTAACACTTACCAGATCAGATTTAATATACGTTGAAGATTCAGAAGATCATGCATTAAATGCACAATCAATAGAAGATCAATCAATGACGGATTTTCTGATAGACGTTTGAAGAAAGAATCCGATCACTGAAATCAAGGAGAATGCAATTAAGGGGGAATCAAGAATAAAATCAAGGATTATTCCCTCATTAATATAGCCAACGGACGGAATTTCAAAATCAAGGTTATTCAAGGCTATAAATAGAAGGCATTGACAGACAGAGAAGAAAGGCACTGAAAATAAAAATAAAGTGAAAACTCTGTCAATTTGAAAAGCCTTCTCTCTGAACTTACAAGGAAAAATCTAGTAATCAACTCAGATATCAGAGCTACAAAGTCATACTTGGTGCTGAGATTGATCAATCAAGTGTGTGAATCACATTCACATCAATCAAGCAAATCAATCGAGGCAATCGAGAAGGAGTTGAATCTGTGATAGCCATTGAAGGATTTTGATCTCAAGGAGCAGACAAGGAAGATCAATCATCAAGGCTCATTGCAGTCAAGGAGTGATGGTCTTGTAGATTGTGAAGCTTGGGAAGCCAAGGACAATCATACTATTGTATCACAGTAAAACAATAGTGAATTCCTCCGATCATCACAGAGAAGAGTGGATTAAGGGATTACACCACCCTCGAACCACTATAAGCCTTGTGTCAATTTAATTTCTGCAATTTACTTTACAACATTTATTTAATTTGCCTACATCATAACTTATATCTGTGATTGCCTAAACTGATTTGAAAACAACATAGTAAAAAGGGACTTATCCGCTGCCCAAAAGCTTTTAAATAAAAGAAATTTTTTTGAAACTCCACTATAGTCATTCACCCCCCTCTCGACTATAGTTTTACCTTTCTCTGGGACCAACAATTGGTATCGAGCGGTGTTCTAGTATCGAAACTGCTCGGATCTAATTTACGGTAACAATGAGATCACTTATTTTCAAAGTAGTTTTCAAATCTGAGTTTTCTATACGCTTACATTTATATCTTCATTTGCACTGATGGATTCCTCAAACTTCTTGTCAAAAGTACATGTTTTTAATGTTAATAATTTTGATGAATATAAAATAAGAATGCTATCTCATCTTGCACCAACTCATGAAGAGATGCTGGATGTAATTAATGATGGACCAATCACAATCACTACATGTGTGTAGGCACGAGGAGCGAGATCAAGGAAAGGAAATTGACAAACCTAAAAGGATTGGACCAAGGATGACGGGAGAGAAGAGCAAATATGGACTTTGTTGCAAAAGACATGATCTTGAAGACAGATGATAGCAACATGTTCATGAGAATCAAAGATCGCAAAAACAAAAAAGGAGATGTGGGACAAGCTATCATTGATAAATGAAGGATCTCAAGGCGATTAAAGAAAACAAATTATCTCATTGCAAAATAGAAATTTGAGAACTTTAAAATGAAGGCTGGTGAATCCATTGATCAAATGGACAACAGATTCTCAAGCATCATCAATGAATTGCAACAGCTTGGACACATATATCCCCATAAAGAAGTATGCTTGAAGATCTTGAGAGGACTACCTGAAAGAAGGAAGATCATAACATCAGTAATCAGAGGAACAACAAATCTTACAAGCACTGACACTCTGGCACTGATGTCCCAATTAAAAGCTCATAATTCGAATTGAACGGTGAAGATGGTGCTCCGGCAGAGACACAGAAAATCACTGCATTAGCTACACCCCAGCAAAGTAACTTTGCTGAATGCATCAACAAAGAGACACATGAACTAAAAGAACATGTAGCTTTATTAGTTAAACGCTTTGACAGGTTTAGCAGAAAGAAGCCCTTCAAAGGGAATTCATCAAACAAGAGGTCAAGCTCAAACAAAGATATGAAGAAGAAAGATGATGAATACAGATGCTTCAACTACAACAAGAAAGGTCACTTCAAGGCTGATTGTCCTAAAGAAAATGACAAAGATGATGAAAAGAAGAAATACAAAGCATCTGAAAAGAGAAAAAGCAAGAAGGCACTCAAGGCAGAATCCAAAGAAAGAAAATAATGAAGAATCATCGATAATGATTCGGATGATAGTGATGAAGAAGACATTTCGAAAAATGAGAAAAAGCATGTCTATGCCTCATGACCAAAGAATTGGATGAAGATAAAAGTGATAGCTCGATACTCGAGGAAACAAGCCTATGTTTAATGACTAAAGAATCGATGAAACCGAGGTAACATCTAGTTCCTGCTCTCATCAAATGCATCCACATCTAACACTTTGCACAATCTTAGTCTCCCATTAGATACAAATGAGACCTAGTCCAAAATCTCATGACTAAATTTGATGAAATTGAAAAGAATCATGAAATTACGGAAAAGGAATGCAAGGATCTAAGAAAAGAGAATAAGAGATTAAAGAAAGAAGCTGGATAAAGCAAAAGTTTGAATTAACTAGTAAGGAGACCTACTTAAATGATCAACAAAAGCGGATGATCATACATCCATTATTAACAGATCGATTAAGAAAATCTCCTCACCAATAAAAGGTAACCACTTGCACCACTAAAAGCACCGACTTACAAACCCTCAAAAGGTTTGGATCGAGATCTGTATATTAGCTGCAATCGATGAAAGTAGGAATAATGGTCAACACAATTCTAAATTCGGGACCATTAATGGATCAAAATTTAGAAAGTGACAGACCATAGTTCCAACAGATCATCCTGTTCCGTGAAGTCAAAACCTAGTGTAGTGAAACAATGAGACTAAATCCTCATTCCAATCAATCAAGAACAACGACCATCCCGAAGGTAAAGGCGGACTTTACCCTTCGTGAGGATGATTGAATGTTGCACCTCCAAATACAAGAGGAAACCATTCCATAAAATGCATCATGTGTTTAAGAAAAACCAATATGTTCCTAGACACATGAAGCAAGAAAGGTTTCCTACTGCATATTGGAAAGTGAAGAAGGATGTAAATGCACCAAAAGGTGGAGAAAAGTATCAGAATACCTTCAGTAAAAATATTAGAAGCTACTCTGCCATGCCTTATACATATGAAGTTGATGACTTCAATTATCCAAAAAGAAGACCTTTTGGAGACACACTTGGTACGGGAGGCATGATTTCTAATAGGTATGGACCCAAATAGTGTTGGGTACCTAAACTTAATTAATCTGTTTTGTAGGATGTCAGGTACATAGACAGTGGATGTTCCAGACACATGACAGGAAACAAGAAATGGCTCACTGACTTCAAATCTTTAGATGGACCCAAAGTCACATTTGGAGGCAAAGAAAACCCTGGCAAGATTAAGGGGGAAGGCATAATACTCAAGAACAATCTAAAGATTCAAAATGTGGCATATGTCAAGGGACTTAACTTCAATCTGATGAGCATCAGTCAATTCTGTGACAAAGGCTACAATGTGCACTTCAACAAAGAAGGATGCAAAGTGATTCACAGCCAAACCAACACAGTAGTTCTTGCAGGTAGAAGACAAGACAACATGTATGTGGTGGACTGGAGAACAGCCAAGGCAGAAACATGTCTACTTGTCAAGAATAAACAATCAACAAGCTGGATTTGGCACAGAAGATTAAATCACCTGAATTTCAAGACCATCAACAAACTATCAAAGAGCAAGTTAGTTGAAGGCCTGCCAGAGATCACATTCAAGAAAGAAAGTCTATGTGATGCATGTCAGAAAGGAAAACAGATCAAAAGTTCATTCAAGTCAAAGCCTTATCAATCTACAACAAGAGTTCTACATCTGTTACACATGGACCTGTTTGGACCAGTCACACCAGTAAGTGTGAGTGGTAAGAAATATACTCTTGTAGTGGTGGATGACTTCTCAAAGTACACCTGGACCATTTTCATGAACAAGAAGAAAGAAACACTCAAGAAGTTGCCAGATTTGGCTGAGAAGACTCCAAAATGAGAAAGAGCTAAAGATTATCAAGATCGATCGATAGAGGCACCGAATTTCTAAATGAAATTATCGTAACCTATTGTGAAGAAAATGGAGTGTTACATCAACTATCTGCAGCAGGAACTCCACAACAAAATGGTGTAGCAGAAAGAAGAAACAGAACTCTCAAAGAAGCAGTTAGAACATTGATTTCTGAAGCATGCTTGCCAAAGTGGTTTTGGGCTGAAGCAGCAAACACAGCATGTCATACACAAAACAGATCAATCAACAACAAATATCATGGAAAGACTCCATATGAAATATGGAATGGTAGAAAAATCCAATATCTCATATTTTCATATGTTTGGATCAAAATGTTTTGTCTTAAACAGGAACCGGCTGCATACCTTTGATGAGATGGCTGATGAAGCAATCTTCATGGGATACTCAGACACCAGCAAAGCATTCAGAGTACTCAATAAAAGAACATTGGTGATTGAAGAATCAATACATGTGGTTTTTGATGAACCAAATACAAATGGTGAAGATCTTCAAGACCAAGAAGAGAAAGCAGCACAGAGGGAAATCTATACAAATGCAACCATACCAGCTACTATCCTGAATCATCATTTTGAAAATCAAGAGGAGCCACATATCAATACAACAGAAGAAGCACCTGAAGTTGAAGTTCATGCTCAGCATGAAGGTATGGAAGCACCAAGTGAAGAACAACTTCAACCAGATCTAAATTGGCTAAGAGACCATCCTGAAGAACAAGTTATTGGAGATATTCACACAGGAGTTAGAACCAGAAGACAACTGGAGCACATGCTAACTTGCTTTCTATCACAAGTGGAACCCAAGACCATAGATGATGCAATCCAAGATACAGATTGGATCACAGCCATGCAAGAAGAACTAAATGAATTTGAAAGAAATGAAGTCTAGGAACTTGTTGACAGACCAGCTATGGCCAACATCATTGGTGCAAAATTGGTATTCAGGAACAAGATGGATGAGCAAGGAACTATTGTCAGAAACAAAGCAAGGCTAGTTGCAAAAGGCTATTCTCAAGCAGAAGGAATAGATTATGATGAAACATTTGCACCAGTAGCAAGATTGGAAGCAATCAGACTCTTTCTAGCATTTGCTGCATACAAAGACTTCAAAGTCTATCAAATGGATGTCAAGAGTGCATTCCTAAATGGACTTTTGGAAGAAGAATTTTATGTAGAACAACCTCCTGGATTTCAAATCAAAGGAAAAGAAGACAAAGTATACAAACTCAAGAAGGCCCTCTATGGCCTCAAACAGGCACCTAGAGCCTGGTATGAAACACTATCACAATTTCTGATCAAGAATGGATTCAACAAGGGAACTATTGACAATAATCTATTCAAACTAGAGGAAGGAGCAAGCACATTGCTAGTACAAATCTATGTTGATGATATAATCTTTGGATCAGAGGATGAAAAGCTTTGTGAGAAATTTGCAAACCTGATGAAGAACAAATTTTAGATGAGCATGATGGGAGAATTAAACTATTTCCTTGGCCTTCAAGTAAAGCAAATGAAGGATGACATTTTCATTAGTCAAGCCAAGTACACAAGAGATTTGATACACAAGTATGGGATGGATACAAGTGGCACAGCAGACACACCAATGTGTGCCAGAGTCATACTTGGAAAAGATGAAGCAGGAAAGGATGTTGATCAGAAAATGTATAGAGGAATCATTGGATCCTCATTATACTTAATTGCAAGCAGACCTGATATAGCATTTGCAGTAGGAGTGTGTGCAAGATTTCAAGCTCAACCAAAAGAATCACATCTTCTAGCAGCTAAAAGGATAATCAAATACTTGAAAAACACTATAAATGTTGGAATTTGGTATCCAAAAGATGGAGGATTTAAATTGATATCATATTCAGACTCTGACTATGCTGGATGCAAAATAGATAGAAAAAGCACCTCTGGAACATGTTAAATGCTAGGAACCAGACTAGTCTCTTGGTTCAGTAAAAAGCAAAACTCCATATCTACATCAACAAATGAAAGCGAGAATATATAGCGGTGGTAGTCACAGTGCACAAGTACTTTGGATAAGACAACAGCTAAGGGACTATGGAGTGGAAGAGAAAACAATTCCAATCATGTGTGATAACACAAGAGCAATATCTATTACTGAAAATCCAGTATTGCATTCAAGAACAAAGCACATTGATGTAAGACATCATTTCATCAGAGACCATGTTGAAAAGGAGGATGTCATCCTAAAACACATACCCACTGAAGATCAATTGGCCGACATCTTCACTAAACCACTCAGTTATGAAAGATTTAGTATGTTGAGAACTGAGTTAGGAATGATTAATAGCGGCTAACTGGAGTAATCGGCTAAGTGACTTCATCAACTGGTACAACCTTTGCCGTTACAGGAGATGTAGCAGGTAAGGCACTGGTATCCAGCGAAGGTAACTTAACTGATTGTTAGGAACAGTTAAATGGAGCAGCTCGGTGAAGAACTCATTGGATCGGCTAAGTGACCAGCCAAGGCACTTCACCGAAATAAAGACTTGGATAAATTAAAAGTGTGAACAAAATCAATTCTAATTACACGTGGAGAATAAGAAAATTATGGAGGATTATTCTGTGAAAGATTACACGCGTGGAGATCAACTTATGATCATGGAGGTAATTATATTATTTTTCGAATTATAAACTCCTCGATTCCCGGGCTCTATCATTACTTACCTCAAACCACTCCCCCATTACGCTCGAATATCGTAATTCACATACACAAAATCACGCCATTATGTCACAAAATCCTTCCATATTCAAACCACGTTCACACTACCCAAATCACACTATATAAACAAGACTTAGAGATTTTCAGAAATCTTTACGCTCTCTTGCAAACTTACAAACCCTATTTCTGATTTTCACTGAAAACTTGAAGAACTCCTTTCTAAACATCTATCTACTATCAATGGCTTCATCTTCCACAATCTCTCCCACTGAAAAATACTATGAGAAGTCAATCATCACTGGTTCATTCTTCAAACCAGAACATTATCTCTCGTATTGTGATAATGATGCGAAAGCTCAACGCTTAGTTGACTGCTGTTCAAATTTGGGGCTGATGACCTTCCTAAACCCCCCAATCACTGGAATTTGTTATGAAAATCTGATTGCGTTTTGGAAAAACGCCAAATTTGTACCCAGCACAAAGAAGACTGAAGTCGAGCGCATCACGAGCTCAATCTTTGGAAAAGACATAGTCATAACGCCTGGTACACTGAACAGATATCTGCAACTTCCCATAATCGGTCCAGCCAATGTCAAGTTTGTGACGGTTGACGTCCGTAAATTCAATGAAATAGCCAAGAATCCCAGCAGCTTGACAAAGAAACATACAACCTGCCCTGATCAATGCTCAAACTTCCATTCGCGGAATTTGCACCAGTCACCACCAAGAATATCGAGGGCAGAAAGGGGTCTATGGAAAATCTGACTGAGGTTCGGATCAGACTGATGGCCATAATCTACGAAGGTACCAAATTCGACTGGGCAATGTTTGTTTTCAATCGATTGAAAGACCAAATTCAAAAGGAAATTGATCTATCAACAACGGAACCAAGCAAGGGTTTACAGAAAAAGGGCGATTTCTGGGAGAGGAAATCATATGGGTTCCCTCTTCAACACATGTTCAACGAATTGAAGGTACAACCCACCAATCTACAGTCCCCACACAAGTCAAAAACCATGTTTACCTACATCAAGGCTTCCTTGAAGCCCAAACCCATTGCTGGGAGCAAAAGCGACACAGGCGCGAGATCGGGAGTGGGATGAAGAACTAGATCCCAAACGGCACATGAAAGCACCTCTCTGACTGGAATCAGCAATTTGAATGACCTGTGACAATAAGTGACAACACAGCAATGGAAGAAGAAAAGCAACAAGAGGAAATCACCTATCTGGAGGAAGGCGAGGAAGGATACAGAATCACCTCATCTGAAGAGGAATAAATAGATGAGGCAGAAGATGAGTCAGAGGATGAACACCTAGGAGGTAGAAATCTTGAAGCAAATCAAGAAGATTTGGGGATTTCTGACGATGAACTGACTCTCCAAGAAGTGCTTTTCAAAAGCATTGGTACAGTTGACAAACATCTCAGTGAGCCAGCTGATAAAGCTCACTCAAATTAAAATTGTCAACTCCCCACAATTGCACGAGGGGAACGATGGCGATGCTGTGAGCTCACACTCAACAACAACCTCTAAATGACCATGTGTCAAATGAGGCAGAACAAGAGTAGATGGAAGAAAAAGAAGAAGCACAAAATGAAAAGGAAGAAGAGGAAAAGGAAGAGCAAGAAGTTGAAGTGGAAAATGAGGAGAAGCAAGGTGAAGATGCTGAGGGTGAAAATGATGAGGATGAAGAGGATGCCCATGTGACACCAGAAGAAATTGATCCAGAGAGAGTCTTCAATCTGGACATTCAACCCCTCATTGTGGACATGGAAAGGCAATACTACAAAGAGGCAAAATTTGATGCATGCCTTAAGGTGTGAAGTCGCCTCCTTCAACCACAAGATTGAGGCCCTCATTAATCACATCAAGATTCATCACGAAGTCATGGAAAGGCAAGGAACTTACTCGCAAATTACAAACAACTCATTCCTCATCATGTCCAAACCAATCTTGAATTCCATGCTGAGACAATGGACAACAATCTTAAGCCATTGGTGGACACTCTCAATGCTCATACTCATCAAATTCAGCATCTGGATGAGGTAATGGAGCATTCTGGCAAGCAATTGGACCTTCTACTCAAAGTTGGTGAGGCCAACAACAAGATACTGGAGAGAAGATATGGACCTCTCCCTCGATTACGATCTGACACCAACAAATCTTGAAGCCTTTTTAGTCTTTGCCAAAAGGGGAGGAAGTTCCAAGCCTGAAAGCAGTAAAGAGAAGGCAAGCCCAACAGAAAAGGGCAAGGGAAGCAAAGGCAAAGGCATCAGGGTTGAAGATGTGAAGAAGTAGATCTTACACTCAATCTGAATGATTTCTAGATTACTTCTATGTGCCCTGTCTTTAAATAAAAAGATGCAATATCTTATTGCCCTATGATGGATGAATAAAATCGTTGAAATTTTGTTCTAATTTTGATTACTTATGTTCAGGCTTATGAGGGTTTTTGGCATCATCAAAAAGGGGGAAATTGTTAGGAACATTTTATTATGTTTTGATGATGGCCATACTAGCTGTTATAGCAAGCCTGAAATAAGTTAGAATTCTCTATATAAGTCTTTACTTAGAGTCTGACATGTTGTATAAGTTGAGTCAGACAAGTATTGTACTAGTTGGTAGGACGGAAAGCAAAAACAGATATTCGGTAGAGTGAAGCCACCAAGCACCAAGCAGAGAAAGCAATGCGAGACATTAAAGGTCTGACTTGTAACCAAGGAAGTCTGTGATGACCTTGGACAAGTCTAAGTTATACTACAAGCGATGCACATTAATATTCGAATATGGTGTACATTGATCTCACCCCAATCAAAGATCAGTGAAGTACAAAGATTCTCCTCAAACAGAAACAAAGAAGAAAACAAGAAATCGGCAAAGCGACTCACTTTCGGTGAGTAAAGACGGCAAGCGGTGAAGGAAAAGCTAAACGGCTAAGTCAGAAGGATCACTCGACCGTTCTAAAAACGGCGAAGTAACACTTACCAGATCAGATTTAATATACGTTGAAGATTCAGAAGATCATGCATTAAATGCACAATCAATAGAGGATCAATCAAGGACGGATTTTCTACTATACGTTTGAAGAAAGAATACGATCACTGAAATCAAGGAGAATGCAATTAAGGGGGAATCAAGAATAAAATCAAGGATTATTCCCTCATTAATATAGCCAATGGACGGAATTTCAAAATCAAGGTTATTCAAGGCTATAAATAGAAGGCATTGACAGACAGAGAAGAAAAGCACTGAAAATAAAAATCAAGTGAAAACTCTGTCAATTTGAAAAGCCTTCTCTCTGAACTTACAAGGAAACATCTAGTGTTCAACTCAGATATCAGAGCTACAAAGTCATACTTGGTGCTGAGATTGATCAATCAAGTGTGTGAATCACATTCACATCAAACTGAAGCAACTGAATCAGAGGCAATCTGAGAAGGAGTTGAATCTGTGATAGCTATTGAAGGATTTTGATCTCAAGGAGCAGCAAGGAAGGCTGAATCACTGAAGCTGTTGCAGTCAAGGAGTGATAGTCTTGTAGATTGTGAAGCTTGGGAAGCCAAGGACAATCATACTATTGTATCTGTAAAACAATAGTGAATTCCTCCGATCATCACAGGAGAAGAGTGGATTAAGGGATTACACCACCCTGAACCACTATAAGCCTTGTGTCAATTTAATTTCTGCAATTTACTTTACAGCATTTATTTAATTTCCCTACATCATAACTTATATATGTGATTGCCTAAACTGATTTGAAAACAACATAGTAAGAAGGGGACTTATCCATTGCGCCCAAAAGCTTTTAAATAAAAGAAAAGTTTTTGAAACTCCACTATAGTCATTCACCCCCCCCTATATAGTTTCACCCTTCTCTGGGACCAACATGTTTGATGTGGCTAGGAGTGTTCGACTCTGGAAAGCGGCTATCCATTCCAGCGGGCACGAAGTTCCCTTGTAATAGACGTACTGTGAGTATTGCACGCCCTTAGGGGGTAATGATTCCAGTATTTCGCTCGCGAGAATGTCGATTCCTTGGGTCGGCTCAGGTTTCCCATCGGGCTTGGCTTTTTTCAACTCGAAAATTTCTCTTTCCATCTTCTCCATTCGGTCGTCCCCCGCCGGCGCGGTGTTTCTGGCGGGTACCATTTTTCTTTTGACGATGTCGTCCGAGTCCGCGTAATATGCCGACTCCATGTCTTGCTCTGCTCTTTTCTTGTCTATGATGAGCCTCGCATCGTGGGGATCCCTGCCCTCATGGGGCGATGCGGCGTTTTTCTCGGAGGCGGGGGGACCTAATCGTTGATGCACAGCTTTTTTCTCGAGGCATCCTAGCCGTTCCAGGACTGACGCTTTCTCGCCGCTTTTCTCAGGCATAAGCTTTCTTTTTTGCCCTGCTGACGAATATACGCTTTCTTCCGCTTCTTCCCTCGCTGTCCCGGGTTCTCGGGCTTGTCGCACTCTTAGGGGGGGCCATTTCTCTACGCTCGGAGGGAGCAGGGATCTGTTTCTCGATAGCAATGAGGGGTAAGTTGATATACTCCAAGATGATCAGCCACGCATTCAAAATCCCAAGGATCCTATTATTGTTCGAGATGGACCTATTACACGTTTTCAAGAGAAGAAGGCTCGAGAAGCTTATGCAAAGCTTATCCAAGACGTTGGAAAGGAGAATAAGGCCTCGAGGATTGATGATCCAACTACTCTAAGTCTATTCATTGCTGATTGGGCTTAATGTGTAGAAAGGCCCAAGTATGGGGCGTATTATGCATCATAATTGCTGAATATTCAGCAATTATGATTATGCTATTTTTAATTAGGCCTTTTTATTTAATTAGGAAGTAATATTCCGGCCCAACTGATAAAGTGGCACCTTATTTCCTTAGGAATTAGGTTTTCTATTTTGCTATTTATAGTTGCCAAACATGAACGTATGAGGCAGCTTATTATGGAATCTAAAGACTATTTTAGTTGAAATTCAGAGATTGAATTTTTATCATAAGAAACTTCCAGTGATTGGGTTTCTTCAAGAAGTTTTCAGAGATTGGACTTCTTTCGATTATCCTGAGACAGGGTAATTGGTTGGTGTTCCTGAGATGGGATCACCGTAGTAAATATTCTGAGATGGAGTATTTACATATCCTTTTGTTATTTTCGTTATATATATTCAAAAATCCATAAAAATATACTTGCAAGCTTCTATAGACGTTTTGTGAAGGGATTCAGCTCCATTGCAGCTCCCCTCAATGAGCTCGTCAAAAAGAATGCACCATTTGTGTGGGAACAACGTCACAGGGAAGCTTTTGAAACTCTTAAATCTATGCTTATTTCTGCACCAATACTTGCATTACCTGATTTTAATAAGATGTTCCAACTTGAATATGATGCATCGGGTGTGGGGATTGGTGGTGTTTTAATACAAGAAAGTAGGCCTGTTGCGTACTTTAGTGAGAAACTAAAAGGGGCTGCACTTAATTATTCAACGTATGATAAAGAGTTGTATGCGTTGGTTCGTTGTTTACAAACATGGCAGCACTATTTACGGCCTAGAGAGTTCACCATCCACACTGATCACGAGTCTATCAAGTACTTAAAAGGGCAAGGGAAACTGAATAAGCGTCATATAAGATGGGTTGAGATTATAGAGTCATTTCCTTATGTGATTAAGTATAAGAAGGGTAAGGATAACATAGTTGTTGATGCCTTATCTAGGCGTTATTCTTTTATCACTTTTATGCAAACCAAGTTGTTAGGATTTGAATCTATTAAGCATATGTATGAACATGACGTTGATTTTGGGAAAATATTTGCTGCATGTCCTTCTCGTGATCAACCTGAATATTCTATTTTTGATGGATTCCTTTACAAGAATGCTAAGTTATGTGTACCTCGTTGTTCTATGCGTGAGTTGTTTGTTAAGGAAACTCATGGGGGAGGTTTGATGGGACATTTTGGAGTAGATAAGACCTTAGACATGCTTAAGCAACATTTTTATTGGCCTAAGATGAAATCTGATGTGGTTAAATATTGTTCTTCGTGTTTAGTTTGCAAGCATGCTAAGGCTAGGTCACAACCACATGGATTATACACACCACTTCCTATTCCCACTTCACCTTGGACTGATCTTTCCATGGACTTTGTCTTAGGTTTGCCACGAACTAGGAATTGTCATGATTCGATTTTTGTGGTTGTTGATAGAATGTCTAAGATGGCACATTTCATTGCATGTAATAAGACTAATGATGCTTCTGCTATTGCTGACTTGTTCTTTAAGGAAATAGTACGTTTGCATGGTGTGCCTAGATCCATAGTTAGTGAACGAGATACCAAGTTTATTAGCCACTTTTGGAGAGTGTTATGGAAGAAACTAGGTACATCCTTGTTATATTCCACTTCGTTTTACCCACAAACTGATGGTCAAACAGAGGTTGCCAACCGTACTTTGGGTCAGTTACTTAGAACTGTGGTGGGTAAGAACCTTAGGACGTGGGAAATGTGTCTTCCATTTGTTGAATTTGCTTATAATCGTGCTCCTCACTCAGCTACTAAGGCTGCACCGTTTGAAGTTGTTTATGGTTTTTTACCCTCTGCTCCTTTCGAGTTTGTTCCTCTTCCTACAGGTATACACGTGAGCTTGGATGCAGAAGACAAAGCTGCACTTGTTCGTGAATTGCATACTAAAGCTCGTTTGGAGGTTGAAGAAGCTACGGAGCGGTATCTCAAGCAGGCTAATAAAGGGCGCGAAGAAATGATCTTCAAACCGGGAGATTGGGTATGGCTATACCTACGCAAGGAGCGTTTTCCACATCAACGCAAGAGCAAGCTGAATTACCGAGGTGATGGACCATTTCAAGTACTACGCAAGGTGAATGACAACGCCTATGTCATAGATTTTCCACCGGATTGGACTATGTCTTCCACAATCAACGTTAAGGACTTGTCCCCGTTTGATGATCCTCATTATGATCTGAGGTCAGATCCTTCCAAACCGGGAGGGAATGATGCACTCCAAGATGATCAGCCACGAATTCACAATCCCAAGGATCCTATTATTGTTCGAGATGGACCTATTACACGTTTTCAAGAGAAGAAGGCTCGAGAAGCTTATGCAAAGCTTATCCAAGACGTTGGAAAGGAGAATGAGGCCTCGAGGATTGATGATCCAACTACTCTAAGTCTATTCATTGCTGATTGGGCTTAATGTGCAGAAATGCCCAAGTATGGGGCGTTTTATGCATCATAATTGCTGAATATTTTGTGGACTTTTAATTATGCTATTTTTAATTAGGCCTTTTTATTTAATTAGGAAGTAATATTCCGGCCCAACTGATAAAGTGGCGCCTTATTTCCTTAGGAATTAGGTTTTCTATTTTGCTATTTATAGTTGCCAAACATGAACGTATGAGGCAGATTATTTTGGAATCATAAATTGAATTTTATTCAGAAACTTCCAGTGATTGGGTTTCTTCAATTATTCTGAGACGGAATAGTTGGATGGTTCTCCTGAGATAGGATTATCACGAGACGATAATCAGAGATTGGTTATTGTTGTTTATTCTCTTTATGTGTTCCAAATAATCCACGAAATTCACTATCCAGAAATCAGCAATCTCCTCGTAAATAAACCCTAGATTCAACAATTCGTATGAACCCTAGAAATTGGGTGATGAGTCAAAAAAAGGTTGAAGCTTTGATCTAGATCCTACAATCAGTTTGGTATCATAAGTTACACGCGGCCAGACATAGGTTAGCCGCATACATTTGTTTTACATACTCTGCATACGCTATAGCCGTCTTTGCCTGTGGTGATTCCGCCCCTGGGGTCTCCTCTGCCCTATGGGTTTTTTCGACGAGCTGCTCTTTACCCCTGGGCTATTTTGAGGTTCCTGCCATGTTTTTCTCACATGCTGGCTCAGAATGAACCGACGTCGAGTTCCCCGTGTCATTCCCAGAATTAGACCTTCTTCGGTTTATTATATTTCTGGCGTTCGTCTCTTTCTGTGGGTTATCCCATTCTGCGGTGGGGTTTTCTAGAGTGGGATCTGCTCCACTATATCGGTGAGGATCCCTTGCGGATCCTTTTCCTAGGGTAGGTGGGACGTGGACTTTCTCTTTGGTCCATGCCATCTATTAAACTCTGACTGGGTAGTTAAACGAAAAGTCAAATAGCACCCTGACTCCCAACTGCTCTGACATTCACCAACCCTGTACTATTTGATGATTACTGGGGCGGCGTGCCGGGGATATTTTCTGATAACGAAATATCTGCTGGATTTATCGCCGGAGCCGATGTACGGATGTCGGAATTTGGGGGACAACTGCGATTTCTCAAGCGTGAAGTCCCTAAATTTCCAATATCCAACAATGCAGCATACCAATCTTTATTCCGATGAACTGTGCGAGGACTCAGGCGAACATGCAATGACTTCTGAAACAATGCTCTACTAACCGTCTAAGCAACGAGCGTGATTCCCGCCACTCTCCTTAACGCATAAATTCTGAATGTCTTATTTTCTTAGGAGCATCATCGACAGTTTCATGCGTGTTTAACTTTATCCATGATTGAGCAATTATCAAGGACGTAAAATGAAAGTTCTGAAACGCAATTTCTGGCAAGGAAACCTATGATACCAACTCCGACGAATTTCTCTATACATAAACCACGAGAGAGGTGATGATTCAAACGCAAACTCGTGATTCTGGACAGGGAGTCGAGAAGGTTACCTTGTGATGACGTTATTTTGATGCTGAATCGGATGTGTTAATGCAGCTGTCTGAAGACCTGAAGCTTCCTGCTGAGGAGTGTTGAAGATGATCCGGGAAAGAAGAGCCTCGTCCACGGTTGCTGTGAGACCTACAGATCGTAGATGAGCTGTGTGCCGGAGATTGGCTAAAAATGTGAGTTTCCCAGTAACGGAGACAACTGATAGCGTGATAATTATCTCAGGTGGTCAGCGGTGGTGTTAGGGTGGATATCTGGCTATTTTTGAGGTGTTAATTATGGTGGCTCGTGGAGGAGCTATGCATGCAGGTGGTGGTGCCGTACTGTTGAAGACGAGAGTGGGAGAATTCGGCTTTGCCTTATCTTTTATTCATCATCCAAAAAACCCCCACTGGAAGGGTTACATATGGCCCTATTTATAGGGTAGTTGTTATACATTATCAGATAATTACGACAAAGGACATAGATGGTGCGGACACATAGCAAATGCCCGGTCCGCCGGCAAGGTAAGGTGGCTCCGATCTTGGGGCTTGTGCTTCATGCTAGCAGACTATCCCGATGGTGTCCGATCCCCCCTCTTACCGTTGGCGAGCAGCCGGTCCTATGAGTATCCAGTCGGTGCCGCAGTGATCGGAGCGACAGGTCCGAGCCGGAGGTAGGAATATCCCTATCACATAGTATAGGTATGTCACGGATGTCACTCGTGTTGAACGAGAGACGACCATACTTAGTTTACAAAAGATGACATAGGACTATCATATAAAATTCATTTAGGGAATTTTAAAAGTGTAATTACACAACAAATTTCTAAATTGAAATATTGGAAAATCATATACATAAGGCGTTGCTAGTTAGATGGTATTTGGAACCGATAAACTAGTGAGAGCCTTAGTCTTATGATTTGTTGTTTTTCTGAATCATTAGAAATGTGTAATAGACTGCACAGGAGTTTCTCCATTCATTGGAAAAAAAGAATAAAGCGTTGCTAGTTAGACAGTATTTGGAACTGATAAACTAGTGGGAGCTTAGTTCTGGAGATTTAATAATCTTTGAAACATCATGAACACAGCATTGCTAGTTAGACAGTATTAGGAAATGATAAACTAGTGGGAGCTTAGTTCTAGGTGATGTTCTAATCTTTGAAAAAGCATAAATACTAAGTGTTGCTAGTTAGACGGTATTTGGAACCGATAAACTAGTGGGAAGTCTTATGATTTGTCGATTAGAAAAATCGATAGTCCAAGCAAGTAACACTGAACATCCCACAGTTCAAGAGTAGTGTCTACTCGAACGAACTGCTAGTTCAAGACTGTTTCCATTTAAGGAAAGTTGAGAATGGGAAAGAATGTTTATACATGTTAGTCATCTATACTAAGTAGTTTTAAGGCTAAACCGGAAAATTAATTGGAAATTAGAGGATAAGGAAAGTGATTTCGGATCACTGACCAATGCATCCTTAGCATTTTTCTCGAAAGCTAAAGTTCTTTGCAAGAACCAGGTAGCTTTGCATTAAACGATAAATAAAATAGACAACGGGCAGTTACTTCAGATATACTAGTGGGAGTGATTTAAGGAAATGAATCTCGGATTCAATTCTTGAGTATCACAGAAAATTCATTTTCTGTTTTCGGATTCGTTGGAACGAACGTATTCATTTTCAATAAGATAATTTGTTTGTCTTATTGACGATAAATATAACATTCGTAGCACGAACCCAAGACTTGGACTTTTGTTTGATAAAGTCAGAACCACTAAGAAATGCTGAATAGGTATATGTAACACATCTTAAACAATATAAACGCAAATGTTTCCGTATTTAGATAAACACTTCTTAGATACTATTAATTAGTGCATATTCCACAACGACAAGATCTGCATACTGGCTTAGGGTGATTCCTATTCCTCAGTCAAAGGAACCCTGTCTCCAAGGAACAATGCCTAAGTTTCCTTTCAATCGGGAAAGGGTAATAGATTTAAAGAAGTTACATAGCTTGTTCATATCGACCTTCGGGGTCATATGAAAGATACAAGCTAGTGGGAGCTTCTGAGTGGTCACATATTGTCTGATAACTACTCGAAACTCCGGTATGTTTATCAAAAATATTTGGAGGAATCTCTGATTTCAATAGAGATAGAGTATTCCATACTCAGAAATAGGTTATTGCGTAGTCTTCGGGACTGATGCTCGGCCTGCCTCCCAGTGGAATGTTTTCACTAAGGGATACACCTTAAATTTGCCTTACATAGTTATTGATGTGCTACGATACGTTGCTGAACTCATTTAAGATATTGGTTGCAAAATAACGGTTTACGTTGTAATGAGAAACCGAGAAGTCTACCTAAAAGATGCCTACGCATTTGTGGATAAGGATTGAATTTGGTTCACCCACTTCCATAAATAGAGACATTTAGCACCGAGTGCTTGAAGGTAGGACTGGAAATTTTGCATACACGTTCAGGTCGTGAAATATCTTAATGCATTGAGTAAAGGTTGGTTATAAAACTCGTAAATTCAGAGAATGACGGTTATACTGTCAAACTCGGTCTGATTGAGTCTATAAATAACAATCTTTGATCTTGAAGTATTTGTACTCGAGATGTTACTAACTGATTTGTTCAGTCCACATCCAACACTGCCAGTTGGTGATAACACTAATAAAAACTACTAAACTAGATCAGTATATCAATCCACCCCGAACGCAGTGGGAGTATGGTTTGTCCATTACCCATTACAGGACCTTACGGTCTATAGTGTAGATTGATGACCTATAGTCCTTCATGGGTACGTGTGTAGATCCAGATCATGAGGTTGGTTTAAAAGCCATAACCCTGTGAATGGAGTTTGATACTCCAGATTCATGGAACTCTTGTAGAACCACCTGAGTATCTCAGGCCCAGTGGGAGTAATTGGAACTACACGGAGAAGAGTCGAATGAATAAGAAAGTTTAACTTTCAATGCATGACGGACCTCTTCTAGGCTATATAGATCCTAACCGGCAGTGTACCGGGTCAAACTATAGTGCTAGTATGGTGAGTCAGAGTGTCGAATCCTCAGGGAAACATGGTAATTCTTCTAAGTGTGGTAAAACACCAAAGAGCTGTTATTAACTCGATCTAAACCGCAATTTTATAACACAGATGACTACTATTCTACTGAACATAAAATAAATGCGTAATTTAAAAGTTATTCTAATATAATATATATAGATATATAAATATATATAGATGTACATAGATTGCAAAATATATATATATATATATAAATATATAGATACCAATATATTATTAGAGAACTAGCCAAAGTTTATATAATTGATTTATACGATCTTTTTCAGTAGACGGAATGTGCTCGATCTTTCCTTTATTATTAGGTCCAATTGAGTAAATGAAATGGTGCACTCCTGAGGTTAACAATTCCTCCTCACACGAGCGTATGAAATTGTCATATGTCATTGTCATCAGTTTACTCTCCACAACTGCCCCATGCTAATCTCAGTTAGTCTGAACAGGTACCGAGTACAAATCTACCCCGGATTCCGTTTGTCAGACGGCCGATGTTATTCAAAAGGCTCCGGTTGTCAGGCGGATCGATTTAACTTTCCGGTGTTAGTTTCAATTAAACCTTTGATTTTAACATTATTATGATCTCGAGCGCAATTTTAATAAGATTCATCTTTCCCAAGAAAAATCTGCCCCCGGGTAGGAAATAGGATTCCGTTGTCACGCTTTCGCACGGCCAATTTTACCCTCCGGTTTTTCTATCTTTTATCTCATATCCTAACTTCTCTGGTCAGTTCATCGTTAGGTTATATGTTGCGATTCATCTTGGTTAATTACGTCAATCCGAATATTATCAATACGTTACAAAATAGAAAAAGATTCAATTAACTCAATTTTAGTAAATTTTACTTAGACAGCATTCCTTTACCGAAAAGATCGAAATAAAATGATTACATAACTTTGGCTAGTTATTTAGACTTAGCTAAAAAACATTATAACAACTAAAAAGATAAAAATAAACAAAACAAACATAAATACTTTAGAAATTTTGCCCGATTACAAATGATGAATCAGAGTCGTATTCTTCCGGACATTACAACAACTTCAACAACACCGAACTTCCGATAATATCCCGAGCATTACAATGATACTACTATTTATTTATGGCATAAGGCCTATATACATACATACTACTACTATTTAAGAGATTAGAGGATATATATTGGTACCCCTTTTATGTCTGCAAACCTGCTGAATTTATAGGCCAAATTTCCCAGGGCCGGATCGATCCGAGGTGATGCCGGATCGATCCGAGAATAAAAAATATTATCTCCTGGATTATTCTCTGCAGGATCACATGTTGATAATCATTATGTTTCCTCGGTTCGATCCGAGGTTAATCCGGATTGATCCGGGTAGTTAATTTTCACATCTTGATCTGAAACATGATAAAATTATATCTTGAACTTTGGATCTCCAAATGTCATAATTCAAGAAGCGTTGGAAAGCTCTTGAAAAGATCTATAACTTCTATGAAGGACTCTTCTTCACAAAATGCCTTTTTGATGGGCCATTTGTTCGTCGAAAATATAATTCGATAATGGTATCACGAACCGTTGATCCACTTGAACTTTAAATCTCGAGGCACTTCCTTACTCTCTTCAAAAGATATGATTTTACTTCAAAAAGTGTCGTCACTCGGGGTCTTGGTTTACCTAAAAATCTGCAATAAAATACCAAAAATACCCACGTAAATCTGACACGACACTCCGGTTATTAAACCGGTACAAAATTTATATCTTTTTATTACTTTTGCTAGATTTTTATAGTATTTAGATTTATTCATTACTATTAATAATTTATAAGATTATCGTTATAATTTCTTATATTTTATATAAAAAGAGTTAATAAAATATATAAAACATCGAAATTTTTATCATATAAATGTTATACATCAACTACTCCCCACTTAGCTCTTTGATCGTCCTCGAGCAAAATAAGCGGTAATATATAAAAATTACAATAAAAATGATATACTTGGTAGATTAAATTTCAAGTTAGTAAAATATCATTTCAATATTATAAATATATTATATCTTTCTTAGAAATTAACAAGATAAAAAGTGTATATAACTTAGATAAATTAGTTATCAAATATATTTTAAATGAAATTCTGCATAATCTACTTAATAAATATAATTAAAATTCTAGAATTATTCTCCTATCTCAACTTATATTGAATATTTGGAATCAAGGACTAAGTCAAGTAGTTGACAAAATGGCTTATAACGTTTTCAGGCTCAGGGTGTTGGTTAATCGAAAGGATAGAAAATGAAATCAAAAGAGAAATAAGCAAGTCGTACGTACTTACATCTTCATAATTTTGATCAAAAATATCTCGATTAATAACATTTTTTCCAGATTTTTTTTTTAAGAAATAAAAGCGTGCATGTGTGTAGAAAATCAAACTTACAAGCATTGCATCATCAAGATTGATCGGAGTACTACTCTTTCGATAGAAAATTACAAGTCCGGTTTCCTTAAACTTGTAATCATTCTTGAGATCTTATGATTCGACTTTTTTTTTTATGCCTTCATTCCCAGCAATAGGACATTTCGAGATAATACCCTAGCTGGACTACTATCCTCAGGCAATCGGGAGCTTTTATACCTCATAGCGATATAGGACGTTTCGTGATAACACCCTACTGCACTCAAATCATTGGTAGCTACAACCGATATGTTTTTATTTTTAAGTTGTCGATCACAGATAAGGAAGATACCTGATATTTGATTAATTCTGTGTAGATATAGTGCTTCGTTCTTAATTCTTCTATAGAATATTAACATATCCGAACTTATTATCAAAATCAACTATCTTGCAAGCGTCATGAGGTAAGATCGAATATACTAATACTTATCTAATTTTTCCAATCTCAGCATACACCATTCTTTTGTAACGATACTTAACTCTCGCGTCATTATCTCCTTTCATAAGTACGTACAAACTCAGGGGATTTTTAGGAAATGTAGACCAAAATAAGCTAAGGGTCGGTTATAATTAGTTTAATCAAAATGGCTATTTCGAGTGAGATCTTGATCACTCTAATCAAAGCTGAGGTAAGGACAAAAATTAGAAATTTATTTAGGTAATCTATTTGGCTATAGTTTATATTTTTGTGGTGCCAAAATGTCATCATTCCTAATCCAATTCCATATTCATATTTCGTTTTGAAAAGAAAATTATTCTAACATTTCATTATAGATATAAGTATATCTGCTAAATTTCAAACAAAAAAAAAATTTACTTGATAATATTTATGTATAGTTACATATACTTAAAATCTTATAAAAATCTAAAATTGACATATAATATAATTATAATATATCTAATTTACTTTACTTAATCTAAATCTATTCTTACCAATTTATATTATTTTTATTCATATTAATTATATATTATCTAGTTATTTCTATTCAAGAAAAACTAAGTATTAAGCAATTAAGTATAAATTTATATGAGAAAATTTTAATTTTTATTTACTAACCTAACTCTACTCCCTACTTACGAAATGACATCGTCCCGATGTTCAGTGAGTAATAAAAAGTAGGTTTGAAAGAAAAAAAATTAAAATTTTATACGATTTTGATTATTATCATTTTTCTCAACATATATTACTTTAATTAAAGAAAACCACCTATATATTAAACATTATGAAAAACTATTACAAACTTAAAGAAAACTGATTAAACAAGAGATTAAACTACTAACTTAATTGACTACCAACTTAACAAACTTCCCACTGACAACTATCAACTCAAACAACACATCAAATCAAGTCGATTTAACATCCGGGAGTATCTACCGGAAGTAATCCCAACTGAGAACCACGAGACGGAAAAATCTCGTCTGTACTAAACTCAGGCACTTGATTTAGATGAACACATAGTTGAGAGATAACCCAAGCAAACGGTAGTAGTCTTCCCCTATTACGCCTCTCCACTGCAAAATTAATTGCCGTTTTACACATCAATATCCCCCAGTCAATATATGCCCCCACAGTCAGTGCTTACAACAGCAGCATTTCATCATCAGTAACCCCAAAAAAATCTCTAGTTGGATAGATCCGGGAATTAATGAAGCATTTCCATGCCCTCAAATGAGGGGGTAAAGCCAGAGTTGAAGAATCATAGTTATGATCAAACAGTGGAAACACATATTGAAAGGCTTCTGCAGTACGATTGACAACATTGTAAGCATTTCCGAGTTCCCAGAGAAACTCGAAGTGTGGGTTTTGATCAAAGGTACATGGTGGGATTTGAAAGATTTGATTTATGATAACTGGAGAAAAGGATATAACGATGCCCCTAACAGTAATAAGATGAGACGAGGCTGCTGTCGTTATATCAGTAAGAGATGCATAAAAATCTCTCACAATTGAAATGTTAATTCTACCTCTGGGAGTCCTAATCATCTTTTTCCATCCACAACCACGGATTAGATTTCGTCCCCACTGATCGATTTTTTCCGTATTTAAGCCTTTCTCCATCAGAATATGAGAATGAACGAAATTTAGACATCTCGGAACGTCATTGTGAAAACACGAGGCATGGCTTTCGGGAACCACACCGTCAGGCGTATGTGGTTCGTAACTATTAACCGAGGGGGATGAATGATTAGACATTTTTACTACAGATAGGAAAGCTTAGACAGATAAAAGTGAAAAGGGAATGAGCAATTGAATAGGCCTCTGCTCTTTCTTTTTATAGAAATGTATCAATCATGCAAAAGTAGAAAAAATCTACCTTTTTGGCGTTTTTGTACTTCCCGGATCGATCCTGGAAAGGGCCGGATCGATCCGGCCTCTCAACTAGCATTTATGTCAGGTCGGTATACTCACGCCGGATCGATCCGGGGTTAGGTCGGATCGATCCGGTGAGTACTATTCACGGACAGAGTTGGTTTTTGCATGAAAGTTGCCCATAAAATTTTTTCTAGTTGGATATCTTTGCTCAATAACTTTGGTTCGTTTTTATTATGTTATCAAAATATTGATAACGCTAAATTTTACTACACGGTGCGTAATAACATAAAATCAAACGAAAGTAATATAAAATCCTATGAAAATAAAATCAAAATAACACAAAATCATACGAAAATAAAATCGAGGACTAGTTGTAATAAATCGTTTTAAATGTTAAAAATCATAAAATGGTTGAAATCAATCCTCCTCATCACTCATCTCGACATGGCTCGAACTTGGCATGGCTTGAGAATTAGCTGGATCATAAGTCGAATCATGAAATGGTTCTTGAAAATGTGTCGACATCCTAATCGAGCCATCTAATCCCATCGAGCTCATCCCTGTCGTGACATCGGTATAAGTGCTTCCCCATCCCGTCGTGGTATGGCTAAATGCTCCAAATCCTTCCCAATCAGATGTAGCTGATGTCGTAGTACCTGTCGAAAAATCCCCTATACCACTAGTTTGATATCCAAAAGAATGTGGCATTTGTTGGAAGTTTGATCGAGGTGGCATCGGTGGAATAATGTCGGACAAGGTATACGGCTCGGATTGGCAATGTGGAATATCCATCTCGGCATAGGTAGGGTTCTACAGTATATTCATTTGATATATACCTCGCATGCCTTGACGTAAATCTTCAGACCACAACCTATTCCTTTCCGCAAAAACAGCCATATTGGCATTGGCACGATGAACATCATAGGCCAAGGATTGAAACATGTCGTATGTGATGGTGTTTGGAAGTTGAGTTTGAGTCTGATTAAATGATGGAGGAACAGTAGTGGATTGAGAAACATGTGGAATAGGCTGAGGTCGATGGCGGTTAGGGTCCATAAAATCTATTCTTCCCGCCGGCCTAAGCGGTAAACTAGGACCTATAAGTGTTTCATCAACCATAATCAGATTATCATTTGGAAGTTCAGGGACACCTATCTGGCGACACAAGGAAGAAATAAAACAAGGAAAAGGCATGTGACTGCCTGGTTTAGCAGTTGAGACAAATTCCTTGGCCCTTCTATACATTACCTTGCCTACATCCACAGGTATATCATTGACCATAGCCCACGCAATACACAGATCCTCCTTACCAAAAGATGTCAAATGACGAGAAGGGTAAAGAGTCGAACTGATAATACGTTTAATAGCACTCATATCCCTTATACATTTTCCATAGGAAAACCTATTTTCATGCCAAATAGCTGTGGGATCTAACTCGTGCTGGGCTATCGAGACTATATGGTCAAAGTCTGCAGGCTCATCTAGATTCCATACCGTATAATAATCCTCATTTTCTGGTATATCAGGGATACCATATATAGCATTTATAAACTGGGGATTAAACGGTACTGTCCTGGTTCTTAGGCTGACAGAAGTTAACTCACCATTCTCTATTGCATTATGAGTTGCTACCAGAGAATAAAATTCAGCTACTAAGGTTGTGTTAACTTCACCTGCCCTTAAACTGGCTAACTCCAACCACTGTCGCCTTTTGAAAATCTCTTTCACCTCCCTTCCCAAATCCTTGAAATCTAAACCCCTCTCTATTGCAACTAAACACTGTCCAAATTTATTTTTTAAGGCATTTCTAGCTGCTCTAGACGCGGTTCTTTCAAAACTAACAGACAATTCTTCTTCTGTTAAAGGCCTTGTCTCTATAACTGGAACTTGGGTAGGGATATGCGGCTTACGTTTTTTAGTGGCTTTTGATGATTCGGCCATTCTACGATAGTGACACAATAACAAAACAACACAAATGAGTAACAAAATAGTTGAAATTACATAAAAAATTGCATAAAAACGAAATTAACAAAATACATTACTACAATGTTACCTTATAATGTTTAAAAGGTTGAAGAGTTGGCCGGAAAAGTTGAATATCACCGGAGTGAAAGTTGAAGCTTTTCTTTGAAAATTTCTTCAATTTAAACAAGAATTTGAAGAGAAGAGAGGAAAAAGAGAAGAGTATAAGGATTGGGGTAGTTTAATAGTAATTTTATATGATGATTTGAAGAAAAAAATTCGAGGGGGAAATGGGGATGAGGGGCGGCTGTTTGAAGAAGAAAAATGAAAGAGGAAGAAGAAGAAGAGACCCCGTTCTTTTTAGGTTTTTTTTTAGTCTCAGGATCGATCCGGGGTTATGTCGGATCGATCCGAATTTTTTATTTTTTTTATTTTTTTTATTTTATAAAACTCTATAAAACTTAATAAAATCTTTATAATATTTCTGCTAATTTTTTAAATAAAACCTTTTACAAGAATTTTTATAAAACTTTTAAATAATTTCATAAAGATCCTATTTATAAAATTTTCAAAAGTTGTATAGAATCTTATAAATATTATAAAACTTATAGGGGTCCTAATTACTCTATTTCTAAATATTCCAGAGTTCTGATATAACGTTCTATCAACCTAACCTTAAGAAATGAGGCGTTCGAATTTTCTCTTTGATCTCCATCGGGATTTTCGGATAACCACCTAATCGTTCCCTTCTTAACAACATTCAAACACTCATCCTGAGATTTGGTTGTGTTTTCTCCGCATTTCCCATCATGCTCACTTTTCCACAGATTCTGCATCTTCTTAAAAACTTTGCCCTTCTCTTTATCGAACTTCTCGATTTTCCATTACATGCTTCTTTCAATCTGATCTCTCTCAACAATTGCTTGTTTTTCTCAAAAACTAAAGCTTCTATAGCAAATGCGACATCTTTATCAAGGCCTAACTTCAAAAGTAAAATAAAAACTCCTATTCTATCCAAAAAAAACATTCAGTTCTTTTACGTCTATCCGGTAAAAGACGAAACTAGTTTAAACATATAAAACACAGAAAAGCAGAGTAAAGATAGATAGCACCTGGTATTCGGCTAATTTGAGTTTCTCTGCTTTTCAATTTGTCATGGGATCAGTCAGTAGCATTACTTCTCCCTTTAATGTGATTCCTTCTCCCTCCACAAATAACTTCACTCTGTGGCCATTGGCTATAAAAGTCGTATTTCCATCAGTTAGTTCAACAGCTCCAGATTCGTAAACCCTTGTTACTTTAAATGGACCTGTCCATCTTGATTTAAGCTTACCTGGAAATAACTTTAAACGTGAATTGTACAAGAGCACTCGATCACCTACATGGAACTCACGTTTAAAGATTCTCTTATCATGGAAAGATTTCGTGCGTTCCTTGTAGATTCGAGCATTTTCATAAGAATCGAGACGAAATTCTTCTAGTTCTGTTAATTGAAGCAATCTATGATCACCGACAGCCTTAGGATCGAAATTCAGGAATCTAATAGCCCAGAAGGCTCGGTGTTCTTACTCAACTGGGAGATGACAAGACTTACCAAAGACTAGCTTATAGGAAGAACAACCAATTGGTGTCTTAAAAGCTGTTCTGTACGCCTATAATGCATCGTCTAATTTAACTGCCCAGTTTTTACGATTTGAGTCCACTGTCTTTTCTACAATTCTTTTGATTTCTCTATTTGACACCTCTACCTGACCACTGGTTTGCGGATGATAGGGAGTTCCTAGTTTATGTTTTACACCATATTTTTCAACTATCTTAGTAAATGGTCTATTACAAAAGTGTTAACCTCTGTCACTAATTATAGCCCTCGGAATGCCATATCTGGTAAATATATTCTTTTTAAGGACTCTTATGACAACTTTGGTATCATTAGTGGGAAGAGCTTCAGCTTCTACCCATTTTGAAACATAATCTACCATTACAAGAATAAATCTTTTTCCAAAAGATATAGGGAAAGGTCCCATGAAATCTATACCCCAAACATCAAATAACTCACATTCTAAAATAGGTTGCATAGGCATTTCATGTTTTTTAGATACATTTCCCCATTTTTGACAAGACTCACAAGATTTAACATACTTATAAGCATCTCTATATAGTGTAGGCCAATAAAAACCACATTGTAAAACTTTAAAAGCAGTTTTCCAACCTCCATGATGACCTTCTGCCTCACGATCATGACAAAATGACAAAACACTTAAAATTTCATTATCAGGCACACATTTTCTGATTATCCCATCCGAACATTTACGGAAAAGGTCTGCTTTCTCCCAGTAATAAAATTTTAAGTCATAAAAGAACTTCTTTTTCTGCTGCCAAGTCCAACGAGACGGAATATAATCACGGGTTAAGTAATTAATGATATCTCCACACCAGGGTGACATTTCCTTAGAAGGAATTCTATTCTTTAATAACTGCATGGTTGGAGGGCTATCTATTCTAAACAGTTGTTCATCAGGGAAGGAATCTTTAATTTCATTTCATATTTCTTCATCATTTTCCACTCTACTTAGATGATCTGCTACTACATTCTCACTTCCTTTTTTATCTTTAATTTCAATATCGAATTCTTGAAGTAAGAGAATCCATCTAAGAAGACGCGGTTTAGCATCTTTCTTACTCAGTAAATACTTCAGTGCTGAATGGTCTGTATAAATTATTACCTTAGAACCAACAATATACGATTGAAACTTATCTAAGGCAAAAATCACAGCCAACAGTTCTTTTTCTGTAGTTGCGTAATTAAGTTGAGCTGCGTTCAATGTGTGAGATGCATAGTAAATAGCTTTGAGAATTTTGTTATATCTTTGACCGAGAATAGCTCCTACAGCTAAATCACTTGCATCACACATAATTTCAAACGGCAAATTCCAGTTTGGTGCTACTAACACTGGTGCAGTAGTTAACCTTGCTTTTAGGGTCTTAAAAGCTTCCATACATTTACTATCAAAGTTAAAAGGTACTTCTTTTTCAAGCAAATGACTTAGAGGTTTTGCTATTTTCGAGAAATCTGCAATGAATCTTCTATAAAAACCTGCATGTCCGAGAAATCCTCTTAGAGTTCTTAAATTAATTGGTGGAGGTATTTTTTCAATTACCTCGACTTTAGCTTTATCAACTTCAATACCTTCTTCAGAGATTCTATGTCCTAAAACAATTCCTTCTGATACCATTAAGTGACATTTTTCCCAGTTTAGTACTAGATTGGTATCTTCACAAATATTGTAACACTCGTTCTAAGTGTAACAAACAAACATCAAATGAGTCTCCGTAAACACTAAAGTCATCCATAAAAATTTCTAAGAATTTCTCAACCATATCAGCAAATATAGCCATCATACACCTTTGAAACGTAGCTGGTGCATTACATAAACCAAACGGCATTCTTTTATAAGCAAAAGTTCCATACGGACAAGTGAAAGTAGTTTTTTCTCTATCTCCTCATCAGAATGAATATTTGTAAATATCCTGAATAACCATCTAAGAAACAGTAATACTTATGTCCACTTAAACGTTCCAACATCTGAACTATGAATGGAAGTGGATGATGATCTTTCTTAGTATGATCATTTAGTTTTCTAAAATCAATGCACATTCGATATCCAGTAATTTCTCTTGTCGGAATCCATTCATTCCTTTCATTCTCTTTCACTGTGAAACCTCCTTTCTTTGGTACCACTTGAGTTGGACTTACCCATTCACTATCTGATATGGGAAAAATTATCCCCATTTCTAATAGCTTAATGACCTCTTTCTTAACAATTAACTGCAAATTTGGGTTGAGGCGGCGTTGCGGTTGAATACAAGGTTTAGCATCTTCCTTCAGAATTATCTTATGAACGCAAATCTCAGGGCTAATACCTCGAATATCGGCAACTGTCCATCCAAAAGCTTTCTTATGCTTTTTCAACATTCTAAGTAATCGATCTTCTTGTAGCTCGGTTAAAGATGATGAAATAATAACCGGTAATAGATTATTAGTTTCGAGAAAAGCATACTTCAGATTTAAAGGTAACGGTTTCAATTCCATATTCTTAGGTGGATCTTCCAGTGATGGTTTAAGAACTGGTCCTTCTAGTTCTAATTCCAAATACTTATGCCATGATGGTTTAAAAGTAAAAATTCCTTTATCTAGAGAAAGGATTATCTCTTTCATTTCAGTGTCTTTCTCATCTTCCTTATAGATAGATAGAGTTAAACATTCTTCTAATCTGTCTTCAAAAGTTGGTGACTAATTATCATAGACAGAATGAATATCTTCTATAAAAGAACATGATTCTCGTGATCTCAGATGGATGGTTCATAGCTTTGAAAATATTGAAAGTAACTTCATCTTCATTGACTCTCGAAATTAACTCTCCTTTACGGACATCTATTAAAGTTCTTCCTGTAGCTAGAAATGGTCGACCTAAGATAAGTGGCGCTGAATATCCTTCTTCCATTTCCATAACTACAAAATCTACTGGAAAATAGAACTTGTCTACTTTAACCAATATGTCCTCAATCATTCCTTTAGGGTATTTAATCGATCTATCTGCCATTTGCAGAGTCATTTCAGTCTTCGTAAGATTTCCTATGCCTAGCTTCTTATAATCCTCATAAGACATGAGATTTATACTAGCTCCAAGATCACATAAGACCTTCTTAAACAGAAATCCTCCAATTTCACATGGAATGGTAAAACTTCCAGGATCTTTCAGTTTAGGTGGTAACTTATCTTTATAAAACTTGAAACATTCTTCATTTAGGCATATATTCTCATATTCCTCTAATTTTTTCTTGTTTGACAGAATATCTTTCAGAAACTTTCCATAAGCAGGCATACTAATTAGAGCTTCGATAACAGGGATATTAACATGAATATGACGAAAAGTATCAAGGAAACGAGCATACTTCTTATCAGTTTTTATCTTTCTAATTTGATCTTTAGACGGATAAGGTAAGGATTCTAAATCTATAACTGTTGATCCCAAAGTCATTTTCTCTTTTCCTTTTTCCTTAAACTTTTGAGTATTACTTGATCGCCAAGTATCATGATCTTGAGTTTTTTCATTTAAAACATTCCCTGAATCCATCTCTACTTCAGATTCCTTCAGTTCTTCTTGTTTTTCATCCTTGTTTTCATTATCTTCCATTCTAACATGTTCTTTGAATAAACTCCTTAAATCTTTATCCATGGGATCTTTCAAACTCCTAGGGATTTTTACTCATTTCTCACCTTCATTCTCAGGTTCCAAACTTCTATTTCTCTTCAAGAAATTCTCTATAATTTCTTCTTCCTCATCAGTGAATTCAAGTTCCTCTTTAGTTTCATTATTTTTTCCATCTAAATCATTTTCTACTTCATTATTTCCGAAGTTTTCTACTCCATTACTACCACAGAGTTTTCTACTTCTCGTAACTACAACATTTACCTCTCTCGGATTTCTTTCAGTATTGCTTGGTAATCCTCCTGGAGGTCTACTGTTATTACGTTCACTTTCCCTACTCAAATGATCTTCCATATTCCTTAATGAGGCTTCTATCTTTCTCATTCTGGTATCATGTCCACTTATAGATGTTTTTAATGTACTCATATCTTTAGTGACTGTACCAATAGAAGTCATCATTGTTTCCATATTCTTGGCTTGATTAGATACCACACCCATCATATTTTCCATTAGTTTCTCCCATTTTTCAACCCCTTCTGCAGGTTGAGTTGAACTTTGAGTTACAGGTATACTTTGAGTGGTATGTTGAGGATAGGATCTAGGTAATGATTGTAAATTCTGATTAGATGTATTTCCTTGATAAACTTGATTATTATTCATATTCCTATATGGAACTGGATATGGCGGTTGTCCTTGCTTACTAGGGTTTTCAGACCATCGAAAAGTTGGGTGGTCTCTTCTAATAGCATTAAACGAGTTTGAATATGCATTGTTCAAATTCCGATGCTGCTGAAGAAAACTCACCTCCTCTCTTGAATATCCTGTTGGTTCTTCGATTCCTAATGGCATATTATCCTGATTTGAGTATTCAGTTGGTGTACTATTTTCTAAACTTTGGTTTTTGTTCGATTGTAGGCCATCAAATTTCCTACTCAAATTCTCCAAATATGCTAAAACTTCTGTATTAGATGTACATTCTCCTGCAAAAGCTACTTTTCTGGTGCTAGAACCGGTTTCCCACATTCTGTTATTCTTGGAAATCTTTTCTATAGCATCGTAAACTATTTGTGCTTCACTCATCATTAAAGAACCACCACATGCATGATTTACATCCATACGTCGCCTTTTTCTTAATTTACTGACGAAAAAGTTGAATTTGCATATCTAAGGAATAACCATGGTCGGGACAAGCTCTTAACAATTTTTAAATCTTTCCCGAGCATTCCCAAGCGTTTCTTGAGATCCTTGTCTAAAGTTAGCAACCTCGACTTTTAATTCCAAATTTCGTCGAGAGTGAAATATTGTTTTAGAAATTCAGTTTGAATATCCTCCCAACTTGTAAGTGAATGATGTGGAAGAGACATAAACCAATCTCGGGCTCGCCCTTTTAAAGAAAAAAAGAAACATAGTCATCCTCGTTAGTTCCTTATGAGCACCTTGACTTTTGGTCAGTATTGCACGTTTCTTTAAAAAGATAGAGATGATGATGTGGATCTTCATCATCCTCTCCTAGGAATTGGGCTCTTGCGTCAATTAAACCAAAAAGATGAGATTTAATTTCGAAATTGTTTGCTCCTTCATTAGGTAAAAGAATGGGATTATTAGTCTGGTTCCTTCTTATGGTTTGATCACAGATAGGTCTCGGGTTTGGTGGGTTATTACGATTATTCTGGTTCCGATTCTGATTATTTCTATTATTATTATTATTATTAGGGTTAACAGGGTGTTGTCCATGCCCTGGAGCATGATCTAGCCTCTGTTCATTTGTTTCATCACTAGTTTCAGCCATTTCTTTACTTCTGTTTGAAGATGATTCTTGGTCAGGATTTCCCTGACTAGTATGACCACGTTTACTCTCTACTCTTAACTGCCTTTCGTAAGTATTTATGTCAGGATTATAAGGAGTGAGCGGGGCCTTACCACTTCTGGTCATCTACTAACGAAATTAGAAAAAATGCTCGACTTTTAAAGAAGAAGAAAATTGGAAACTAAAAGAAAGTAGATACCAACGAAAAATAAAATAGAAATGAGATAAGAAAAGTGTTGATTTATTCTCGAGAATTTTGAGCTAATATAAGTAGTAACCATAGACACAAAGAAAAAAAAATTATCGTCGTTCCCCGGCAACGGCACCAGAAAGCTGACGGACATCTTCTAGGCTATATAGATCCTAACCGGCAGTGTACCGGGTCAAACTGTAGTGCTAGTATGGTGAGTCAGAGTGTCGAATCCTCAGGGAAACATGGTAATTCTTCTAAGTGTGGTTAAACACCAAAGAGCTGTTATTAACTCGATCTAAACCGCAATTTTATAACACAGATGACTACTATTCTACTGAACATAAAATAAATGCGTAATTTAAAAGTTATTCTAATATAATATATATAGATATATAAATATATATAGATGTACATAGATTGCAAAATATATATATATATATAAATATATAGATACCAATATATTATTAGAGAACTAGCCAAAGTTTATATAATTGATTTATATGATCTTTTTCAGTAGACGGAATGTGCACGATCTTTCCTTTATTATTAGTTCCAATTGAGTAAATGAAACGGTGCACTCCTGAGGATAACAATTCCTCCTCACACGAGCGTATGAAATTGTCATATGTCATTGTCATCAGTTTACTCTCCACAACTGCCCCATGCTAATCTCAGTTAGTCTGAACAGGTACCGAGTACAAATCTACCCCGGATAAAAGAGGTTATTCCGTTTGTCAGACGGCCGATGTTATTCAAAAGGCTCCGGTTGTCAGGCGGATCGATTTAACTTCCCGGTGTTAGCTTCAATTAAACCTTTGATTTTAACATTATTATGATCTCGAGCGCAATTTTAATAAGATTCATCTTTCCCAAGAAAATCGCTGCGGGTAGGAAATAGGATTCATTGCCACGCTTTCATACGACGGCCAATTTTACCCTCCGGTTTTTCTATCTTTTATCTCATATCCTAACTTCTCTGGTCAGTTCATCGTTAGGTTATATGTTGCGATTCATCTTGGTTAATTTCCGAATATTATCAATACATTACAAAATAGAAAAAGATTCAATTAACTCAATTTTAGTAAATTTTACTTAGACAACATTCATTTACCGAAAAGATCGAAATAAAACGATTACATAACTTTGGCTAGTTATTTAGACTTAGCTAAAAAACATTATAACAACTAAAAACATAAAAATAAACAAAACAAACATAAATACTTTAGAAATTTTACCCGATTACAAATGCTGAATCAGAGTCGTATTCTTCCGGACATTACAACAACTTCAACAACACCGAACTTCCGATAATTTCCCAAGCATTACAAAGATACTACTATTTATTTATGGCATAAGGCCTATATACATACATACTACTACTATTTAAGAGACTAGAGGATATATATTGGTACCCCTTTTATGTCTGCAAACCTGCTGAATTTATAGGCCAAATTTCCCAGGGCCGGATCGATCCGAGGTGATGCCGGATCGATCCGAGAATAAAAAATATTATCTCCTGGATTATTCTCTGCGCAGATCACATGTTGATAATCATTATGTTTCCTCGGTTCGATCCGAGGTTAATCCGGATTGATCCGGGTAGTTAATTTTCACATCTTGATCTGAAACTTGATAAAATTATATCTTGAACTCTGGATCTCCAAATGTCATAATTCAAGAAGCGTTGGAAAGCTCTTGAAAAGATCTATAACTTCTATGCAGGACTCTTCTTCAGAAAATGCCTTTTTGATGGGCCATTTGTTCGTCGAAAATATAATTCGATAATGGTATCACGAACCGTTGATCCACTTGAACTTTAAATCTCGAGGCACTTCCTTACTCTCTTCAAAAGATATGATTTTACTTCAAAAAGTGTCGTCACTCGGGGTCTTGGTTTACCTAAAAATCTGCAATAAAACACCAAAAATACCCACATAAATCTGACACGACACTCCGGTTATTAAACCGGTACAAAATTTATATCTTTTTATTACTTTTGCTAGATTTTTATAGTATTTAGATTTATTCATTACTATTAATAATTTATAAGATTATCGTTATAATTTCTTATATTTTATATAAAAAGAGTTAATAAAATATATAAAACATCGTAATTTTTATCATATAAATGTTATACATCAATGCAAAGCTGAGTAATTTAGGGGTGATTCCCTAAAAGGTAGAGAGTTAACCAGACCGTGATCTTTCTTACCACTCAGTCTTGTTGATTTCGCTAGAATGCGGGAAATATGGGTGATTCCCTAAGACTTCCTTGCCGAACAACGGAATCTGAATTCATCCAGAACATAAGGGTTTTAGCTAAGAAAAAATAACGGATTCCTTACAAAGCAGAAAATAGGGCCTAAGACCTTTTTATGAGACTAACGGTATCTTAATTTATTCAAAAAGAACCTTTTGACAGCATGCCTCCCATAGCTTACATCCTTTGGGGATTAAAGCAAACCTCTAGGTCATTTCAAAGTCATATATTTTAATATGTGGGCTTGACCAGAATGTTGATAAGTCTTTCATAGACTGGGCATCAATATTAGTAAAGTAGTATGTAGATTAGTGTTTGTGAATGGTAACACTGAAACAGTTGGAAACAACATGGGTGTGTTATCTGAAGTCAGAGTCTGACATGCCATCGGGATTCATTGTTAAGGATTTGATTCGCTCAAATTCACAAGAATCGATCATTGGCAATCCCATCCATTCACCTGGTTAAGATATTATTGCATTTATGCAGCATTCAATGATGTAGTCTACCCTACCTCTCAGGAATGATTATCTAAACCAGTGGCTGAATACTAAATGGGATGTTTAGTGAATCCTCAAGTCTCTTCGGGAGAATAAGGAATAATAATATGCTGGTATATTCAGGTGCGAACTAGAATATAAGTGATGACACTAATTCTGACTTTAGGTCAGATTAAGGATGATCGTTAAGTCGATTTCGTCCTCAGTGTTGAATCAAAGGCATATTGAGATCGTACCACCGGATTAGATGGAAAGGCGACGTTTCGATCCCAAAGATTGACTCAAGACGCCAACCTACCTGATCAGTGTACCAAGTCACATGGTATTCAGATTCTAAGTACGCGCCGGGTCACTGACCTACCCTACGGCGGCACACTCCGGTCGTGCTTGGAAGGATGAATCGCTAAGATGCACTTGGAGGGTATGAATCTTGGGGTTATGTCTCACTTTTTTTTGAGCAAGTGGGAGAATTTTGTAGATATAGATATAAAGGGTGTGCTCTAAAACAATTAATCCACTTGCCTTTTGTGCATGTGGGAGATTGTTAGGTGTAGTGCCCGAAAGACAATTATCTAATTGTTTTAGGACAGAATTAATAATTCATCTTATTATATGCATTTATGTTTATAATTAAGACACTACTGAAAACCCTAAGTACCTCGTTTATGTAATCACATAACTCAGTGTATGGCTATACACAAGAGGATTGAGTTAGTGAGATGTACTTAAAATTAACTTAGTCCGTAGAGTTTATTAATCTGAGTACGGGTCTCATGATTAATCTGCTATTAATGTGCCCAAAACACTTTAGGTGTGACAGTCTTATTCGGACTGTCGGTAATAGGGTACCTAGTGGGGCATTTATATATGATGATAATCATATATGGCTAGACGGAATTGATTTGAGTTCTCGATATAATTACGTGATCGAGAAGTCTTATCGAATCACAAGATGATCATATATGGATTAATCTCAATCCTGAGGTGATCACAGACAACTGCTTATACTAGGGTAGTGTTTGATGTGTTAGTAAGGATCACTTCGAAGTATGTGGTCCAACACTTCTCGTTGGCTCTATTCTGCGATGAGTGAGTAGTCTGTGCTATCACATATATGAAATCCATTCCTTCCCTCGGGATAGAGAGACAGTCACCTTATTTGTTAGCCCTGAGAAAATGATCGATCGGCCGAGTTCATATTTAGACTAATTAGCTACTAGTCAGATATGTGAACTAATTGATCACTGTGGGGTTAATGGTAAACAAGGATAAGATATTCTGAGTCGGATTCACGGAGACTTCCCACTCAGAATGGACAGTCTATGGAGGATTTATCCGTATGTAATGATTTTATCAGTGGACACCTTATCAAATCATAGTTGAGTATAAGTTAGCTATATTCGGCAGAGTTCAGTTTCGGGTTTATGGTGGTGTAATCCCAGAATTAATAGATTGAATATTATTGTTCGGTCTGACGGATAATATTACTTAATTTATTGTAGCTACTGAATATAGGTCCATGGTCCCCGACGTGGCTCCTAACATGCATATGTTTTCTCGTCGTTTCACCTCAATTAATATTAAATAGTTGGATTGGACTGTTTAATAGATATGTGGATTAATTGTTTAGTTGGACTAGATAATTAAATACATGGAAAATAAATTTTTCGTGGACTCGGCCCAAGTGTGTGAAATGCGTGGATGACCTAATATATTAGGGCATGGGGCGCATCTTTTGTTATTTAATTGTCAAGAAATTAGTTTTCTTGGATAATTATTTAACATGTGATTAAATTATTTATTTGTTAAATAATTGATTATGGAAAATATTGGATTGATCCTTAAATATTCTAGATTTGTTCTAGATTATTCTAGGAGTATCTTTTATTTAATTGGATTGTTATAATTGATTTTGTATTAATTATTAAATCCTTGGAGGGCAAGGATTACTCTCCTATATAAAGAGAGTTCTCCCAAGCCTAAAACACACACATAAATTTCGACTTTTTGGGTAGTGTTGGAAGCTTAGAATTTTCGGCTTCAACACTAAGGGTTTCGAGTTGGGATAATCCTCGGGATTATTCCGGTAGCATATCGAGGAGGTCAAGCGGCTTGAATCACCATCCACTTGGTGTTGCTTGGAGATACACGCCGGAAGACAGTGGCTTCTCAATTCTTGGCTCTTGGATCTCGGATTGTTCTAGACATTTATTCACAATAAACCGGTAAGCAATCTAACCCCCTCGTAGGATTAGATCTATTTATTTATGTATTTTGGTTGTTAGATCTAGATCTTGTACTTTCCGCTGCGTAATCGGGTCAATCTATGATTGATCCAACGATATTACATCCTACACTCGCTTGGTCTAAAATGGATAACCCGAGTTTACAAGACCTTTATGTCTCACACTTATATGGGGGTGAGCATTCTATTACTTTATCGATGTGGGACTTTATTCTTCCCCCTTGTAAGGGACTGGCGTCCTCGCCAGGACGGCCAAGACTGTTCTCGGATCGTCCATTCTTAATCAACTGAGGAAAATACAATCTGGTTATGAGATTGTGAAGGCTAAAAAAGAAGCTCTTCAAACATAAGTTGAAAGGTTAAAAGCTGAATTAAGAACTCTCAAAGGAAAAAGATTTTGAGCAAAATCAGCATAAGTCTGCTGTACATTCAGTAGCTACTGAATCTGCTGAACAATCTAGTTCCTCCACTGCATTCAAATCTAGAAAGCCTTATGGTGATAGAACAGACCTTGGATATGGAACTCAACAATCTACTAAGAGTGGATCCAGTAAGGTTACTGAACCTAGTACCAGAATTGGTCCTAAGTTTGTACCTGCACAAGATCCAACTCCAAAAAGGGTTGCTAAGGCAGTGAAGCCTACTGAGAAGACTTCAAAGAAGAAAAATCAGAAGTCAATAAGGTCAACAGTACCGAACAACAGGGGTAAATCCAAAAGTAGGACTGCTGGACCTTCTAGACCTGCTGATAGCAGACCTGCTGCCAAGTCTGCTGGTCCACCAAAGGGCAAAAATCAGAAATATTCCAAGGATAAGAATCATAAACCTAAAAATGTTAATCATTCTAGGGATACTTATCTCTGGGGGAAAGGTAGATTGTTCCCTACTGATGATGATTGGAATATTCCTGCCCCTACTGCTAGAAACAATAGACATAACCATAATGCTAGGGTAAGACCTCAGCAATGGAATCAGTAGAGGACTCAGCAGAGGACTTATCCAAGACCTCAGCAGGGACCTCAGCAGACTCCATTTCACAGGGCTGCTCCTAACAGACATCAAACCTATGGTTATGCTAGTGCTTCTAACAATAGAAATCACTTCAAACAGCATTATGTACCAAAAGGCCAGAAAGCATATGTGAATCCTACACAACCAAATTTTAGATCTTATGGAAGTGTGGAATACACATATGAACAAAAGTATAATGCTTTTCAAAGAAGACCTTATGGAAATTTGCCAAGGGTCATGCTTACACTGACCACTATGGACCCAAACAGTTTTAGGTACCTAAAATACGTTAACTTTGTTTTGTAGGGTGTCTGGTACTTTGACGGTGGATGTTTCAGACATATGACAAAGAATAAGCACTGTTTGACAAATTATGTGGCAAAGGATGGTCCAAGAGTGAATTTTGACAACAAGAATACATCAGGATACACAAGAGGAAATAGAACACTGGTGAGGAATGGATTAATTATCAGGAATGTTGCATTTGTGGAAGGACTGGACTAAAACCTACTGAGCACTGGACAGTTTTGTGACATGGGTTACAAGTTCACTTTTGACAAAGGCTACTATGTTGTCATTAGTAAAAGAGGTGAACAAGTTGTGTTGGCTGGTAGAAGACAACAAAACATGTATGTTGTGTATTGGTCTACTGCTGTTCCGGAGACATGCATGATTGTGCATACTAAATCAGAACTGAATTGGTTGTGGCATAAGAAGTTGAACCATCTTAACTTTGATGGTATCAATCAGTTGGTGAAAAATAAATTGGCGATTGGTTTGCCTGAGATTACATTCAAAAAGGATGCTATATGTGATGCATGTCAGCTAGGTAAACAAACCAAGTCAAGCTTCAAGGCAAAGACTAAGCAATCAACAAAAAGAGTTTTACAGTTAATGCACATGGATTTATTTGGACCAGTAACACCAACAAGTGTAACTGGAAAGAAGTACATACTGGTAGTTGTGGATGATTATTCAAGATACACTTGGGTAGTATTCATGAACAAGAAAAGTGAAATTCTTCAAAAGATGCCTGAACTTTTGAAGAGATTGCAAAATGAGAAAAGTTTGACAAGAGAGTGAAGATCGGATCGCATAAGGGTACTTGAGTTTCTCAATAAAGTCATAAGAGAATATTGTGAACAAAATGGTGTGCTGCATCAATTAGCAGCTGCTGGTACACCTCAGCAAAATAGGGTTGCTGAGAGAAGAAACATAACTTTGAAAGAAGCAGGAAGGACTATGATTTGAAAAGCATTATTACCTAAAAGATATTGGGCTGAAGCAATTAATACAGCATGCTATACACAAAATAGGACCTCAGTGAACAAGAAGCTGCTGAAGACACCTTATGAGATTTGAAATGGAAGAAAACCAAATATATCTTATTTCCATCCTTTTGTAAGCAAATGTTTTATTCTGAATCATAAGGAGCAATTGAAGACATTCCAACCAAAATCAGATGAAGGAATCTTTTTAGGATATTCTTCATCAAGAAGGCATTCAGTCTTAATCAATAAAAAGGACATTGAAACATGAAGAATCAATACATGTTGTATTTGATGAACCAAAGTTCACTGGAATGGATGATGAAGTTTTAGAACATGCTGAAAATCTCCAAGTCACTGATCCAGAATGTGGTGATGTTTTGGAAAGGATAAATGACTTAAAAATTTTTGACTCTACCTCCGCTGAAGAACCTGCTGGTAACACTACTGATGCAACAACTGAAGCAGTTCAAGGATCTGTGAAAATCCCTACTGAAGCAACAGCAGACCCTACTGAAGATGAGGTTCTTGAGAACCAAACTAACCAAAATCCACAATAGTTAAGGGATCACCCTACTGAGCAAGTTATTGGGAACATACAGCAAGGTGTAAGGACTAGAAGACTATTGGAAGCAATGTTCACATGTTTTCTATCTCAAATGGAGCCTAAAGTTGTTGAAGAAGCAATATCTGATCCAGATTGGATAATTGCTATGCAAGAAGAATTGAATGAATTTGAAAGAAATCAAGTTTGGACACTAGTGGAAAGGCCTAGTCATGCAAACTTAATTGGAACTAAATGAGTATACAGAAACAAACTGGATGAATCTGGTACCATTGTAAGGAATAAGATCAAACTAGTAGCAAAAGGCTATTCTCAAGCTGAAGGAATAGATTTGGATGAGACATATGCCCCAGTTGCAAGATTAGAAGCTATAAGATTATTCTTCGTATATGCTGCTTACAAAAACTTCAAAGCATACCAGATGGATGTCAATAGTGCATTCTTGAATGGCATTCTAGAGGAGGAAGTTTATGTTCAGCAACCTCCTGGTTTTGAAGTTAAAGATCAAGAAGATAAAGTGTACAGACTCAACAAAGCACTTTATGGTTTGAAACAAGCACCAAGAGCATGGTATGAAACCCTATCTCAATTCTTGGTGGACAATGGTTTTACCAAAGGTACCATTGACAAAACTCTTTTCAGAATCAATGAATGGAACAGCACCCTACCGGTACAGATTTATGTTGATGACATAATTTTTTGTTCTGAAAATGAATTGCTATGTGAAAAGTTTTCTAATCTCATGAAAAGCAAGTTCCAAATGAGTATGATAGGAGAGATGAACTAATTCTTGGGATTACAAGTCAAACAAATGAATGATGGAATCTTCATTCATCAAACTAAATATACCAAGGAGCTATAGAAGAAGTTTGGTATGGAAAATAGCACCAAGGTATCAACTCCTATGAGTACTAACATCAGATTGGATGAAGATAAAGAAGGCTAAGATGTTGATTAGACTTTATACAGAAGGATGATAGGCAGTCTGTTGTACCTCACTGCCAGTAGACCTGATATATCCTTTGATGTAGTGTTTGTGCAAGATTTCAATCAAAACCAAAGGAAAGTCACTTAGTTACAGTTAAAAGAATTCTCAAGCATCTAAAAGAGACTTTGGGAGTAGGGATATGGTATTCAAAAGATGGAAGTTTCAAAGTTATATCATACTCAGATTATGATTATGCTGGTTGCAAGATTAATAGAAAAAGCACCACAGGAACCTATCAGTTGATGGGAAATAGACTGGTTTCCTGGTTCAGTAAGAAACAAAATTCAATATCAACTTCCACTCTTTGAAAATTTGAATATATTGTCACTTTGGAATCTGCTGTGCACAAATACTATGGTTAAGACAACAATTAAGGGATTATGGAATTGAAGAAAGAGAAATTCCTATAATGTGTGACAACACAAGTGCAATTGCAATCACAGAAAATCCTGTTTTGCATTCGAGAACCAAGCATATTGATGTGAGACATCATTTTATAAGAGATCATGTTGAAAAGAAAGATGTGGTGGTTTTTTACATCCCTACTGAAGATCAACTTGCTGATATATTCACAAAACCATTGGATAGGGAAAGATTTGCAAAGTTAAGGACTGAACTTGGCATCATAAAAGTTGACAGAGATACTAATAATCAGCAGTGTACTAGAATTCACCAGGGGGATTAGTCTTTGCTATGTTGGGTGAGCTCACTTAGCAGACTAGTCATTGGTATCAACAATTCTATGTACTTAAATAAGTTTGGACAATTGAGCAAATGAAGTTGCCAAGGGGATTGGTCTTTGTCCTGTTGTGTGAGCTCACTTGACAGATCAGTCATTGGTATTAAACTTCATCTTGTATTATCAGTTGGACAAAACAAGGATATAAGAAGATCATCGGAGTAATCCTGTCAGCAGGCTGTTAAGCCATTCTTGTCAGTAGGCTGCTGATCCAATTCTACTGAAGATCAAGCCTACTGAGTTATACATTACAAGATAGTCAAACTTAACTAGAAGTCAACAGTAATTGGATATTATTCTTATCATTATAACTGCGGTTACAAATATCCAACAGTTACAACTCTTATGGGATAAGTTAGTGGGACACGTGGCAACATCACATTTATTCCAACTTTAATCGTGGTTAAATGCTAGAGTACGTGTACAGTACTTTCCTGACAGTTACTACCCACTTTCTTCTTCTATATATACAGACATATACACACAGAAGCTGCTTACAGTTTTCAGATTGATTATCTCTGGAAATACACCGTGTGAACACAGATTTACAAATCTTTTTCTTCATCTTTCTCAAATTCTAATGGCGGATAAAGGTGATGTTCATATTGGAACGAGCCAAAGTGTTAGAGGGTTCGTTGTTGATGCTAACAAGACTGAGTTAGCTATCAACATTGGTAGAAGAATCAGAAGATATGAAGGATTAGAGGATGTTCTGAATCTGAGATTGGAGAGCATCTCTTATACAAATGTTGTTGATTTCTGGAGAAATATAGAAATTAGTGATGATACAGAGGCATTTACTACCACTGTACATGGTCAGCAGATTCAAATCACTTCAAACCTGCTGAGGGAAGTATTTGGATTTGGGCCTAGAAATGGTGCTCCTACCAATCCTGAATCAATGGAGCTGTCTAGATTGGAGTTTATTGATGCAATAAAAACCAACAAATCCATAAAATCTTCACTGAGCATCAATGTGAAGCATATCAAAATGGAGTATAATCTGCTGAGCAAGATTATTGCTAAAAACATCCTTGGATTCAGTGGAAGCCTTGACATATTGTCTGGACCCAAGATTGATATGTTGATAATCATATGCAAGAGTTTGAAGTTTGATTGGACCGGATTCTTTGTCCATTATATGAAGAAGGTGATAACAGAGGATAGAGATGGGACCAGGAAGTCCAAGACACTACCTTTGGGTTTGATGGTGCAAGGCCTACTGACCCATTTGAAGATTGCTGATGTTGCACCTGCAAAAATCAACAAGTCCAGATACAAGCCTGAAATCAGTTATCTCATCCCTGGTTTGGATGATGATGAAGATTTGGATACGGAAAGGACAGAGAGTGACAGTGATAGAGATGATGATGCTGGTGGTGAGCAGGTTAAGCCAGTTATACAACCTGTTGCATCTAAGAAACCTGCTGAGAAAAGGAAGGTTGCTGATACAAGGAAGATTACTGAAATGTTAAAGCCTAAGAAGACAAGGCAGCAATCAGTAGACCCTGCTGAATCTACGGAGGTTCCAGTTGATGTTGAGGCAGCTGAGCCTGCCAGAATTACAAAGAGAACTGCTGCTGAGGTTTTGAAAGAGCAGTTAAAAGAAGATTCAAGAAAGAGGAAAGCTGTTAGGGATCTTGAAACTGAACAACCTGCAAAGAGAATGAATGAGGTTGAGAAAAATAAAAAGCATGGAAAGGGAAAAGAATTAAGGGTTTTGGAGGCCCAAAAGAAAGCTGAAGGTGTTGTTGAGGAAGCACATGTACAAGTTGTTGAGCCTACAGAGGCTAGGGAGGTTGTTGTTGAGAAACAAACTGCAGAATCACAGCACACTGATGAACCTGACCCTGCGGTGGAATTTGTTGAACCTGTTCCTGAACCTGCTGTGGATGCTACAACTCAGGGGGAAGAACACACTGTTGCAAACCCTACTAATATACATACAAGTAAGGGGGAACCTAGTGTGGAACAGTTGGAGATGGTAGGTACAAATATACAACCTGAAGAACCTACTGACCTGTTTGTATCTGCTATAGATACATTGGTTCACCTTGTTAATGCTTTTGGAGGACAACAGGCTGAGCAATCTGCACCAACAAGGCCAAAAATTCCTTTTGAGAGAAAATGGAAGAAATCAAGGAAATAAAAAGTAGATCCCAACATCAAGAAAATTCAGGACTACTTTGCTTGGAAATTTGGTTTTTATAAGAGGCAGAAATCAGCTGCAGAGCCAATGACTGACTTTGAAGAGTGGTCATTTAATAAGTTGGGTATGGAGAACTTACTTGGTTTGATTGATACATCTGAGTTACAAGTAAGGCTGCTGGATCTCATTGAAAGTGAAAAACAGAGTGCAAGCATTAAGATCAATGAACCACACTCTGGACCTGATGATGATGATACATCATCCTCTAATTCTGACCCTGCTTTCCTAGGCCAACCCAGTGGCACTGCACTGGAAATACCAACTGTGGATGTAGGACAGGGTTCCAAAAACACAGCTGAAGATCAATCTGCTGATGTTGGCAAGTCTGCTGAGGGCCAGCAAACTGATCAGATGGATGAAGACATGGAGGATTTAACTATGGATGATCTGGAAGCTCTAATAAATGATGGGATAGCTTTGGGAGATAAAAGGCTGATCAGTATGTCTGACACCTTTTTGATTGTAGAGTCTAATGCACATTCTGACAATCAGCAGACTGACATGATAAATGAAGACCTGGGAGATGTCTTTAATGAAGATTTAGAGGGACAACTTGTTGTAGCAACATCTTTGGAAGAGGCCATAATATTCACTTTTGATGATGTTGTGTTGTTTGAAGAGGCTGATGCAAGTTCAGAGGACTCAGCTCGGTATCAGGAGTGGTTTGACACTCAAGATACCTGGTCACAATTTACAGATCATTTGGAAAAGGTTGCTGAGGATATAGGAGTGCTAGAGGAGAACTTAGCTATATTTCCTCAAGTGTTTGTTGAAGAGGTGGTTCAGGTTGCTGAGGATCAAACAGCACTTGAATACAGGTTGGAACAGAGGGTCTTAATCACTGAGGAACAAACAGTGTTAGGACAAAGGTTGGAACTATTAATGGGATTGGAGGAATCCCCTGCACATTCTGAAGAGAATATTGTAGAACAGTTCTTTCAAGAACTCTTTGTTGTAGTGCAAAGCACTCAAGAAGTTAAGTCTCAAGGTAAATTTAGTCAGCAGACTGTTATTGATGAGGATGAACAGCTGTTGGATTATGACTTCAGTGATGAGGAGTTCCAAATGCCTGAGGAAGAACAAGTTGTTGATGCACCTCAACAGGCACATGTACCAATTTTTGAAGAGGAACATGTTTTGGAACCTCAACCTGCACGAGACCATGTTTTGGAAGACGTCTTTGGAGATGTGATTGAAGATGGTCCTGATCCTGCTGGATGGGATAGGACAAGAGCCTTGGTTGTCAACACACAAAGGGAAAACTACAATGTTGAAGAACCTGCTGATTATGCTGCTGGACATATGGGTGGAGGTATGGCTGGTGCTGTACCAGCACATGTTCTGGATGAGTTGAGGGTAGTCAGAGAGGATATTACACAGTTAAGGACTCAACTCAATAGACAGGAGCAAAGATTTGAAGATTTGATGAATTTGGTTGAAAATAGAGGAAGAACCACTGAAACAGTTGCATCCAACATCACTTCCACTCAGTATGCTCTTGCTGACCTAACCAAATATGTGAGAGGTATAAAACAAGGCAATGCACATAGAGACAAATTTTTGAATGACCAGTTTGCCTCAATCCATAAAAAGAGTGTTCACAATTTTTGAATGACCAGTTTGCTAACTTAGTGATCACACAAGAGAGTGTTCACAGTTTACAATCCCGGTTTGTTGATGATGTCAATAAGGGAGAAGAGGGCCTTACAGAAGAAGCAAAGGAGGCTGCAATAATCTTTACAAAAAAGAGATGGGAGAGTGATATTAATGAGTTCAGGAAACCTGCACCTGGCAGGATTCAGTTGACTGATGATCTCCTGCAATAATATAGGAAGCTGTACAATGGAAGGAAGAAACCATATGATGGCATGGGATTTCAGGAAGGACTCAATTCCTTCTTGGGACTGAAACTTTGGGAAACTAGGGTCAAGGCACTAAGAGCTTCATATAGAGGTGGAAGAAGTGGAAGAGGTGGAAGAATTGGAAGAGTAAGAAGTAAGCAATCAACAAAGGACTCACTGGAGGAATTCAAACATTTTTACATGGGACAGGGCTTCAGTGTTCATAATATAAGATTAACTCTACCATAAGCCTAGAAGGGGTGGAAAGAGCTAAACCATTGGGTTGACTTTACCCTAATTGAAAACCAATGGATGCTGAATGTTGTCAAAGAAATCCAGGAGTTCTATTAGAAGAGAGAAAGAGACAAAGACAGAAACTAGATTAGCACACTTACATTATTCATTTCACTCTGCTGATCCTAGTTTATAATACTGTTGAACAAATATGATTATAATGAGAAATGACTGAATTTGTTCTGTTTTTGTTTTTATCTTTTTGCTTTGCTGTAAGGAGGGTATTGGCATCATCACTAAAAAGAGGGAAATTGTTGGACATATTTTAAGTTTTAATGATGAGTGCCAGACTAGCTGTAATAGAGCAAAGGCAAAAAGATGTCTAGATCAAATGTATAGGTTTATTAGAGTTTGATTTTTGTATAGGTTTGATCAAACAAGCACAGTAATTAGGTTAGCTGACTGTCTCAGCAGACTTGTCTAGGTCAGTAAGGTAACTAGGTCAATAGACTAGTTAGGAACCTGCTGAAGACTGAAGGCTGAGGGTTCAAACTCAGTTATTGAAGGCTAAGGGATCAAACTTAGTATTTAAAGTCAAGGATATGGAATTAGAATTTAGGGAAGTCTGTGATGACCTAAACTGATTACATATACCTTGTGTGCAAGGTCTAAGTTCCATATGTTAAGTGGTGATTGAAACTCAGTTATGTTTAAAATGGTGTACTCTGACTTAATAACAATAAGTTAGATGAAAAGACAGTCAGCTGAAGTGTTTAATAAACATAGCACACTTAAAACAGCTGACTGACATGAACATCAGCAGACCAATATACACAGGCATTTGCTGAGTACAAATCTCGATTTAATCAAAGGTTACATTGGAAGATTACAAGGATACGGATGGATTACAAGCCTTGATATTGTCAACAAATCAATGGCCAAGATGAAAAGATTGCTGGAAAGATTCAGAAGATTAACCAATGGACACAAGTCAAAGGGTGGATAGACTGAAAATTGTCAAAAAGCAAACTGACAGTGTCAGTACTATGTACAGGGACATAAAGCAAGTCAAGATAGGGACAAATCTGAAATGGCTATGTTTGAAATTCAAACATAAGTCACAGGATTCTCACCTATAAATCGAAGACTCCTGATTCAGATACAAGTGATGAAAAATAAATAATCAACTCAAGCTATCAAGTTTCTTATCAAGAAAATCACCCTACTGACTTCATTGAGCTTAAAGCTACTGATCCAGAAAAATCTTCAAGTGTAACCAGCTATCAAGTTACATCAAGTTCACACTTGAAGACATCAAGCTGCTGATCATTTCATCCTGATCAAGCTGCTGACTGTTGAATCATTTACTTGATTAAAACTTTCTTTTACAAGAAACCTGCTAAAGATAGAGACGCACTTAGTTTTCAAGAACTGTTGTTTGTGGTGGAGCGGGTGAAGAGACAATCATACCCTTCAAGGACCAGTGGAATATTTTGGGGCAGCAATCCTACCTGTTTCAATTATTCAGTTTGTGAAGCCATAGTTATTGGTGAAGGACAGACAGCTTAGGGATTTTTGTAACTGCAACCTCAAAGATCTCTATTGAATTTCCTTCAACATCACAGGAGAAGAGTGGACTGATAGGATTACATCACCTGGAACCACTATAAAAATTGCCTACTTACTTTCTGCATTTAATTTCTGCATTTAGTATACTGATCACATCAACTTATTGAAACTAGCAACTGAATCACACACTTACACTACTAAGTATCTAATACTTAGTATCATCTTTTTAACAACAAGTAATAAGTCTTAATATGAATATATTCCGCTACAACAAATTCAATAATATCTATTGTCAGCAGGCTAATGACCTTGCTGAGTTTGTTAACTCCAAAAAGTTTTAAGTGTTAAGTTTCTTCACCCCCCCCCCCCTCCAAAGCCTTTTCAAGGGACCAACAATTCCGATACCAATTGTTGGTCCCTTAGAAAGGCTTCAGACAAGTTTAAGGGGGTGAATAAACTTGTCCATTAAAACTTTTTCTTGAGTTTAATAACTTTTCTTAGGTATAGTCTGCTGACAATACTTCAGCCGAGTTAAATGCAGTGGATAAATATTAAGACTTTATAAAATGATGTTTTTGTTAACTGATGTGCTAAGGTTAGGCTCAACAGTGTTGTGTGCGAATTATCAGTAGTTAGTTAAGTAGCAGTTAATATGGATAATTAAAGCATTGAATGTAAATGCGTAAAGTAAGAACACGATGTTTATAGTGGTTCCGGGTGGTGTAATCTCGTCAGTCCACTATTCTCCTGTGATGTTGGAGGAATTCACTAATGTTCTTGAGATACGGTTACAAGAAACAATAGAACGATTGTCCTCCACTAATGACTAGAGCTTCACAATCTGAACACTTGGATAACAAGTGAGCTTTTTGCTTCTTCAAATATTCCACTGATCCTTCGAGGTAGAATTACCTCTTCATCAGATTCACCACACACAGTTTTATCACATATTCTTCCGCACGAGCTGCAATCAACTGTACTTCACACTATGCAGGTGTTTCACAGTCCAAAAACCTTTGTTGAACAAAGAGGTTGGATCAATAAAGTGATTCAGCTTGAAATCTTTGATCAATGGAATGATCAGAAGCTTGAATTCTTCACGTGTTTGAATGCTAGATCAAACTTGAGTGCATGACACTTGAAGATTTCTTGTAATAGCAGTTTAGCTCAAATGATGATGGAAAGATTTGATGATTCAAAAGATTGTTAGCTCGTATGCTTGATTTCAATATTAGCTTCAGTTTTGTGTGTTTGAATCTTGATTCCATGTCTTCAATTTATAGGTACCCAACGTTCCATTCTTTGGATTTTGTAGACGTTGGCTTGATTTTTCTGAATTGATGTTGACATGCATTGGTCCAGCATCGCTGTCAAATGTCAGTGTCTTCCTGACAAGACGGTATATCAACCAATCTATTTTGTTGAATTTGAATGGTCCTGATAATCTCGTAATGTTCTTTTGATCTTCGCCGTTAATAGCTTCTTGATCTACGGTTGATATAGCCTTTACTGAGTAACTTGACTTCTAAGTATGTCTTGTGACATTTTTCAAATATCTTGAATACTTCAACGGTTTTCCTTTTCTGGTGAGCTGAATTGTCTTCAGCTTGTGCTCGCTTTTGGAGTTTTCAGCAGATAGCTGACTTTGATAAATTCAGCAGCTATTCAATATTCTAAGCTGAGTTGACATCTTTTTCTGACCTTGATTTGTGAGATCAGAGTACACCATATTTCAAATAATAACTAATTTCTTCTCATCACATTTTCATTGAGATCTTAGACCTTCAATACAAGGTCTATAAAGTCAGTTCAAGCCATCATAGACTTACCTGAATTCTAACTTTTTAGCCTGGATGTAGTCTTCAAAACTGAGTCTGGAAAACCTTAGCCTTCATCTTCAGTCTTCAGTACTAGCTATGTCAGCTGAGTTTGTACCCTCTGCAGACAGTCTTGGTAGATCTCAGCAGAACTTTAGACTCCACTAAAAACCTATATAATTTCTATTACAGTGCTTGTCTGATTTTCAACCTATACAATAATCAGACTCTAGTAAACTTAAACATTTTATTCTAGACATCTTTTAGTCTTTCACTATAACAGTTAGTCTTGGCACTCCATCAATGGGGTTAAACAAAATTTATCATCATCAAAACAAATTTTATTTCTAATAGTTACCAAATTCATTATTGAAAGTTCCACATCAACGTTCATATCACTAACTTGAGCGTAAAAGGGTTTTCTTGGAGGTAGCTGCGACTCCTAACAATTTATTTGTTTTACAGGAATCATAGCAGTTCGGACTAGCAGGACAACTAACATGAATCTCATTCAACACCATCAACAGTAAGATCATTTTGGACAATTTCATGCATCGTCAAATGACGCTAGAAGGATGGACCTTTTCAGAAAATTTTGGTCCTTCATGGAAAAATCATAGGCTCTGGCAGTGCAACTCCAAATCCAAATATGAAAGAAACCCCATGTAAAACCAACGTCCAAGGAGCGGAGGAGAATGATTGGCAAGATGCATATATTATCTTCCTCTTTGCTGGTGGAAATGGGCATGTCTTGGACCAGATAATCCCCTTCCTCCATATTTAAACCACAAATGACTTGTCATTGAAACCATAATACACAACTTCCTGGCCTGACGCATCTGTATAGACAATGTTAGCTCCGTTGGCATTATATATACAAATGCTTTTTGAGCTCTACAACTCGCCAGAAGAATCATAGGGCGAGTAGGAAACCCTTTGATCGGATTTTCATGATCTCTGATGCGGCCTAAAGGCGAAATCCGGTTAAACACAGTAATTGGAAAGGGGTCTTATAGCAGGATTCTATTATAAGACATGTGGTGGTGTAGGGATCATCGTCATATAAAGCTATCATCGGAAGACCGACGTTGAATGAGCTAAGAGCACTAAAATCCTTATCCCATGGAGGAATGAATTTCCCCACAATGATGTGAGTAGCCGAGATAAGAGGTCACATTTGGGCATCTATGAGTTGTCATATGGTTACCCGGGAAAAACATAAGGAAAGACTAGTCAAACGGCTCCTGATGGAAGACCTCATGCCCGACAATCATGAGCCTTTGCAATCAGAACATCCAATGGAAGGAGTTATCCTACTGGGTCGTCATGTTCACCCCTTACTACATATTATTAAGTAAAGGTAATGTTGAGATCGAGGAGACCTGAGAAGACCTTGTGAAAGATAGTAGTTAAGTCTCTTAGTTTATCATGTTTATATTATTCCATTTCTTTGATATCCTTTGTATTCCTTTTATTTTATTTTTCTTGAGGTGAGCCACACACGATTAATGCTCTGATATATATATCTTTTCAATTTTCTTTCTTTGAGATAATAGATAGTAAATTAGTGTATTTCTTTTATTTTAATGGGATTGGAAGTTGTGTAGTTTAGAGCATTTCCAATGGTACATCAAAACACCAATTTGATGGGAGAAATCTATTCCAATGACCCAGCTAATCTTACACCAAATTGGTGTTTTGAGTGATTTCAACGGCAAATTTGCCGTGAGATTATGTTACCGGCAAACACTATTCACCGTCTTTTTCTTAATAAAAATGGAATATTATAAGAATATTCTTTTTTGATGTTGAATGGTTGGAGTTGATAGATAATATTTGGTGTAAAAATTACACCAATTTGATGATTTTTTGTAATATTTGTCTCGTTTCCTTGGAGATGCTCATTGGGAATTTTTAAAAGTTATGAACAGTCCTTTTGTTTATTTGTAGTTGTAGATAATTTGTATCAGAAAATATAATTTCTAGGAATATGACCTACCGACGTTGCGGAAGGGCCCCCGAATCGGAGTTATGGTTAATTTATGGCTTTATGTTTTTTGTTCCATCTGTTCAGCTTGGAGTTTGCTCAATTCTGTTAATTAATTCTTGATTCGTGTTGATATGAATGTATTCTTTTTGTCTTCCACTCTTTTGTATGGTACGACTATTTAGTAAGGCTTGCATGTGCATTTGATCACGAGATTTGCACGTGCCAAACGACCTATGATCATTTTTTCCTTGCCAATGGTTTGAGTCGTTACACAAATAGTCAAGGAAAAGTTTTTAGTAGCTTATCGAGGAAGTCAAAAGGAGGATATGTTGTGGAAATTGAATAGGCTTTAGCCATCTACCATGCCAAGGTTTTCGACATCACATAGGGTTTGATCAAGTTGATTTTTTTTTGCAGATACGAAAGGAAACACACACACTCATTAATTCGCCCCAAGAGGGGGTTCAAAGCCTAGTCTCCCTACTGGGTAGTCAGGTTAGACATTATCAGAACATTTTGTCTCATTCTATGGACTTCTCCGTTTTATGTTGCATTCTTGAAGAATGCCGGACATTAAGGTGTTGTTTTGTTTCTTTATCTTTCTCTTTTGTGAGATGGAAAAAGAATGTCTTTGCATAACTCTTAGCTAGCCAGGGAAGGGCTAGGATTAGTAAAAAAAAAATGGTTAAACCCTAACCTTGAGGGTCCCCACTCGTCTAATCCCACAGAATGAATGGAGATGTTAATCAGGAACCTAGCAGCTCAGAGTCGAAGGCTGCCTTTTTACCAAGGAATTGAAAGAAGTCGTCCCTTTACGGGATTCGAACCTCCACACTCCAGCTCCTGGCCCAGCTATCACTACAACACCCAAGCCTTTTACCACTAGGCCATATCTAGGGGATTAGGGGCTAGGATTAGTAGGTTGTGTTATGTGTGGTGCTTCTTCCCCCTCTAGTGTAACCCTCACATGCATCGTAAATGTTGCTTGGTAAAATACTACACTTGTATGTACTAACTCATTTACTCTCCCCGTCCCAGAATATAAGTCACACTACTTCTTTTTGTTTTTCTTAGAATATAAGTCATTCTATATTACCAATGAAGCATTTATTACTATTTTCTCTATCTTACCTCCTAATTTATTAACAATCCATGTGTTTTTCAAAAGTTTATAATCATTTTATTAATGATAGTCAAATGATATTTTTAGGCATTTCTCCCCAAAATTAATGGCATTCAACCAATTTCTTAAATGGATCGAGTAATTCCCGAAAAAAATATTCGATCCTTATTATATGTATATGATGTAGTTTCATTTTATTGTTTTTTTCTTCTATACCCTTATTTAAATTATTAGTTAATGCTACTACGTCCCAAAACGTAAGTCATTTAGTTTTCTTGGTTTTGTCGCATATTGTAAGTCTATTTATATTACCAATTAAATTTTTATTACATTTTTCCTTTTACCCCACATTTATTATATATACACCAACTATTCACTACTATCTTCGTCCAAAATGTAAATTCATTTAGTTTTTTAATTTTGTTCCAAAATGTAAATCTATTTATAAAACCAATAAAACATTTATTGTCTTTTTCTCCTTCTACTCCTTATTTATTATATACTCAACCACTTTTTACTATTGTGCATTAATACCAATGAAATGTCATTTTAGTCATTTTAATCTACATTAATGACGAATAACAAATTTAACTATCTTTCTTAATATGACACAAGATGCATCGGTCTAGTGTTGAACTAGATTATAACATCTCATGGAGAGCACTGTTCGAATCCCGTTAGGACCAAAAAACTTTCTAAATATGTGTGAAAAAGCTTAAATAGACTTATATTTTGGAATGGATGTAGTACTTTTTATTAATATCAATAAAATGTTATTTAGATTTTTTAATCAAAATGAATGAAACATAGTAATTTAACATAGTATCAAAATCTTTATAAAAAACCTTTAATCGGATTTAAATTTTAGGGTATGTTGAATCGGTCCATGTGACGTCTAGCTTTAATAATTCAGAAATTTTATTATGGTCCTGGACCAAGTATGATTTGGTGATCCAGGACCAATAGAAAAGTAACAAAACACATAAGGGCCCTGACGATGCTGGATTTCGTCTATGAATAAATTCGGGTCGTTTAATCTAGGGATGATTGAATCAAGGATGATTTTGGGGGTGATTTTAGACTGAGCCTGAGAGTCTCTCTCAGGTTGCCTACGTATCATGTTGTGTTCCAGGAATCAAGTCACATGTAGTTCCTGGAAGTGTATATTTATAGGGAGTTCATTACCCTAACCCTAAACCGTGCCGGTTTGGGTAAAATACAGTATTAGCCCTTTGGGCTTTTACCAGCTTATATGGTCTTTACCCACTTATGCAAGTAACCATATGGATAATGGGCCTGCGTGTTTAGAGTGGACTTTGTCCGCATCCCGAGCTTTCCGTCTTGCGGTATCGAGATGGGCCCATCGTCTCAGTTCTCTGATCATGTCGGTTGTCGATGTCTCATCTCGTAATTCGACCCTCGGGCTATCACTTACTCTTTTCCTGGAGGACTATCTCGTGACGTCACGTGGAGGTGCGATATTCGGTATCGTCATAAGCCCCCCAGATCTATCTGAGCTCTTGAGGTCAGGTCTGATCTGTCAAAGGTGTATCTCGACCACTGTCATCCAATGCTTTGAATTTAAATCCACCCTACGGACTTACTTCCAGTGGAGTCCGAGTCTGTCTGCTTTGCAGACTTTTTTGCCTTAGCATTTTTTGGACTTTTCTTTGTTGTCGCGTAGTAGAAAAGATGCCCATGGCCGTCTCCTTTCGTTTGTCGAAATAGACGCCCTTTCGGCTGTCGATATATATTTCCGGCTACGATGTCCTAGTAATTACTATCTAGAAAGACTGGTAATACGTAATTGTCACTCCGGATCTCGGTGTCGTGGTGTTTCTTTGTCGCTCATGACTCCCGACACATGACTGCTGAGAGATTTGGACATGATCTGAACTCGATGCCTTAGCTTTTTGGTTCCATGGAACTTTTAGCTTTACTAGTTGTCGATCGAAATGATCATGTTGTCCGACCTCGATGCCCTAGTATATACTCTCCCTTAGGAGTCAAATTACGTCGTTGTCGATTCGGACTTCGATCATTGCGTTTTAATCCATTAGGACTCATCCACGTTGGCCGTCGATCGATGGCGTCCGACTTACGGATCCTCATAGACCGTTGAATAGATCATTTGTGGAGTGGATCCTCGAGATACGCAAGATGCTAGCCAAAAAGTTGCAATAACCATGGGGATAGTTGATGGAGGTCAAGTTAAATTATTAACTCGATGCCTACTAACACACTAGCAAGAGAACTAGGTTCAATTGTAGTATAGCCAGATAGAGTCGAGGTCGATCCCACAGAGACTCGGCACAAATAAAACACAACTTTATCCTATTAGAATTAAATTGAAAGGGCGGTCTACGACCAACTAAATGCAGAAAATAAAATAGTGACAACCACAAGACACAAAAGACCATAAAGACAGACTAAAGACTACTAAAACACGGATAATACGGTTGATATTATCTAAACAAATAGTATTGATTACGCTGGTAGATTATAACTCCCCCATGTGAATTAGGATGATTACGAGATAAAACAAACGTTAAAGATTGATTATTATGACTACGGAGTCATCCCCAAGGTAGATTTAGCTCGGTTAGGCCATCTAAATCATCGTGCCTCCATTACGTGACTTCGCTTTTTAATGCCTCCATCTCATATAACTTCTGACACAATTACGAGACTAGGGATGCCGGTATAAACCGTAACCTCATCTAAGCAACATTCCTAGGGTAAGGCGTACTTCTTAGATGCCGATTCAATCTATATCCTAAGTAACAATCACTTTTTGGGTTTCATGTTAAATTATGATGACGAATAACTAAGTTGATCATGTTTAATTACTCGTTTTAATTCCAATCCAGAGAATCTGACGTAGTCGAAGCCGATCATAATATTGCCCTACACATTACCACACTCGGTCGACCGAACGACAGCACTCGGGCGACCGAGTGACACGTCTAGGTCGACCGAACACAGTTCTGTGTCGGAACAAATCATGATTCCTTCTTAACGTTTCTAACCTAAACACATGGGTTCGTAAATAAATCTACATCACGCAATCAATACAAATAAAACTACTCCATAATAAAATACATCAGATCTACGAATAAAGATTGCATAATTAAATAGTCATACCCTCGAAGACGAGAGTGACTCCCACTCTTTAATGCGCTCCCCAACCGGAGAATCCAATGAATCCACAATGAACGAACATAAAGAAAAGAAAAGAAAACTAAAACTGAAAACTCAAATTGTATAAATTGTTTTGTGTTGTAGTGGTGTGTTTTTCTCAGCATCGTGGTTGCTGTTTATATAGGAGTTGTAGCCGACATAGGGAGAATCCAGAAGATTGACATGCATTTATCAACTTAGGCTCGGGTGACCGAACGTACACGCTCGGTCGACCGAATGGCATGGCTCGGTCGACCGAGCCTCCCTCTTTACGCGTTTTCACATTCGGTTCGTCTGACTTGTTCCCCACTCCATGCTTTTGAATTGATCTGATTAATCTTTTCTTCAATGCTCCGATTTTCTTTTCTTTTATCTTGAGATCTCCCGATTGCGTGATAATTATCTTCCCGATTTATCATGATCTGCAAAATCAGCATTTATCACCCAATTAATTGCTCTTTTATAATAAAAACAGCTAAATACCAATTATCATATTAATAATCACTTATCATTAAATAATAAATATAAACACGTGATTAAATATGAAATATATATAATTAACTCCGATGTAAGGTTATAATTGATGACATAAATGGGTATATTTTAACTGTCATCAATAGTTCCCGAAATAAGAAGGCTCGTCCCGCCATGCTCGGCTAAGAGAGTTCCAAGATAAGATAGATCGATCCCGGCATGGGGAGAGTTCCCAAAATAAGAAGGCTCATCCCGCCCCGCTTGGCTGGGAGAGTTCCAAAATAAGATAGTTCCAAGATGAGATGCCGAGTCGAACTCAGACTTATTAAAGATTCGCTCATTGGTGAGCTCCAAATTTGATGCCTAGATTTATTTTGCTTTAATTTTTGCGGTATTTTATCTCCTCTTCTTTTTGTTGTCTAATCTTTCACGTGTCGATGTCTTTTAGCTATTCGCTTGTCGAGCCTCTGGCTCTGTTTGCTGCTTATCGATGTCGTGTTGCTCCCCAAGTGTATTATGAACCTCTGGTTCTTATTGCACTTGAGATCGACTATGATCGACTTGCTTGCCTTAACCTTTTTGCCTCCTAAGCTTATTTGGTCTTAGGCTGAGCGTTTTAATCCGACTATGCGAACTGTCCCTGGTCTTGGCCTTCTTTGCCACTTAGGCTCGTTCGGCTATCGACTAAGGCAGGTGGCCCGACTATGCGAACCGTCCTTTGTCCAGGCCTTTTTCGCCTCTTAGGCTCATTCGGCTTTCGACTGGGACAGGTGGCCCGACTATGCGAACCGTCCTTTGTCCAGGCCTTTTTTGCCTCTTAGGCTCATTCGGCTTTCGACTGGGACATTTGGCCCGACCATGCGAACCGTCCTTTGCTTTAGCCTCGTTTGCCTCTTGGGCTCGTTCGGATTTTAGCTTGGACCTTTGGCCTGACCCTGCGAACCGTCTCTATGTCTTTGCATCTGTTGCCCATTAGGCTAACTTTGCTTTTGGCAGTATTGAGGGGTCCGTCCTGCGGATCCTCGTAGACCGTTGAGTAGATCCTTTATGGTGTGGACTTTCTCGAGATATGCAAAATTCAAAGAATCGGTGGGTGTCGGGTCGAAGAAACACGTGTCCGGTACAATAATCTCTCGGGTGATCAAAAGTCAAAAGACTCCCATTTGATCTTGCACCCTGCTTCGACATCCGACCTACTACGAGCAAAAAATCAATGCCGTTTGTGTTTGATGAATATTTGCCTAGGGTGTAGTCCTTTGGACTTAATTCCCTTGCGTCGTTGCTTTATAGGGTGTAGTCCTTTGGATTTAATTCCCTTATGCACCTCCAAGTGAAGTATGAGTGCATGACTCATGGTATACGTGAATATGAGTCGACCTAGCGTTGTACTGCTTAATGGGCCTGACTTGGCTATTTGGTCGGAGCTCGATTCGACTGTCGTGCCTCGTCAGGCTTATGAACTGGTCGAATTAAATAACTCTTTATTCGACTGTCGCACTTCATGGTGCTTATGAACTGGTCGAATAAGGTATCCATCGTGGGATCTTCCAACTGCCTCGCATCGTGGCTTATTGGCTGGTTGGGAGTGATATAAGCATTGTCATTGACTTGGCTTTATTCACTATTTTATTTTAACTCCATCATGTCGAGGATTAGTTGTTGTGGTTGACTTTTGCCTCTTTTATCTTTTAATCACATAGACTTCTTTTGCTTTAAGGCTGGTCGAATTTTTTGCCTTTGACATTTTGTATCGTTTGCTTATTTGGCGTAGTCTGTTGATACCATGCTTAGATGGCAAGCGGACTTACATAAGATTGCCTTCGAGCTCCGAATATAATGCCGAGGCGAGCTCGGTCTTATTAAAGATGCGCTCAAGTTGACCTGTAAATATGAGGCCGAGCCGACCTGCAGTTTTATAAATATTCGCTCAAGTTGAGCTCCAAATGTGATAGCTCGACCCTCCAGTTTGGTAGGGTGAGTTCCAAAATAATATAGCTCGACCCTCCAGTTCGGTAGGGTGAGTTCCAAAACAAGATAGCTCGACCCGCCAGTTCGGTAGGGTGAGTTCCAAAATAATATAGCTCGACCCTCCAGTTCGGTAGGGTGAGTTCCAAAATAATATAGCTCGAAGATAAGATGCCGAGTCGAACTCGGACTTATTAAAGATTTGCCCATCGGTGAGCTCCAAATATGATGCCGAGTCGAGCTCGGACTTATTAAAGATTTGTCCATCGGTGAGCTCCAAATATGATGCCGAGCCGACCTCGATCTTATAGAATATGACGCCGAGCCGAGCTCGGTCTTATAGAATATGATGGCGAGCCGAGCTCGGTCTTATTAAAGATTTGCTCGAGAGAACTCCAAATATGATGCCGAGTCGACCTCGGTCTTATAGAATATGACGCCGAGCCGAGCTCGGTCTTATAGAGTATGATACCGAGCCGAGCTTGGACTTAGGGCAAGACGAGTCTGTAGAGCTCGAATGCCGGTGCTCGATATCTCGAGTCTTTGCGGTGCAATGTAATTGTGATAAAAAACATTACACATATAATAAAGGCTTACAAAGTGTATAAGAATTTCAAATAACGATTGTAAGAACCTGGAGAGCTAAAGAGCTCGGCCCGACCCTTGGAGCTCGAGAACTCGCTTCGTGGATAGCTAGATACGGTAGATAATTCGTTGCTTTCTCGGGCACCACATCATTGTCTTTCCGGTGGCAATCAGACCTCGAAACGGATTCCGATCGGCACGACATTTGGAGGGATTGTTCTTCCCTCACTTTGCTTCGATGTGACCGGTGGAATTGTTCTTTCGACGGCTCAATCTCCGGGAATAAGACGCCGAATTGGCAGCTGCCGTCCAGAATCCTGCTGCATTTTTGGTGCCTGCAGTAACTTCTTTGCCACGATCGAGAAATCAAACGAACTCCGATCGGCCTAAAATTTTGAGGGCTTGTTCGGTCCTGATAATTCTCGAATCTGACCGGTGGAAATCTTGTTCCGACGGTTCAATTGTCGGGAATATTCAGCCGACTTGGAACCTGCAGATTAGGGTTTTTCTGCTTTTTTGTACATAACTGCAACTTTTAGGCGATGATCTGGAATCGAAACATACTCCGATCGGCATGAAATTTTTACAGATTGTTCTTCCCTCTGTATTATTTAATATGACCAGAGCAATTTTCATTCCAACGGTTGAATTATGGGTAACAGGCCGCCGACCTTAAATCTGCCGATTAGGGTTCGGCCCGCGTTTTTGATACAAAGAAAAATTTCTTTGCGATTTATCGGGCGATTAAACGAACTCGATCGGTCTAAAATTTTGAGGGCTTCTTTTACCCCCATTCTTCTTCATTCGGACAGTGGAATTCTTTGTTCCAACGGTTGAAACTCCATAAACTAGCCGCCCGATCTCGGCTGCGTTTTTGGTGATCTGAAGCATCTTTCCGGCAACGATTGGGTATCTAAACGGACTCCGATCGGCACGAAATTTGGAGGGTTTGTTCGCCTCCTTCTTCTTCAATCTGACCGGTGGAATTCTTGTTCCAACGGTTGAAACTCCGGCAATAAGCTCGGATCGACTACGCTTTACGCATGTTTCGCCGCCATTAACTTGACCACCATCACTCCTTGATCCATCACGGATAGAAAGCCCTCCTTCTAAGCACCAATGACGATCTTTGGATTTCGCCTACATAATAAATTCGGCCGCTTAATCTGAGGGATGATTGAGTCAATGATGATTTTGGGGTTGATTTTAGATCGAGCCTGAGAGTCTCTCTCAAAGTTGCTTACGATCCCGTTGTGTTCCAGGAATCAAGTCACACGTAGTTCACTGAAATATATATTTATAGGAGTTCATTACCCTAACCCTAAACCATGTCGGTTTGGGTAAAATACTGATATTAGCCTTTTCGGCTTTTACCAAACTTATACGCTTTTACCCACTTACGCAAGAATCAGTATGGATAATGGGCTGCGTGTTTAGAGTGGACTTTGTCCGCATCCCGAGCTTTCCGTCTCATGGTATCGAGATGGGCCCATCGTCTGCTTCTCTCGATCACGTCGGTTGTCGATGTCTCATTTCAGAATTCGACCCTCGGGCTATCACTTACTCTTGTCTAGGAGGACTATCTCGTGACGCCACGTGGAGGTGCGATATTCGGTATCGTCAGGCCCACCGTATAAAATATAAATGTCATTAATTTACATTTTAACCATTCTTATAAAATTTCTTATTAATTAACAAGTGGGACATTGTAATTCTGGACCACCATAAAACCACCGTATAATTGATTGTTCCCAAAGCTTTGTCACGCGTCTCCATTACCGAAGGTCGATAGCAAAAGGCAAATTAATTCCCCACCGTTTCTTTCTTCTATATAAATCCATCCCTACCCATCCAAAAATAAATTAAAAAAAGAAAAACCTATCTTTCCGTAGATTCTTCCCCTTTCTTCGTGTAAGAAATCCCACATCTTTTATTTTTAGTTTCTTCCTCTTTCGGATTTACAGCTGAGGAAGAATCGTTTAATCATTTCTGTAAAAGAATTCCGACCCTGTATTTCTCCTTTTTTTTTGTTTTTCTACATAAAAAAACTGTGTAAATATTGATCTCTCTGTTCGGAGAAATGGGGACGGAAGTTTTGCGGCCTCAGGATTGTTTGGTGGACAGATTGCGAGTTTCCCCGCCGGCATTTCACCGCCGGAGAAGTTCCTTTCTGGCCGGAAATGGGTTCGTTAGCCCAAAGCCAAACAATAGAAAAACAGCCAACGTTTGTCGGACGACGACGACGACGGAGCAGCAACCGGATCATTGGAAGAGAAAACCCATCAAAGAATTTCAACAACTGCAACGGAAACCCGCCGGAAGTGATTTGAGTCGTAGAAGATCATCTAGTGCCGAAGATTTGCTCCAAACCCGAATTAGCAAAACGGTAACGAATCTCCATAACCCGGAATTCGAACCGGGTCGAATCACGATCTTGAGAAGAGGACAGTCTTTGGAATCATTCGAGAAAAATATTCAAAACGAGGCTCTTAAAATCAAAACCCAAAATGATTCAGAGAAAAATGTGTCTTTAAACATCATGAACCACCTCTCCACAGATGTTTATGCCGGGTCGGGTTTCTTCGTGTCGCCATCGCCAAATTCTCTTCCTTTACCTTCGTTTTTCAGCAACAACAAGAAAATTGAGTCCGATAATTGTGCAACTAGAGATTTGAGGCGTTTGCTTGGTCTTGAATAATAACGGAAAGAAGGAAAAGTTCTGTAGAATTAACGTGTTCGAAGAAATTAAGGATAAAATAACTTCACGGGTTCTACTGACAAATCATATTAGAAAGTCTGCATCTTGATTCTCTACTTTTTCTGAATCTATATCTCCCTCCATGATAGTATTTTTCTAAGCACATGAAGGGATTTTTAGATGAGGGCGGATTCAAGATGATATAATTAATTTATTAAAATTTTTTTTTTTGAAGGGGAAAATGATTTAGTTCATAAACAATCCAGTAGCTATTAATCATATCTATATCTATATTTTTTGACAGGCTGCATTATCTTTATTTAAAATACTATTTTTGTAACATATCTACTTTTATATATGCTATTTATTTATGTATACGAGCCCTTGATAGAGTGGAATGGCCAAAAGATGTAGTATTGCAAATTATATGGGATTAAGATTTTGTAATGATATGTGTTGATGAGCTTGAGGATGGATCAAAGGTTTGGGGTCATATGATTTGATGTTTGTCATATAATATGATATTTGATGCAATCTTGATCCATTAGTAATTGTAAAAAAGTTGAAAGTATTTAAAAGAATAATGTTCCCTTTAAAACAAAGATTATGCATAGAAAGAAAAAAAAAATTGGTGTATGCATGTAATACAGGGACAGACCCACATTGGCAAGGGTGAGTCTATTGATCCTACATAAATTTCTATGTGAATTTATTAATATATTTCTTTAATAATATTAAAAATATGTAGGTATATTATTTTAGACAATTTTTTATGCAGTTGTTCGTTTAATTCAATTGGTCGTAAGCTTTATTACTAACCTTAAGGTCATTGGTTTCTGGGTTCGCCATTGTGGCCCTACTCATGTATATTCAAGAACATTGTACTTGATAACGTATAAATTATCTTGGGTGTCAGTGGTGGTTTTGTGGTGGATATCTGGCAATTATGATGGTGTTAACGATGGCGGCTCGTGGTGGAGCTGCGTATGAAGATGGTGGTGCCGTACAATGGATAAAGTGAGTTGGTGAATTAGGCTTACCCTTATCTTTTATATCGTCTGAATTCATCCCCTTAATGAGGTTACAACCGGCCCTATTTATAGGACATGAATAGATCACATTAGGTATAATTCAATTAAGGACATGACATAAGCAGGTATATGGCGAGGGCTCGGTCCGCAAGGTGACCTTATCCACATCCGACCTGGGCTCGCCTCCTGTTCTCCGGGATGCCCTCAAAGAGATCCGATCCCCACTCTACAAGGACAGACGCTCGATTACCAGGGAGTCCGGCCGGCGGGATGGTGGGCCTGATGAGAGTCAACTTTGCTATTATTTTGTGTGCATTTTACCCTATATTTGTAGCTTATTCGATGTGATTTTTGGGGTAGTTAAGTGTTTTTATAGCACATTTCACCACTAGTTGAATCACGGAGCGATAGAGCATTTACGTCCAAATCTCCATATTTTTGGTGAATTGTGTGCGTTTTTGGCATTTGTCACGCTTTGGTTTTCTTGTTTTTATTTGTTATAGGTGCGGCATGATAGAGGCGTGATTTAGGATCGCAACGGTATGAAAATCGTCCAAAACGAAGTTGGTATAAAGATATGGTGTGAGATTCAAGTTCAGAAGTTCGGGAAAAAAGAAAAGAATAAGAAAATTCGAGAAAAAAACCAGCAAGTATCACACCTAGGGTGTGATGGAGACTGTTTTTGACTCTTTAAAAACATGCCCGAAGTTAAAGAGTTGAAACGGATCAAACATCGTTGATGTTTTCATGCTTTTGTCACTTAAACCGAATTTTAAGCTCCCTTAGAGGCATTTTCTGGGAATGTTGTCTTCATCAAAGTTGTAGGGGATTGAATAAACTTTCCAACTCAACTTGAATCGCGCAAATCGGAGTTTCACACACAAAGATATCGCCGAATTACTGGAGACATGCTTGGCTGGCAGCGCTGATGACGTCATCAATGCGCTGGATGACGTCAGCAGTCGCGAATTTACGAGTTTTCCACTATTTTGGGTCGAATTTGGCCTATATAAAAGCCAAATTAGGTCAAATTTTCACCACAACTTCATACAATAATTTTCTTTTCATCTTTTTAGATTTTCCTTTCCCCAAAACTCTAGATTTAGGTTAAATTTCTTCCATCAATTGCTACGATTGTTAGTTTCTTTTCGCGATTTCTTCATTTTGGATTGACAAACCAATTGGTGGATTGCTTCTACGTTATTGGTAATTTATTGTTCTTATCTTTTATCATGTTTTCTTCCCAATTAATTATGATTTCTTGTTTCGTTCTTGTTATTATGCGTAGCTAGATTTTTTTATAGCTAAATTATGTGATGGAATAACGAAATTGATGCCTAAATGATGATCTAGGGATGAGTAGGGCTTAAAATTAAATATTTTGAATTGTTGTGTCCTAAAATTTGATCTTAATGCTTGAATTAAACTGATCACTTGATTCATGATTTTATACACGAACTCTATAAATGTATTTTGCGAGGGAGTGTGCGAACTAGAATTTTAGGATTATCATGCACGAACTAGTCGAGTTTTTCGCAGCCTGTTCCTTGGTAAGGTTTTTTTAGCTAAGTCGTGAACTCGGTGGATGCGGAGCGTCTCATTGTTTTTATCATATTAGGTCAATTAAATCCCATGTAGGGACCGTTGAACCGAATATAGGGTAACTAGGTTGTGGTATTAGCGCATAGCATGGACCGGGCTTAGAGATTGCACCCACAACACACTCATTGAAGCTATTGGTTGGTTGGTAGGTTAAGGCTCGTCCCTAGTGATTCGGTAAATGTGTTGAGAGTAGTGTTCTTGATCATAATTTAGCTATTCCTTTATTCATATATTTTAAAGTCATCATTTTTATTTTCTTAGCTATAGTTAATTACTTCCACCAATATTTGTGAGCCTGAACTAAATACAAAAGTGATTGTGGTACTTGACGGATTCCTCGTGGGATACGACCTTGCTCGCCGTTGTAGTGCAACCGACCCGGTACTCTGCCGGTTAAAGTTGGTTGACTATAATTTGGCCATCAAGTTTTCTGGCGCCGTTGCCGGGGAACGAACCCGGGTCATCCGCGTGACAGGCGGATATACTCACACATTGCGTTTCCATGATGAGATTTGTTTTGGCTCGTGTTTATTCTCTTGTTGACTAGTTTTTACTCATTGAATATATTGGTTTCCCGAATGATCGCAAGTTGACCTCATGTTTTATTTTTGAATCGCTTGATTTGCTCGAGGGCGAGCAAACGCTAAGTGGGGGGTAGTTGATGAGAGTCAACTTTGCTATAATTTTGTGTGCATTTTACCCTATATTTGTAGCTTATTCGATGTGATTTTTGGGGTAGTTAAGTGTTTTTATAGCACATTTCACCACTAGTTGAATCACGAGACGATAGGGCGTTTACGTCCGAAATCTCCATATTTTTGGTGAATTGTGTGCGTTTTTTAGGCATTTGTCACACTTGGATTTTCTTGTTTTTTATTTGTTATAGGTGCGGCATGATAGAGGGCGTGACTAGGATCGCAACGGTATGAAAATCGTCCAAAACGAAGTTGGTATAAAGATATGGTGTGAGATTCAAGTTCAGAAGTTCGGAAAAAAAAGAAAAGAATAAGAAAATTCGAGAAAAAAAACAGCAAGTAACACACCTAGGGTGTGATGGAGACTGTTTTTGACTCTTTAAAAACATGCCCGAAGTTAAAGAGTTGAAACGGATCAAGCATCGTTGATGTTTTCATGCTTTTGTCACTTAAACCGAATTTTAAGCTCCCTTAGAGGCATTTTCTGGGAATGTTGTCTTCATCAAAGTTGTAGGGGATTGAATAAAATTTCCAACGCAACTTGAATCGCGCAAATCAGAGTTCCACACAAAGATATCGTCGAATTACTGGAGACATGCTTATCGGGCAATACCGATGACGCCATCAATGCGCTTGGATGACGCGTCGGCGATCGCGAATTTCCGAGTTTTCCACTATTTTGGGTCGAATTTGGCCTATATAAAAGCCAAATTAGGTCAAATTTTCACCACAACTTCATACAATAATTTTCTTTTCAGTTTTTTAGATTTTCCTTTCCCCAAAACTCTAGATTTAGGTTAAATTTCATCCATCAATTGCTACGATTCTTAGTTTCTTTTCACGATTTCTTCACTTTGGATTGACAAACCAATTGGTGGATTGCTTCTACGTTATTGGTAATTTATTGTTCTTATCTTTTATCATGTTTTCTTCCCAATTAATTATGATTTCTTGTTTCGTTCTTGTTATTATGCGTAGCTAGATTTTTTTATAGCTAAATTATGTGATGGAATAACGAAATTGATGCCTAAATGATGATCTAGGGATGAGTAGGGCTTAAAATTAAATCTTTTGAATTGTTGTGTCCAAAAATTTGATCTTAATGCTTGAATTAAAATGATCACTTGATTCATGATTTTACACACGAACTCTATAAATGTATTTTGCGAGGGAGTGTGCGAACTATAATTTTAGGATTATCATGCACGAACTAGTCGAGTTTTTCGCAGCCTGTTCCTTGGTAAGGTTTTTCTAGCTAAGCCGTGAACTCGGTGGATGCGGAGCGTCTCATTGTTTTTATCATATTAGGTCAATTAAATCCCATAGAGGGGACTGTTGAACCGAATATAGGGTAACTAGGTTGTGGTATTAGCGCCTAGGGACCAGTTTAGGAGATTGCACCCACAACACACTCATTAGAAGCTATTGGTTGGTTCGGAGGTTAAGGCTCGTCCCTAGTGATTCGGTAAAGGTGTTGAGAGTAGTGTTCTTGATCATAATTTAGCTATTCCTTTATTCATATATTTTAAAGTCATCATTTTTATTTTCTTAGCTATAGTTAATTACTTCCACCAATATTTGTGAGCCTGAACTAAATACAAAAGTGATTGTGGTACTTGACGGATTCCTCGTGGGATACGACCTTGCTCGCCGTTGTAGTGCAACCGACCCGGTACTCTGCCGGTTAAAGTTGGTTGACTATAATTTGGCCATCAAGTTTTCTGGCGCCGTTGCCGGGGAACAAACCCGGGTCATCCGCGTGACAGGCGGATATACTCACACATTGCGTTTCCATGATGAGATTTGTTTTGGCTCGTGTTTATTCTCTTGTTGACTAGTTTTTACTCATTGAATATGCTTCTTTCCCACGGCCCTGTCATGCTGTGTACCACGGACTCAAGGGATTGGAGCTCTTCGGCTTCCCGGGTACTTCTCACCTCCTACGAGTCGTCCGGCGTAAAAGACTTTCTGAATGGAGTAAAAGAACTTGGGATCGTCGATCTCTTCCTTAAAGATTGACATGAGTCGATGTCGGTGGGCTGTTTTTTTATTAGTTCATTTTATTCAATATAATGGTAGGGAGTAGGCGGGGAGTGGACAGTGACTTACGGGAAAGCATTGAAAGGGCCTCTTATCTATCAATGGAAAGATCTCCATGCCTAGAAAAGATCGATTGAGACTCTCCCGGAACGGTCCATCTTTACGTACTTGTCCAGTCCAGGACAAGTGAGATCTTCCGGTCTGTTTCCGGTGGAACTGCCATTTATGGCACAGCACCGGTCAAGTAGCGCCCAGTAAGAGCTAGATACACCGGAAGAGCTACTATGATACGTGCCATGATCGTCAGAACACATGGTATGTAGGTATCTACTAGGAACCATGACAATGCTTCCATTGAAATGATACTGAACAGATATTTTGATGAAAGTCCCTGCGGGGTTTAAGGGGAAACCGGCCTTGTGGTTGGACCGTGATTTCCTGAGACAGCCCCTTTCTTTAAAACGGATGGGGAGTTTTCTGCCACCATTTCTGATGTAGTTCCTCTGCAAAATCTGAAGTTTAGATAGCCCGATGCCCCCCAATTAATGGTCGGTAATGGCATCATTAATCGGATAGCTCAAGCCGACGTGGTGGCGTCGACAGCCTCTATGGGAACTTTCTCTAGCCACAACCAGTGCGGTAATGTACTTCTTCCATTTTTGAGCTTTTTATTTTGTTAAAGTTTCCTGTTTCTGAACCCTTTTCTTTTCAGGTCGCCACAAAGCTTAAGCAAGTCGAGTGGGCTTGCAATGAAGAGGCAAAACAGATGGCGAGCCAACTCGCTGAGATGCGAGCGAAATTGGCTGTCGAAACGGACCGGGCCAATGCAGCAGAGCGGAGAGAAAGAGCTCTGAGTCGAGGCCGATCAACGGGAAAATGTGCTTGTGGCCGATGTAGGTCGGCTTCATACCGAGAATCTGACCCTCTCCAAGAAGGCCCAATCATTTGCTAATTTTCAGAAGTACGCTGAGTCGGAGAGAGATAAAGCTCTTGCTAAGGTGGCGGAGGCCCATGAGCTCGTTGACAGATTGAAAAGTGAGCTGAGTGAATCTGAGGTCGCTGCTGCTGACGTCGCCTGAAAAGTCAAAGATGCTTTGTTGGACGGGTTTGACCAGGGTTTCTATCATGCGTCGAGGTGCCTTAAGGCATTTTGTGAGGATGCCCCGAATCTCGAGACCTTGCAGGACTGGCTAATCATGGATCAGGATGACCCTGAGTTAAGAGTCTTCCACCCCGATCTTCCTTACACCACTGTTCAACTTGAAGATTTCCGGGTCGAAAGCTTGAAGAACGGCAAGCCGCTTGGAGATCCTCCTGCAGTCAACGAGAAAAATCTTCGTGCGATGATGTCAGAGATGGAGAAAGAGGCTCTTGAGTTTGCTATGAAGGAAGCAGAGGCCGCTACTACTGCTGCGGAAGCTGCTGCTACTGGTGTCGGCGAGGATAAGAGTCCCGAGGAAGAGTGCGATCAATTTTTGAATTTGACTGGGCCTTATACCGAAACTCCTCCTTCAGACAAACAAATTTGACTCATTATATTTTGGCTTTTGTTGTAATTTTGCACCTTTTATTTCTCCTTTTTGCAGTAATTTGACATTGCCGGTGGCCACTGTTTGATTTTTATTGATTGGACAAGTCTGTTTGCTTCGCCATTGTGTGTGTATGTGCGGCCCCCTCATTTTGGTGGGGTCGTTAGCTATTTTGCTCGAAATCGCCAAAATGAATAGTTTTATTTTCTTCCATTGTTTGAAGCGCTTTGATTTGCGGCCACCTACTTTTGGTGAGGTCGAGGTCGTTTAGAGTGTCGAGCTCACTAAAATAACTGAGGTAGGAATTAAACCTGCTATTGGATTTGGATCACCTAAAAAAAATCCAGTGTGCGGCCCCTTTCTTTCATTCAAGGTCGCCTCTGAGCTTGGTTGAAATAAATGTGGGATTCAGGCCGCTTGTTGTTTGTTTTTTAAAAATTCTCATCTATGTCCCCCTTGTTTGGAGTGAAGTTGTATACGAAATCCAAATAGAACAAGTAATTTGCGGGCTAGGCCGTCTATTCGTCTGGTTGGGTTCGAAAATCCGATGTGCCCCCTTGTTTCGAGGGAGATAGAAGGCTTAGTGCTTAGATCCGGCTCGAAACAGTAGGCTTTGCGAGCTCTGTTTACTTTAAAAGTTTGATATGGCCCCCTGCTGTGCGCGTGTCCGGTTATTATGTGAAGCGGGTACACACAGCAGTTTCGGGGTTTGCCCGTTTTGGAGCTTGGCGGTTCAGCTTCTTCTGGCACGTCTTGTCATAAAGCTGTGTTGGCCAGCTGTTATTATGTTCCTGTTGCTGATGCTTCGGAAGGCGTGCTCATAATGGCGATGGTTCTGGTAACTGTTCCCGCGTCAGTGCTTTTTCGAATATTGAAATCTGAACAGGCATTTCGCCCTGGCCGTCCGATCAGGTTTATCTCCTCTGTCGGATCATTTATTTTGTGCTATAAAAGGTGGGATTTTGCTCTTCTCTTGAGCATCCCTGCTCTGGCTCATTTCCTAAAGTTCCTTTCTAGATATTTGCTTTATTACCTCAATGGATAATTTCGGTGATTCTCCATTCTTTCAAACAGCCTCTCCGTTTGCCATTGCTAATTTTTTTCTCCATCTTCAATGAGCTTCCCTTGCTGTCTGAGAGATGTTTGAACCTTCGCAAGATTATCTTTGCTCAGCGTAACCGTGTTTCCGAGTTGGGCTGGTCTTGGTTTCTGAGGGCACCTTGGGGGTATATAATGCCACTATGGTGCGGGAGTTCTATTCCGCACTATCCGTGGTGGTTTTGACTGATACTGCCCCTACCGTGGTTCCCCTTAGGGGGGCTTATGTTGCCCTTTTTTCTGAGGTCATCAATGAGTTCTTCAACCTGCCCACCTCTCCTCCTTATGAGTATTACGAGACGGTTTGGGGTCTTGGCGATGGGTTAATGAGGCGTGTCTATGGGGCCGCCGCTCTTAGGCGCATGATTCCTGGTGACTGGGATCCGTTGCCAGAGGGCCATGCTTATGAGATGCCTCAAGCTAACCGGGAGTGGAAAAGATTTATCAACTCCCGCGTTTTTCCTTCTTTTGATTCTGTGGAAATTTCGGAAGCTGAGTCGCACCTGCTTTATGCGATCCTGATGGCTAGGGAGGGAGTTAACATCGACTGGGGGCGGTTGATATATCGTGAGATAATTACATTTGCTGCCCAAACAGACCTACATGGGCATATCCCCTTCCTAAGGTTGATTTCCCACTTGTGTACCAGTGCCCTCGGGATGCCTGTGTCTCATGACGACGTTTTGGTGACGCCCCGCTCAAACATGGATTCGGACTCATCAACAGAATACGACGCTGATTGGGCTTAGATTTCATTTTCATCTTGTCTTGTAAATAATCGGCCTTGTAGGTCTTGTATTTTGCAATAAAATTTTTCTTTTTGCGATGCGATTGCTTTACTTTATGCTTTGGGCTCGAATTGTTGATTGCGGCCCGCTTTTATTTGAATGAGGAGAATTCCTGCGCTGGAGTCGGCAAGTTTAGTCGGACCCGCTGGAGTTTATTCGGTTTTTCGGAGATCGTGAAGTGTTATGACGTGTGGCCTAACCAATGCATTGATGACTGCTTCCTTCGAAGCGTCAGTCTCGTTAATGCAAGGGTTGGCGTCCGGATTTAAACGTACGCGATTCCTCCGTTTCCCGCCTTTTGATTTTCTGACTCTATAAAATGAGGCTTTCTCCTTCTTCTTGCTTTACAGACTTCTCACGTTTAGAGTTTAGTTTCCTTTAAAAAAAATTTGGCTTTCTGCATTATCCTCCATTATGTCTTCTTCTGAGGAATCCAGCCAAGGCTCCAATGCATTTAATCCCATTCCAGAAGATGGGCTCTCCATCTGTTTCCGACTCACTGCCTCACAAGTGGCCAAAAACCACTTCACGACATATTTTCGTGATTGTGCCCATATGCAGGAGAGGGGGTTGAACCTGGGTCGTGTCAGACCAGATCACCGGGCTGCTATCCTTGCCAATGGCTGGGGAAACTTCGTTACTCGTCCGGCTGGGGAGTATAACTCAACCTTGGTACGTGAGTTCTACTCTGTTTTATCAGAGAATGGCAATGTTGATCGTACCACTACTGTCACCGTCCGTGGAGTGACGGTTGATTTTACTCCGGCCGCTATTAATAATTTCTGTGGCCTTCCTAATCCTGCTGAGGATTATGATGTTACCTAGGACCTTGAGGATGGGATCAACTACTATGGCGCTCTTTCTAATGCTTTCCAATTCCTGCTGCGTAACGAGTTGGATGTTGATATGGAAGTCAAGATCCATATGCTCAGTCGAGCAGAGATGGAGTGGAAGCGCTTGACGTGGCCTTTTCTAGTGCTAATACCAGTCCTTAACCGACAGTGTATCGGGTCAAACTGTAGTGCTAGTATGGTGAGTCAGAGTGTCGAATCCTCAGGGAAACTTGGTAATTTTTCTAAGTGTGGTTAAACACCAAAGAGCTGTTATTAACTCGATCTAAACCGCAATTTTATAACACAGATCACTACTATTCTACTTAACATAAAATAAATGCGTAATTTAAAAGTTATTCTAATATAATATATATAGATATATAAATATATATAGATGTACATAAATTGCAAAATATATATATAGATATAAATATATAGTTACCAATATATAGTTTAGACAGATAAGTTTATAGAACTAGCCAAAGTTTATATAATTGATTTATACGATCTTTTCAATGAACGGAATGCGGTCGATCTTTCCTTTTATATTAGGTCCAATTGAGTAAATGAAACGGTGCACTCCTAAGGTTAACAATTCCTCCTCACACGAGCGTATGAAATTGTCATATGTCATTGTCATCAGTTCAATCTCCACAACTGCCCCATGCTAATCTCAGTTAGACTGAACAGGTACCGAGTACAAATCTACCCCGGATAAAAGAGGTTATTCCATTTGTCAGATGGCCGATGTTATTCAAAAGGCTCCGGTTGTCAGGCGGATCGATTTAACTTTCCGGTGTTAGTTTCAATTAAACTGTTGATTTTAACATTATTACGATCTCGAGCACAATTTTAATAAGATCTATCTTTCCCAAGACAAATCTGCCCCCGGGTAGGAAATAGGATTCCGTAGTCACGCTTTATTGGGCGAATTTTACCCTCCGGTTTTTCTATCTTTTATCTCATATCCTAACTTCTCTGATCAGTTCATCGTTAGGTTATATGGTGCGATTCATCTTGGTTAATTATGTCAATCCGAATATTATCAATACGTTACAGAATAGAAAAAGATTCAATTAACTCAATTTTAGTCAATTTTACTTAGACAGCATTCCTTTACCGAAAAGATCGAAATAAAACGATTACATAACTTTGGCTAGTCATTAGATTTAGCCTAATATCATTATAAAAAGATAAAAACAAACATAACAAACATAGATACTTAAGAAATTTTACCCGATTACAACTGTTGAATCAGAAGCTGTATTCTTCCGGATGTTACAACGACTTCAACAACACTGATCTTCTGATAATTTCTCGAGCATTATAACGATACTAATATTTATGGCATAAGGCCTATATACATACATACTACTACTAAGAAAAAGAGGTTAAGAAAATATATTGGTACCCCCCCATGTGTCTGCAAAGCTGCTCTTCTTATAGGCAAGATTTCCAGGGCCGGATCGATCCGAGGTGATGCCGGATCGATCCGGGAATAAAAAATATTATCCCTCAGATTATTCTCTGCAGGACCACATGCTGGATAATCATTATGTTTCCTCGGATTGATCCGAGGTTAATCCGGATTGATCCGGGTAGCTTTTTATTCCATAACTTGATCTGTAACTTGATAAAATCATAACTTGAGCTCTGGATCTCCAAATGACATAATTCAAGAGGCGTTGGAAAGCTCTTGAAAAGATCTATAACTTCCATGAAGGACTCTTCTTCAGAAAATGCCTTTTTGATGGGCCATTCGTTCATCGAGAATATAATTCGATAATAACACTACGAATTGATGATCCACTTGAATTTTAAATCTCGTGGCACTTCCTTACTTCCTTCAAAAGATACGATTTTACTTCAAAAAGTGTCGTCAATCGGGGTCTTGGTTTACCTAAGATCTGCAAATAAAATATCAAAAATACCCACGTAAATCTGACACGACACTCCGGTTATTAACCCGATACAAAATTTATAACTTTTTATCACTTTTACTAGATTTTTATAGTATTTAGATTTATTCATAACTATTAATATTTTATAAGATTATCGTTATAATTTCTTATATTTTATATAAAAAGAGTCGATAACGTATATAAAACATCGTAATTTTTATCATATAAATGTTATACATCAACTACTCCCCACTTAGCTCTTTGATCGTCCTCGAGCAAAATAAGCGGTAATATATAAAAATTACAATAAAAATGATATACGTGGTAGATTAAATTTCAAATTAGTAAAATATCATTTCAATATTATAAACATATTAATTATATCTTTCTTAGAAATTAACAAGATAAAAAGTGTAGATAACTTAGATAAATTATTTATCAACTATTATTCAAATGAAATTCTGCATAATCTACTTAAATATAATTAATATTCTAGAATCATTCTCCTATCTCAACTTATATGAAATATTTGGAATTAAGGACTAAGTCAAGTAGTTGACAAAATGGCTTATACTTTTAGGCTCAAGGATGTTGGTCAATCGAAAGGATAGAAAAGAAAAATCAAAAGAGAAAGAAGCAAGTCGTACGTACTTACACCTTTATAATTTTGATCAAAAATACCTCGATTAATAACATTCTGATATTATCACACTTTTTTTTAAAGAGATTTAAGAACTAAAAGCGTGCGCGTGTGTAGAAAATCAAACTTACAAGCATTGCTTCATCAAGATTAATCGGAGTAATACTCTTTCGATCGAAAATTACAAGTCCGGTTTCCTTAAACTTGTAATCATTCTTGAGATCTTATGATTTGACTTTTTATCGGGAGTTTTTAAACCTCATAGTGATATAGGACATTTCGAGATAATACCCTACTACACTCAAATCATTGGTAGCTACTACCGATATTTGTAATTTTTTAGTTGTCGATCAAAGATAAGGAAGATACCTGGTATTTGATTAATTCTGTGTAAATATGGTGCTTCGTTCTTAATCCTTTTATAGAATATTAACATATCCGAACTTATTACCAAAATCGACTATCTTGCAAGCGTCATGAGGTAAGATCGAATATACTAATACTTATCTAATTTTTTCAATCTCAGCATACACCCTTCTTAGCTTTTGTGTCATCATCTCCTTTCATAAGTACGTACAAACTCGTGGGATTTTTAGGAAATGTAGACCAAAATAAGCTAAGGGTCGGTTATAATCAAAAATGGCTATTTCGAGTGAGGTCTTGATCACTCTAATCAAGGCTGAGGTAGGGACAAAAATTAGAAATTTAGGTAAGCTATTTGGCTATAGTTTATATTTTTATGGTGCCAAAAATCTCATCATTCCTAATCCAATTCCAAACTCATAATTCGTTTTGAAAAGAAAATTATTCTAACATTTCATTATAGATATAAGTATATTCACTAAATTTCATATGAAAATTACTTGATAATATTTATGTATAGTTACATATACTTAAAATCTTATAAAAATCTAAAATTGACATATATAATATAAAATCTATTCTTACCAATTTATATTATTTTTATTCATATTAATTATATATTATCTAGTTATTTTGATTCAAGAAAGATTAAACTAAGTATTAAGTATAAATTTATATAAGAAAATTTTAATTTTTATTTACTAACTTACCTCTACTCCCCACTTACGAAATGGCATCGTCCCGATGTTCAGTGAGTAATAAAAAGTAGGTTCGAAAATAAAATTAAAATTTTATACGATTTTGATTTTTGTCAACATATATTATTTTGATTAAAGAAAATGACATATATATTAAACATTAAGGAAACTATTACAAACTTTAAAGAAAACTAATTAAAAAGCGATTAAACGACTAACTTAATCGAGTACTAATTTAACAACAACTTCTAACTGATTTTCAACAACTCATCAAACCGTAGATGAACATCCAGGATTATCCACCGGAAGTAATCCCAACTGAGAATCACGAGATGGAAAAATCTCGTCAGTAGTAAACTCAGGCACTTGATTCAGTTGGACACAAAGTTGAGAGATAATCCAGGCAAACGGTAGTGGTCTTCTTCTATTACGCCTCTCTACTGCAAAATTAATTGCCGTTTTAAACATCAAAATCCCCCAATCAATGTATGCTCCCACGGTCAGTGCATACAACAAAGAGATCTCATCATCCGTAACCCCAAAAATCTCTAGTTGGATAGATCCGGGAATTAATGAAGCGCTTCCACGCCTTAAATGAGGGGTAAGGCCAGAGTTGAAGAATCATAGTTATGATCAAACAATGGAAACACATACCGAAAGGCTTCGCAGATTTATTTACAACATTATAAGCATTTCCGAGTTCCCAAAGAAACTCGAAGTGTGGGTTTTGTTCAAAAATACATGGTGGGATTTGAAAGATTTGATTTATGATGACTGGCGAAAATGATATAACGATGCCCCTAACAGTAATGAGATGAGACGAGGTTGTTGTCGTTATCTCAGTAAGAGACGCATAAAAATCTCTGACAATTGAAATGTTTATTCTACCTCTGGGAGTCCTAATCAGCTTTTTCCATCCGCAACCTCGGATTAGATTTCGTCCCCACTGATCAATTTTTATGTATTTAAGCCTTTCTCCATCAGAATAGGAGAATGGACGAAATTTAGACATCTCGGAATGTCATTATGAAAACACGAGGCATGGCTTTCGGGAACCACACCATCAGGCGTATGTGGTTCGTAACTATTAACCGAGGGAGAGGTGTGGTTAGACATTTTTTTATATTCAGATACAGAAAGTAAACTAAGACAAATAGAAGTAAAGAAGGAATGAGCAAAGTTGAAGGCTGCAGCTCTTTCCTTTTATAGAAATGTATCTATCAAGTAAAAGTAGGAAAGATCTCCTTTTTGGCGTTTTTGTACTTCCCGGATCGATCCGGGAAAGGGCCGGATCAATCCGGCCTCTCAACTAGCAATCTTGTCAGGTCGGTACACTCAGGCCGGATCGATCCGGGTTTAGGTCGGATCGATCCGGAACATCACTATTCACGGACAGAGTTGTTCTGGCTTGTAAAGTGCCCAAAATTTTTTCTAGGTGATATGTTTTTTTCCTAACTTTGGTTCATCATCATTTTTTTTATTTTTAAAAACTCTTTAAAACTTAATAAAAATTTTATAAAACCTTAATTATACTTCTGCTAATTTTAAATAAAACCTTTTAAAAAAATTTATAAAACTTTTAAGTAATTTCATAAAGATCCTATTTATAAAATTTTCAAAAGTTATAAAAATATTATAAAACTCATAAGGGTCCTAATTCCATTATTTCTAAATCTTCCAGGGTTCTAACATAACGTTCTATCAACCTAACCTTAAGAAATGAGGTGTTCGAATTTTCCCTTTGATCTCCATCGGGATTTTCGGATAACCACCTAATCGTTCCCTTCTTAACAACATTCAAACACTCATCCTGGGATTTGGTTGTGCTTTCCCTACAATTCCCATCATGCTCACTTTTTCCACAGATTCTGCATCTCCTTAAAAACTTTGCCCTTCTCTTTATCGAACTTCTCGATTTTCCATTACATACTTCGTTAAATCTGATCTCTCTCAACAATTGCTTGTTCTTCTCAAAAACTAAAGCTTCTATAGCAAATGCGACATCTTTATCAAGGCCTAATTTCAAAAGCAAAATAAAAACTCCTATTCTATCTAAAAAAACATCCAGTTCTTTTACGTCTATCTGGTAAAAGACGAAACTAGTTCAAACATATAAAACACAAAAAAGTAGAAGAAAGATAGATAGCACCTGATAGTCGGCTGATTTCAGTTCCTCTGCTTTTCAATATTTTTTGATTTTTCTGCTTTTTCAATTTGTCGGGGGATCAGTCAGTAGCATTACTTCTCCCTTCAGTGTGGTTCCTTCTCCCTTCACAAATAACTTCACTCTGTGGCCATTGGCTATAAAAGTCGTATTTCCATCAGTTAGTTCAACAGCTCCAGATTTGTAAACCCGTGTTACTTTAAATGGACCTGTCCATCTTGATTTAAGCTTTCCTGGAAATAACTTTAAACGTGAATTGTACAAGAGCACTCGATCACCTACATGGAACTCACGACTATAGATTCTCTTATCGTGAAAAGATTTCGTGCGTTCCTTGTAGATTCGAGCGTTTTCATAAGAATCGAGACGAAATTCTTCTAGTTCTGTCAATTGAAGCAATCTATGATCACCGACAGCCTTAGGATCGAAATTCAGAAATTTAATAGCCCAAAAGGCTCGGTGGTCTAACTCAACTGGGAGATGACAAGACTTACCAAAGACTAGCTTATAGGGAGAACAACCAATTGGTGTTTTGAAAGCTGTTCTATATGCCCATAATGCATCGTCTAATTTAACTGCCCAGTTTTTACGATTCGAATCCACTGTCTTTTCAACAATTCTTTTGATTTCTCTATTAGACACCTCTACCTGACCACTGGTTTGCAGATGATAGGGCGTTCCTAACTTATGTGTTACACCATATTTTTCAACTATTTTGGTAAATGGTCTATTACAAAAGTGTGAACCTCTATCACTAATGATAGCCCTCGGAATACCATATCGGGTAAATATATTCTTTTTAAGGAATCGTATGACAACTTTGGTATCATTAGTGGGAAGAGCTTCAGCTTCTACCCATTTTGAAACATAATCTACCATTACTAAAATAAATCTTTTTCCAAAAGATATAGGGAAAGGTCCCATGAAATCTATACCCCAAACATCAAATAACTCACATTCTAAAATAGGTTGCATTTCATGTTTTTTAGATACATTTCCCTATTTTTGACAAGATTCACAAGATTTAACATACTTATAAGCATCTCTATATAGTGTAGGCCAATAAAAACCACATTGTAAAACTTTAAAAGCAGTTTTCCAACCTCCATGATGACCTCCTGCCTCACGATCATGACAAAATGATAAAACACTTAAAATTTCATTATCAGGCACACATTTTCCGATTATCCCATCCGAACATTTACGGAAAAGGTCCGTTCCCTCCAAGAATAAAATTTTAAGTCATAAAAGAACTTCTTTTTCTGTTGCCAAGTCCAATGAGACGGAATATAATCACATGTTGAGTAATTAATGATATCTCCAAACCAGGGTGACATTTCCTTAGAAGGAATTCTATTCCTTAATAACTGCATGGTTGAAGGAGTATCTATTCTAAAACAGCTTGTTCATCGAAATGAATCTTTAATTTCTATTCCTATTTCTTCATCATTTTCCATTCTACTTAGATGATCTCACTACTACATTCTCACTTCTTTTTTATCTTTAATTTCAATATCAAATTCTTGAAGTAAGAGAATCCATCTAAGAAGACGTGGTTTAGCATCTTTCTTACTCAAGAAATACTTGAGTATTTGAATGGTCTCAGATAAATTATTACCTTAGATCCAACAATATATGATCGAAACTTATCTAAGGCAAAAATCACAATAGCAGCTTCTTTTACAGTAGTTGCATAATTAAGTTGAGTCATTGCGTTTAGTGTGTGCGATGCATAGTAAATAGCTTTGAGAATATTGTTATATCTTTGACCTAAAACAGCTCTCTACAAATTGAATCACCGGCATCACACATAATCTCAAACGGCAACTCTAATCTGGTGCTACTAGCACCAGCGATAGAGTCAACCTCGCTTTTAGGTCCTGAAGGCTTCCATACATTTACTATCAAAGTTAAAAGGTACTTCCTTTTCAAGTAAATGACTTAGAGGCTTTGCTATTTTCGAAAAATCAGCAATGAACCTTCTATAAAAACCTGCATGTCCGAGAAATCCTCTTAGAGTTCTTAAATTAACTGGTGGAGGTAATTTTTCAATTACTTCGACTTTAGCTTTGTCAAATTCGATACCTTCTTCAGAGATTCGGTGACCTAAAACAATTCCTTCTGATACCATTAAGTGACATTTTTCCCAGTTTAGTACTAAATTGGTATCTTCACAGCGTTGTAACACTCATTCTAAGTGTAACACACAAACATCAAATGAATCTCCGTATACACTAAAGTCATCCATAAAAATTTCTAAGAATTTCTCAACCATATCAGCAAATATAGCCATCATACATCTTTGAAACGTAGCTGGTGCATTACATAAACCAAACGGCATTCTTTTATAAGCAAAAGTTCCATAAGGACAAGTGAAAGTAGTTTTTTCTCTATCTCCTGATGCAATGAATATCTGTAAATATCCTGAATAACCATATAAGAAACAGTAATACTTATGTCCACTTAAACGTTCCAACATCTGAACTATGAATGGAAGTGGATGATGATCTTTCTTAGTATGATCATTTAGTTTTCTAAAATCAATGCACATTCGATAACCTGTAATCTCTCTAGTCGGAATCCATTCATTCCTTTCATTCTCTTTCACTGTGAAACCTCCTTTCTTTGGTACAACTTGAGTTGGACTTACCCATTCACTATCTGATATGGGAAAAATTATCCCCATTTCTAATAGCTTAATGACCTCTTTCTTAACAATTAACTGCAAATTTGGGTTGAGGCGGCGTTGCGGTTGAATACAAGGTTTAGCATCTTCCTTTAGAATTATCTTATGAACGCAAATCTCAGGGCTAATACCTCGAATATCGGCAACTGTCCATCCAAAAGCTTTCTTATGCTTTTTCAACATTCTAAGTAATTGATCTTCTTGTTGCTCAGTTAAAGATGATGAAATAATAACTGGTAATAGATTATTAGTTTCAAGAAAAGCATACTTCAGATTTAAAGGTAGCGGTTTCAACTCCAGATTCTTAGGTGGATCTTCCAGTGATGGTTTAAGAACTGGTCCTTCTAGTTCTAATTCCAAATACTTATGCCATGATGGTTTAAAAGTAAAACTTCCTTTATCTAGAGAAAGAATTATCTCTTTCATTTCGGTGTCTTTATCATCTTCCTTATAGATAGATAGGGTTAAGCATTCTTCTAATCTGTCTTCAAAAGTTGGTAACTGATTATCATAGACAGAATGAATATCTTCTATAAAAGAACATGATTCTGGTGATCTGTATGGATGGTTCATAGCTTTGAAAATATTGAAAGCAACTTCATCTTCATTGACTCTCAGAATTAACTCTCCTTTATGGACTTCTATTAAAGTTCTCCCTGTAGCTAGAAACGGTCGACCTAAGATAAGTGGCGCTGAATATCCTTCTTCCATTTCCATAACTACAAAGTCTACTGGAAAATAGAACTTGTCTACTTTAACCAATACGTCTTCAATAATTCCTTTAGGGTATTTAATCGATCTATCTGCCATCTGCAGAGTCATTTCAGTCTTCGTAAGATTTCCTATGCCTAGCTTCTTATAATCCTCATAAGACATGAGATTTATACTAGCTCCAAGATCACATAAGACCTTCTTAAACAAAAATCCTCCAATTTCACATGGAATGGTAAAACTTCTAGGATCTTTCAGTTTAGGTGGTAACTTATGTTGCAAAACTGCAGAACATTCTTCATTTAGGCATTTATTCTCATATTCCTCTAATTTTTTCTTGTTTGACAGAATATCTTTCAGAAACTTTCCATAAGCAGGCATTCTAATTAGAGCTTCGAAAACAGGGATATTAACATGAATATGACGAAAGGTATCAAGGAAACGAGCATACTTCTTATCAGTTTTAATCCTTTTAATTTGATCTTTAGGTGGGTAAGGTAAAGATTCTAAATCTACAACCTTTGATCCCAAATTTATTTTCTCTTTTCCTTTCTCCTTAAACCTTTGAGTATTATTTGATCGCCAAGTATCATGATCTTGAGTTTTTTCTTTTAAAACATTCCCAGAATCAATCTTTATTTCAGACTCATTCAGTTCTTCTTGTTTCTCATCCTTGTTCTCATTATCCTCTATTCTAACATGTTCTTTGAATAAATTCCTTAAATCTTTATCCATGGGATATTTCAAATCCTAGGGATTTTTACCCATTTTTTACCTTCATTTTCAGGTTCCAAACTTCTATTTCTTTTCAAGAAATTCTCTATAATTTCTTCTTCCTCATCAGTGAATTCAATTTCATCTTTAGTTTCATCATTCTTACCATCTAAATCATTTTCTACTTCATTATTCCCGAAGTTCTCTACTCCATTACTACCACAGAGTTTTCTACTTCTCGTAACTACGACATTTACCTCTCTTGGGTTTCTTTCAGTATTACTTGGTAATCCTCCAGGAGGTCTACTGTTATTACGTTCACCTTCCCTACTCAAATGATCTTCCATATTCCACAATGAGGCTTCTCTCGTTCTCATTCTGGTATCATGTCCACTCATAGATGTTTTCATTGAACTCATATCCTTAGTGACTGTACCAATAGAAGTCATCATTGTTTCTATATTCCTAGCTTGAGTAGATACTACACCCATCATATTTTCCATTAGTTTTTCCCATTTTTCAACTCCTTCTGCAGGTTGAGTTGAACTTTGAGTTACTGGTATACTTTGAGTGGTATGTTGAGGATAGGATCTAGGTAATGATTGTAAATTCTGATTAGATGTGTTTTCTTGATAAACTTGATTATTATTCATATTCCTATATGGAACTGGATATGGCGGTTGTCCTTGCTTACTAGGGCTTTCAGACCATCGATAAGTAGGATGATCTCTTCTAATAGCATTAAACGAGTTTGAGTATGCATTGTTCAAATTCCTATGCTGCTGAAGAAAACTCACCTCCTCTCTTGAATATCCTGTTGGCTCTTCAATCCCTAATGGCATATTATCCTGATTTGAGTATTCAGTTGGTGTACTATTTTCTGAACTTTGGTTTTTGTTTGATTGTAGGCCATCAAATTTCCTACTCAAATTTTCTAAATGTGCTAGAACTTCCGTATTAGATGTACATTCTCCTGCAAAAGCTACTTTTCTGGTGCTAGAACCGGTTTCCCACATTCTGTTATTTTTGGAAATCTTTTCTATAGCATCGTAAACTAATTGGGCTTCACTCATCATTAAAGAACCACCACATGCATGATCTACATCAGCACGTGAATCTTTTCTTAATTTACGACAAAAAAGTTGAATTTGCATATCTAAGGAATAACCATGGTCGGGACAAGCTCTTAACAATTTTTTAAATCTTTCCCAGGCATTCCCGAGCGTTTCTTCAGATCCTTGTCTAAAGTTAGCAACCTCGACTTTTAATTCCAAATTTCGTCCAGGAGTGAAATATTGTTTCAGAAATTCAGTTTGAATCTCCTCCCAACTTGTAAGTGGATGATGTGGAAGAGACATAAACCAATCTCGGGCTCGTCCTTTTAGAGAAAAAGGAAACATAGTCATCCTTGTTAGTTCCTTATGAGCACCTTGACTTTTGGCTGTATTGCACAGTTCTTCAAAAAGATAGAGATGATGATGTGGATCTTTATCATCCTCTCCTAGGAATTGGGCTCTTGCGTCAACTAAACCAAAAAGATGAGATTTAATCTCGAAATTATTCGCTCCTTCATTAGGTAAAAGTATGGGATTATTAGTATGGTTTCTTCTTATGGTTTGATCACAGATAGGCCTCGGGTTTGGTGGGTTATTACGAATATTCTGGTTCCGATTCTGATTATTTCTATTATTATTATTATTTTGATTATTAAGGTTAACAGGGTTTTGTCCATGCCCTAGAGCATGTTCCAGCCCTTGTTCAGGTGTTTCATCACTGATTTCAGCCATTCTCGTATTTCTGTTTGAAGATGATTCGTCAGGATTTCCCTGACTAGTATGACCACGTTTACTCTCTACTCTTAACTGCCTTCGTAAGTGTTTATGTCAGGCTTATAAGGAGTGAGTGGGGCCTTACCACTTCTGGTCATCAACTAACGAAAATAGAAAATAACACGAAATTGATAGTAGTAGAAATTGGTAACTTACCTATAAGGTAAGTACCGACGAAAATTAAAATAGAAATGAGATAAGAAAAGTGTTGACTTATTCTCGAGAGTTTTGAACTAATATAAGTAGTAACCATAGACACAAAAAAGAAATTAGCGTCGTTCCCCGGCAACGGCGCCAGAAAGCTGACGTGGCCCTTTCTAGTGCTAATACCAATCCTTAACCGACAGTGTATCGGGTCAAACTGTAGTGCTAGTATGGTGAGTCAAAGTGTCGAATCCTCAGGGAAACTTGGTAATTCTTCTAAGTGTGGTTAAACACCAAAGAGCTGTTATTAACTCGATCTAAACCGCAATTTTATAACACAGATCACTACTATTCTACTTAACATAAAATAAATGCGTAATTTAAAAGTTATTCTAATATAATATATATAGATATATAAATATATATAGATGTACATAAATTGCAAAATATATATATAGATATAAATATATAGTTACCAATATATAGTTTAGACAGATAAGTTTATAGAACTAGCCAAAGTTTATATAATTGATTTATACGATCTTTTCAATGAACGGAATGCGCTCGATCTTTCCTTTTTATATTAGGTCCAATTGAGTAAATGAAACGGTGCACTCCTGAGGTTAACAATTCCTCCTCACACGAGCGTATGAAATTGTCATATGTCATTGTCATCGCTTCAATCTCCACAACTCGCCCCATGCTAATCTTAGTTAGTCTGAACAGTACTGAGTACAAATCTACCCCGGATAAAAGAGGTTATTCCATTTGTCAGATGGCCGATGTTATTCAAAAGGCTCCGGTTGTCAGGCGGATCGATTTAACTTTCCGGTGTTAGTTTCAATTAAACTGTTGATTTTAACATTATTACGATCTCGAGCACAATTTTAATAAGATCTATCTTTCCCAAGACAAATCTGCCCCCGGGTAGGAAATAGGATTCCGTAGTCACGCTTTGACGGCCAATTTTACCCTCCGGTTTTCTATCTTTTATCTCATATCCTAACTTCTCGATCGGTTCATCGTTAGGTTATATGGTGCGATTCATCTTGGTTAATTACGCAATCCGAATATTATCAATACGTTATGAGAATAGAAAAAGATTCAATTAACTCAATTTTAGTCAATTTTACTTAGACAGCATTCCTTTACCGAAAAGATCGAAATAAAACGATTACATAACTTTGGCTAGTTATTAGATTTAGCCTAATATCATTATAAAAAGATAAAAACAAACATAACAAACATAGATACTTAAGAAATTTTACCCGATTACAACTGTTGAATCAGAAGTTGTATTCTTCCGGATGTTACAACGACTTCAACAACACTGATCTTCTGATAATTTCTCGAGCATTATAACGATACTACTATTTATGGCATAAGGCCTATATACATACATACTACTACTAAGAAAAAGAGGTTAAGAAAATATATTGGTACCCACACCATGTGTCTCAGTAAAGTCGCTTCTTCTTATAGGCAAGATTTCCAGGGCGGATCGATCCGAGGTGATGCCGGATCGATCCGGGAATAAAAAATATTATCCCTCAGATTATTCTCTGCAGGACCACATGCTGGATAATCATTATGTTTCCTCGGATCGATCCGAGGTTAATCCGGATTGATCCGGGTAGCTTTTTATTCCATAACTTGATTTGTAACTTGATAAAATCATAACTTGAGCTCTGGATCTCCAAATGACATAATTCAAGAGGCGTTGGAAATCTCTTGAAAAGATCTATAACTTCCATGAAGGACTCTTCTTCAGAAAATGCCTTTTTGATGGGCCATTCGTTCGTCGAGAATATAATTTGATAATAACACTACGAATTGATGATCCACTTGAATTTTAAATCTCGTGGCACTTCCTTACTTCCTTCAAAAGATACGATTTTACTTCAAAAAGTGTCGTCGCTCAGGGTCTTGGTTTACCTAAGATCTGCAAATAAAATACCAAAAATACCCACGTAAATCTGACACGACACTCCGGTTATTAACCCGATACAAAATTTATAACTTTTTATCACTTTTACTAGATTTTTATAGTATTTAGATTTATTCATAACTATTAATATTTTATAAGATTATCGTTATAATTTCTTATATTTTATATAAAAAGAGTCGATAACGTATATAAAACATCGTAATTTTTATCATATAAATGTTATACATCAGCGCTTCTTGAATACTCGGGTTTTTTGTATGCCCGATCCTAAGGAAGTCACTGATGCTGAGGCCCTTGTCCTCTATGCTATTTCTGTGCCGGAGGTGACCATTAACTGGGGCCGCCTAATTCATTTCGAGGTGATCAAGTTCGCCACTTCGAGGGGTGCCGGCCTAGTCATGCCTTTTTCCTGGATGATTTCAAGTATGTGCATCCGTAGTCTAGGGATGCCGGTGTGTCCGACCACGGATCTATACTTTGCTCATCCGGAAGCGGACACCTGAGGAACAGAGCTTTTTTTTTTTGCTCCTTTGTAAAAAATTCCTCCTCTTGTATTGAATCTTTTGTTTTAATCCTTCGATTTTGCTTTCGCATTATATGTTTTTCTGATGACATTATAAATGTGCTTGTAGACTGTAATCTCTGCCTTCGACTGTATTGGACAGGCTTTGCTTGTCGGAGACAGTATTCTCTTGTAACTGAGGGTTTTTCGGAAAATAATTCGTTGATAATAATCAAAAGAGGTTCAATGACTTCCCATTCAAATTGCTTATAAAAACAAGTTGTGGTCATTGGCCTTACATGTAGTATTTTTTCAGATTGTCGGCGTGCCAGGGTCTATTGAACTCGTGATCCTCCTTGTCTTTGAGGATGTAGGTCCCTTTCTTGACTATTCTCGATACTTGCCAAGGGCCTTCCCAATTCTCGGCCAGCTTTCCTTTGTCGGTCTTCTGGCCTGTCGCTTGCCTTTTTCGAAGGACGAAATCACCGACCGCAAAGGAATGGTCTCGGATGCGTTTGTCATGGTACCTCTTTGCGGCTTGTTTGTAATTGACTAATTGAGCTCTGGCCTTTAGGCATTTTTCTTCGGCTAGGTCCAGTTCGATTTGCCGATTAGTCACGTTGTCAGCCTCGTCGAAGTGTGAGACCCTGATACTTGGCAGTGCCATTTCCACTGGTGCCATTGCTTCTGACCCGTATGTCAGTGCGAACGGGGATTCCCCTATTGTTACCTTTCTGGTTGTTCGAAGTGCCCAGAGGGCTTCTGGCAGGTAGTCTACCCATTTGCCGGCCTTTTTGTCCAGGCTTTTCTTTAATATTTTTAACACTTGCTTATTGGCGTTTTCCGGCTGGCCGTTTCCTTGAGGGTAGCATACCGAAGATTTCCAATGTTTGACATTATGCTCTTTGCAAAATTCGTCGAATTCATCCCTAAATTGTGGGCCGTGATCGGATACGATGGCCCTCGGCACCCCGAACTGAATCCAAACCTGATCTAATAAAAAGTATATTATATCCTTGGCACAGATCTTTACGAGCGCTTTCGCCTCGATCCATTTTGTGAAGTAGTCCACGACGAGTACGCATTCGCATTTCGATCTGCCTTTCTTGAGCGGACCTATGAGGTCAATTGCCCACATGTCGAAGGGCCATGCAGCGACAACAATGCTCTGCTCCACTGAAGGTAGCCGGGGTATGTTGGCGAACGTTGGCATTTGTCACAGCTTTTGGCGTATCTCTCGGTGTCTTCTGCCAACTTCGGCCAATAGTACCCTGCTAATAATGATTTTGGGGCCAAGGTGCGGCTGGAGGGGTGGCCGCCGCACACTTCCTCATGCAGCTCTGTGAGTATCCCTTTTACCTCTTCGGGTCGCACACAGCGCTGCAGCGGCTTCAAGAATGATCATCGGTGTAGAATTCCGTTTAAGATCGTATAACGAGCCGCTCTCTTTCTTAAGGCTTGAGCCTCCTTTGCATCCTCAGGAAAAACCCCATTTTCTATATATGCTTTGATTTCGTCTATCCAGGACGAAACCGATGGCTGAATATCCATGACTTCGGCCCGGGAGACAGCTGGCTCTTCGAGATACTCGAACATGACTGCGGGGTCACGGAACTCATCCTTGGATATTAGCTTGGATAAGTAATATGCTCGCTCATTCTGTTCCTGCGGTATGTTTTTGAATTCGCAATATTTGAAGCCGCCTCTTAGTTTCTTGACAAGGTTGAGGTACTTTTTTAGCACTTCGTCTATTGCCTCAAACGCGCCATTAATTTGGCACACAATCACCTGTGAATCGCAGAATACCTCTAAGTTTTCGACGTTCATAGATTTGGCTAACTCCCGTCCGGCTATAACTGCCTCATATTCAGCCTGGTTGTTGGAGGCGGTGAAGTTGAACCTTAAGGTTTTCTCGATTTCTTCGGATGAGCCTGGCTCCAAGAGTATTATCCCAGCTCCACAACCATTTCGGCTCGCGGCCCCGTCGACATACATCTGCCAGCAGGGGTCGGTCTGTTCGGCTCAACCTCAGCTGGGGTGTTTGACTTGTCGACGCTCAGCAAACTAGGCTGTCCGGCGGGTCCTTCCTCAATGAAGCTTGTTTCGACTATGAAGTATGCTAGAGCCTGTGCTTTGATAGCTTTCCTGGGCTCATATAGAATTTCGAATTTAGTCAACTCTATGGCCCATCGCAACATTCGACCCGTGACGTCCGGCTTATGTAGCAACTGTCGTAGAGGACTATTGGTTAAGACCACGATTGTGTGTGAAGAAAAGTAAGCCCTAAGTTTTCGGACAGCCATAACAAGTGAGTAGGCTAATTTTTCTGCATTAAGATAGCGGCTCACAACGGGACTGGGGGCCTTGGAAACATAATAAACGGGCTTTTGGATGGTCCCATCCTCCTTGACAAGGACAACGGCAACGGCCCGGTCCGAAGCTGCCAGGTACAAAAAGAGCTCATCTCCTAGGATTGGACAGACTAACAGCGGAGGGCTTGGCAAATACGTCTTGATAGCTTTGAAGGCCTGGGAGCATTCTTTTGACTAATTGAAGGTTTTATTTCCCTTGAGGATCTTGAAAAACGGAAGGCATTTGTCGGCGGATCTGGAGACGAATCTTCCCAGTGCGATAATTCATCCATTTATCCTTTGGACCTCCTTCACGCATGTTGGTTCTTTCATGTTGGCCAGGGCCTGTATTTTTTTTGGGTTCGCCTCTATTCCTCTCTGAGTTACCATAAAACCTAGGAATTTCCCGGCTTGGACTCCAAAATTACATTTGGTGGGGTTCAGCTTCATTGAATGTATCTTTACATTGGTGAAGGTTTCTTGTAGGCCAGCCATGTGGTCAGTCCGGGCGGATTTAACGACCATGTCGTCTATATATGCTTTCTTGTTCTTCCCGATTTGAGAACCAAATACTTTGTAGACCATCATTTGGTAAGTCGACCCGGCATTTTTTAACCCAAACGGCCTTATTTCGTAGTAGTACATTCCGCCTGCCACTCGGAAAGCAGTCAATTCTTTCTCTTTATCTGACATCATCACTTGGTGGTAGCCGGAGTACGCGTCCAATAAGCTTAGCATTTCGAAGCCAGATATTCGGTCGACCATTCTGTCGATCCTGGGAAGCTCGTAAGGATCTTTCGGGCAGCCCTTGTTCAGATCGGTAAAGTCGACGCACATGCGCCATTTTCCATTATGTTTCTTGACCATCACCTTGTTGGCCAGCAGGTTGGGTATTGAAGCTCTCGGATGATTATGGCTTCGATCAACTTGCTCACTTTGGTCTTGGTCGCTTCCTCTTTTTCTTTGGAGAATTGATGGGCTCTTTGCTGTCTAGGCTTGAAGTGGGGATCCACATTAAGATGGTGTAGCGTGATTTCAGGCTCCACGCCTCTCATGTCCGTGACTACCCATGAGAAAGCGTCCAGGTTTTCCTTCAACAGTAAGATCAGATTCTCCATTTCGTCTTCTTCCATCTGCCCACCAATTTTCACCTTTTGGTCAGGATATTTTTCGATGAAAACGATTTCGATTAGCTCGTCCTCGGTGGTGAAGTCTGATTCATCCCTGACTTGGAGGGTGTCGCAAATGACTGTTCTAGGCCCGCTAGGCGCGATCTCTTCTGGAGGGCACGGCTCGTTTCAAGATTTCGTTACCCCGACTGTGTCCACACGAGCCAATCTAGAAGATGACTCAGACGCTTCGTCCTGAGGCCTCTTGCCCGATCCTCTTGCTTGATAGTCGCTGCGATTTGCCATCACATGGTTTAGTAGAGTTTGAGGTCGGCTAACGACTAATCTGATTCCCTCGTCCGTATAGAATTTTATCCTCTGGTTAGGAATCGAGACGACCATCTGGAACTTTCTCTATGACGGGATACCCAGGATCCCTGTGTAGTAGGATTGTTGATCAACCACCAAGAAATTGATTTTCTCTTTGCAGTATGGCGGGTGGTCACTGATTTCTACCTCCAAGTCGATGACGCCCAACACTGTCACTCTGTCGTTAGAGAATCCCTCCAACATTCCTATATAAGGCTTCAACCTGGACAATCCAATCTTTAGTTGTTTCAGGGTTTCCAGGTAGATGATGCCTCGAGCGGCCCCGGTGTCAAGGAGTACCCGATTGACACCAAAATCGTTTATTCCGACCTGTACCACTGTCGGCAGTTCCATTGCCCCGGGCGGGCCCGCCAGCTCGCTGTGAGTGAACGTGATCGCTCGCTCATCGGGGGCCAAAACGATTGGTTTTTCCCTTCCTCTGACGTTGATCACGTTGATTTGACTTTTGATTAGATGGTTGCTAGATAATTCCTCTATGATCACATTGATTTCATTCCGGTATCTTCAAGGCCCCCTGTCATCTCTGTTTCCGCCTCTGTGTTTCTTATACTTGTCTAATTCTCCATTCCTGATCATCGTATCGACGATTTTCCTTAGAGTGTAACATTTGTTAGTGATGTGGCCATGATCCTCGTGAAAATCGCAATTCCTTGATTCATCCCTCATTCCAGGGTTGGATCTCAGAGGCCTAGGCCGCTCCACCTTGTCCCGGATTTCGTACACTATTTCAGACAGGCTTTCGTTGATAGGAACGAACTCAGATTCGTCAAACTTAAACGGCTTTCGAACCTCCCTGTCTCGATCCTTTCCCCTTCTTCGATCGTCTTTCCGCTCTTCCCTGTGTTCTTCCCTCTTTTCTTCCTTTTAGTGTTTGCTTCGGATGAGGGGGTTGCTTCGGTCAGTCCGAAGAGTTGGGCTTAGTTGAGGAGATCTCGTAGATTCGTGGGGGGATTCATGGCGAAGTGTGTTTTCATCGCTCCCTTGGCGATACCGTTCAGAAAACCCCTTTGAACCTCGTTTTCAGGCAGATTCTTCGTCTGCTCGTATACCGTTATGAACCGGTCATAATAATTTTTGCAGAACTCTCCATCTCCCTAACGTATCTCATACAGATCTTCGATGGATTTCTTTGGCCGCTCTGCTGTCTCAAATTCCTTCAGGAATTTCGTTCTTAGCTCCTCCCAATTTTTGACTGAGCCGCGAGGTAAGCTCTAGAGCCATGTGCGGCCCGATCCTGCATACTTCCCACGAACGCCACACACCATGCCGATTTGTTCGACGTGGCTAAGAGTGTCCGGCTTTGGAACGCAGCTATCCACTCCAGGGGGCAGGTGGTTCCCATGTAGTAAACATATTGCAAATATTGCATGACCTTGGGAGGTAGCGACTTCAGTATCTCGTCGGAGAGGACATCGATGCCATGAGTTGGCTTAGGTTTCCCACCCTGTTTTGCTTTTTTTAATTCTGAGATCTCTCTTTCCATTTTTTCCATCCTGTCGTTACTGGCGGGCATGATACTTCTGACGGGTACCATCCTTCATTTAATGATGTCTTCCGAGTCTGCGTAGTACTCTGATTCCCTGTCTTGCTCCACTCGTTTTTTATTTATGATGAGCCGTGCATCACGGGGGTCCCTGCCCTCGTGGTGCGGTGTTGCGATTTTCTCAGACGTGAAGGGCCTAGCCGCTGATGCAAAGCCTTTTTCTTAAAGCGGCCTAACCGTTCCTAGGCCGACGCTCTTTCGCCGCTTTTCTCAGACATATGTTTTCTTTTCTGTCCCGCTGAAGAATATTCACTTGCTTCTCTCTCGACCCTGGTTGGATCGTGAGTAGGAGCCGGCGGTTCTTTGAGTGTGATTACTCCCTTAGGATCAGGCGGGGTGGGGATCTGTTCGTCAATGGTCATGAGAGGTAGGTTATACGCAGCTAGACGTAAGTTGGCCGTATACATTTGTTTCACATATTCTGCGTAAGACAACGTCTTCTTTGCTTCTGGAGATCTAGCCTCCAGGATCCCTTCTGCCCCTAGAATTCTCTCCGGGCCTGTCTCTTTACCCTTGTGCTGTTTCGAGGTTCCTACTGTGTTCCTTCCCCGTGTTGATGCGGAGTGAACTGAAACTGAGTTTCCCGTTTCGCTCCCAGAACTGGACCTTCTCCGATTTATTATATTTCTGGCATCGGTACCCAACTTCGATCCGGCCTCTGTTGGTGCATTTCCCCATTCAGCAGTAGGGTTTTCCAATGTGGGGTCTGGGCCGTCATGGCGGTGGGGGTCCCTTGCGGATCCCTTACCTGAGGTAGGTGGGACGTGGACTTTTTCTTTGGTCCCCGCCATCTGTCAAACTCTGAGTAGGTGGTTACGCTAAAAGTTTGATAGTACTCTGACCTTCAACTGCCTCTCACACTTACCAACTTTGTACTTCTTGGGAGCACAGGCGGCTGTCGGGATACTGCTAAAAGGGAATTAATTGGTGATCTTGGCGATGAAGCTGATGTACGGATGTCGGAATTTGGGGACAACTATGATTTCTCAAGCGTGAAGTCCCAAAAATCCCAAAATCCGGTCGATCCCTCTACTCCTTTTTATCAAATTCACAGAATGCAATACGATATGATAGCATGAGTCTTACTTGGTGCATGCAGCAAACTAATGACCAAGAGGTATCGTATAATAACAATTAAAACAACTTGTGTGACCTTATCTCCTATTTCTTCAATGTGAAGCTGTCGAGAATGTCGATTTCTCAAGAGTAAACCCGACAGATTCACGCATCCTTGGTCTCTTTACTGGTCGGACAGTTATAAGCAACATAACAAATGCTTGAAATTAGATTTCCGGCCAGGAAATGCACAATGCCAACTCCGACGAGTCTCTTTGTACAAATGCCACGAGAGAGGTGATGATTCAAACGGAAACTCGTGCTTTTGGACAAGAGATCGAGGAGGTTACCTTATTTTGAGGTGATTTCTGCGCTGATTCGAGATTCTGAACATGGGCATGTGAGAGCTGAGAGCTTTTGCTGGAGAAGGCGAGGAGTGACCTGGGGAAGATGAAGCTCCTCCTTCAGCCGCCGTGATTTCTACAAACTACTGGATGAACCGTACGCCGGAAACGGGTGAAAAATCTCTCATTTCTTGTAACGGAGCCAACTGATAACGTATAAATTATCTGGGGTGTCAGCGGTGGTTTTGTGGTGGATATCTGGCTATTATAATGGTGTTAACGATGGTGGCTCGTGGTGGAGCTGCGTATGAAGATGGTGGTGCTGTACAATGGATAGAGTAAGTTCGTGAATTAGGCTTAGCCTTATCTTTTATATTGTCTGAATTCGTCCCCTTAATGAGGTTACAACAGGCCCTATTTATAGGACATGAATAGATCACATTGGGTATAATTACAATTAAGGACATGATATAAGCAGGTATATGGCGAGGACTCGGTCCGCAAGGTGTCCTTATCCGCATCCGACCTGGGCTCGCCTCCTGTTCTCCGGGATGCCCTCAATGAGATCTGATCCACACTCTAAAAGGACCGACGCTCGATTCCCGGGTAGTCCGGCCGGCGGGATGGTGGGCCCGATGACAGGTCGGGGCCGGAAGACGGGTCCGCCCATCAGTACTCTAGTTCTACAAATATGTTCCTCACAGAAAAAAAATCCTAGATCCGCCAATGATGTAATATCTATACAACATTGAAAAATTGATAAAAAGATTATTAAGACAAAAGGTTTAAACATAATAACCTTGGTAATTAAGGTTAATCATTTTACGCAAAGCGAAAGCAATGGACTTGAGTGGTTACCTGATTATACCTCAAGTAGCATTGTGACACTCAAGTTCTGAGCATTACAATATACAGTGATTATTTAATAGTAAAGTAACGATAAGACTGTTTGGTCATTAATCAAAATAAAATTATATCATGAAGTCTTGTAGCTAGAAAATAAAAACTAAATGTATTCGGAAATTTTATGGTGCTCAATAATTATCAAACTCAGTCTTAATATTATGGATAAGAAGTTGATACACATACACAATCATCGTTGTTGTGATACATGTTTATTGAGTTTGTGGTCATTAAGTACCATTAAATTTGTCACTTTATGGAAGACTAGCAAAATGCACGTGCGTTGCACGTGTTGGTGTTGGTTAAATTATATATTTACATGAAAACAACATAATTTAACGTTATACATTGTTATGTATGTATTTAATTATAAAATATTTGTAAAGTGTACAATGATAACCTTGTATGAGTTGATTGTTTCCATTGTAAATTTAATTATGGAATAAACATCAATACAAACAGAATCTAAACAGCATAAAATTATGAACACGTCTACTGTTACAACATAATATAAACAACGTGAATCGTAAAAGAATAGATACTTAAAAAATCTCTGGTCATGTATGAAGGCTGGATTCAAAGACAATCGGAGACCTCCCACCAATTGTCTCTTTGTAAACGGTCATAAAACCTTCAAGGGGTTTATTGGCCCTCACATCAGATGACGGGAGGCGAGTACTGAATGTTTTCAGTTCGATATCCTAAGTCCGGAAAATCTCCTCCATGGCAGCGTTGACAGTAAGGGAGGATCGAATATCCTCCACACCAAGAAGTACGACCACAACCTTAGTTGACCTTGTACCTTTCTTTTGAGCTGGTTGAGGACTTTCAAATGAACCCAAAACTCTTGTGATTGAGAGGCCATTTAGATTTTAGGGAGGATTTCGGTTTCAGAAGAAGAAATGAATGACTTTGTTGATGATGCTCGTACTTTGAAAAACAAAAGGACTTTGATTATAATGGAAAATCGAAGAAAGATTCAGATCTAAGAAATTTTATTTTAAAATGGTGAAGTCCGAGAGACATCTTGATTACATGATTTAATAATTAGTACGTATTCCAAGGTGCAAGTGAATCGGGATCTTTAAATTTGATAATGAAGATTTGAATTTCAAGAGACAGCTAGAAAACACATTCATGTCAGAGACCTTTGAGTTCCCTCCTCTTAAGAAGTGCCACATCTTCTCCAATTAGACCTAACATATGACCTCTGTTCTAGCTCAGGTCTGTGGGGATTTTGACGGTGGGTATGACCCGACGTCATACACGTGGCACCTAATGGGTGACATCAGATCATTTTACCATATAGACCACAGAAGCTCTGCCCAATTTAGGGCCTCATACTTTAGATAACTTTGATGAAGATGTGATATGAAGTGTCTCAGTTCGGACATATCTGTTAGGAAATCTACGCGGGAACGCAGCGGAATTTAAAATTTTGATTTCCTTTTACCCAAGATCGACTTCGTTTAAGCAATAAACAAACAAGTAGTAGACGGTGGTTACCTTGGTTGATCTATAAGATCGACGCTTTGACCGTCTAAGGAGAGTAGTTCTGCATAGAGCCGCCCAAGTGTTCGGCCTCTACCGCTAGTCCACACGAACAGCCCGCCGGAATCCCATCATGGATTGCTATTGGAAAACTCCGGTTGCTAGACCGGCCCTTTTCCCCTCTCTCCAACTCACTATAGGATGCTCTCTAATTTACACAAGAACTATTAGCTCTTGCAATTGTGATGTACAAAAGAGCTTGACACCCACCTCTTATTTATAGTGGTTGGGGCGCCCCTATCTAGTGTGGAGGAGAAGAAAACCTTTTTCCAATAAAATAAGGAAAATATATTTGATTGATTTATCTCATTTATTATAATATCTTATATCAAATAAATCTAGGATATTGTCAATATCTCATATTGAATATCTCCAAGATATTGTCAATATCTAATATTGACTATCTTTATTTTATTACCATAAATCAATTTACACATGTGTATATATATCACATATATTTTACACATATAAATCTATACAAATATATTCAACTAATGGAATTATGCACATGTACAATCAATGCACAGCACACACACGCACATTCATTAAAATATATATATTATTTTATTTTATTAATATCTAATATTAATAATAGGTAATATCATTAATTAAATTGCACAATCCAAGTGTATCTTATACACAAATAAGTTATGCCACCTCTCCCCCAACAAATTGGCTTCCGGAATATTCTTTAATTAATATAATATTATTAATATCTTGTATTTAATTTATTCATAATAAATAAATACCACCATATTAATTTACCACTATAACCTTTATAGTACGAGATAAACTTTCCTTATTTGGTTATCATCTATAACCACATTTTAATCCGGCTAGATGTTCTTATGTGTGTGACCCGATAGGCTTCCGAATATGTTGGCCGTAGACACAAAGTGCAAATTACGAAAATGCCCTTCATGCCTAACGATCACGGGATAGCGTCTAGCAACACACCGTGACCCCCAATCATCGGAAGAGTCAAATGCAATGACTACTACCTTTCATGTGAAACAGTTACCGTGTAACTTACAATCCTATCGCTATAATAATATCCATACGGTCGTTAGTCGAGTGTCAAAACATCAACGACCGTATCTTATAATCTGGATATCATGCTCTCTCGAAGTAACTCGTTTACTCCCACTTTGCAAAGATTCACGAGAGTAAGACATTCCTTATAAGAAGGCCATTTCGGATATTCGATCCCAATCATAGGATACGCGATTCCCGGATGACCAATCATGTATACTCCGCGTGCTTCAAAGATCATACCCAATCACTACCGCATGATCGCCCGTGGCTGGGGAAACCTCAATAGTGTCAAAGCATGACAATCCACACCGTGATGCCATGAAGACTCGGTCTTAAGGATAATTACACAACCGTCACATAGTGTGACACTTATCTGTAAGTAAGTGGGTCGATCTAACGTCGCGCATTCTCTAATACACGTCCACGTGCATACCCAAGTGTCTCTACACTTCGATAGACGAGATCTATCCCCCCTACTAAAGACGAAGACATCTAATACGTGCTAGTCTGCTTATACTATCAATGCCCTGCTTGATAGTACGTCGCCTCTAGAGACATTTAAGTATCAAACTTATTAAAGTGATTAGAGATCTCATCAACCATAATCGCCTATCATGGTTTCTCTACCACAGTTTAATACTAAGGACGTTATCATATAACAATTCATAATTGGTTCTTTAAAAGAACAGATATATGACAACAGAAAAGCCATTTAATATATGTACAAACATAAAGAAATAGTAGAAATGATCTGACCCGGTCGGATCCGGTCCAACCCGATTGGGTTTAGGACACTATTCCAACAATCTCCCACTTGGCCTAAAACCAATCACTAGCACACACAAGACCAAGTTGAAACACAAGAATCTCATGCAATACTCGCAACCAGCCCTAGCCATGAACGGATCGCTATCCATGGGGACTCATACTATCTTCATATCACGCTCCATATGATCAAGTCAAAGGAACCGCCTCAACACACACACGAATCTCTGACGAGACCCTGGTCCTTGCTTCAAGCAATGAATCCACTTACTATATCAGCTATATAGAAAAGGTGGAAGAACCGTACAAGGTTCAGGAATGAACCTTCTAGATCCATATACTGCTCCCGCTGCGCCTCTAAGGCACTACTGTGTTTTGGCTAATTTGTAGAATTTACAGTGACCCATATGCTAGAATATTTCCAGCTCACTGTATCACTTAATCAAAGTGATCGCAAACCCAGACAGCAGCTCCCACTCGCCTTCGTAAGACTCAGGATATACGTCTGTATAACTATATTTATCTCATTCTAAGTTTCAATAAACTAGGAACTTCCTTAACTTGTTTAAGGATATTCTCGACATTCACCAGATTTACTTTCATACTTGCTCATGACTCTTCATGAAGTATGAACATCTGGCATTATTTTATGATGGTTCCTATCGCATTTAGCAAAGGAAACCTTCCATAAACATCATCTTTCACCTTATCTTTAGGACCATTGTCCTAACATAGACAGATCTCACGATCTATGCTAAACTTCTTTTAGCATCACATCTATATAGGTAAACTATAATCTAACAGCAGTTAAATCTATCGCTATGGATTCTTATTTCTAAAAATAAGACCTGCCAATCCAAGTGCTTTCGTAAAGACCTTGAACTACCAAACATTAATTGACTGTGACATGGGGTGACAATTCTCGAGAGAGATATATAGAATACCTTACTCAAAAATAGTAACGCACTCCCACTATTCATCTTGCACATTGGCATATCCTTCTTTTGACTAAATCAAACTCCTTTGATTATCAAACAAGGAAATTGTCTAGAGAAACTTGTTTGAGTCCTTAAATGGATCTCATGAGCTCACATATCGTGTTATCGTCTATGAACATCGAGCTGTTTGCCCAACGTCTTCAACACTATCATATAGCCATGATACGAAGTTACAACAAGCATAGTCTGAATAGAACTGGGCACAGCTGACAGCATAAAGATAACTACAAGGTTTACACCTCATACTCTTCAGTCGTCACTATAGCCTTATGGTAATCATATTACTATCCATGTCAGCCTTTCAGGGACACTCCCCTTAGGTAAGACAGACTAGGTTCACAACCTGGTTGTCACTAATGGAATCTAATTCAGATATTATGGCCCCTGGCCATATCTCTCAATCTTGCCTTTCAAACATTCTTTCACAAGTCGTGAGATATTCATTCTTCAAGATGAACATACCAACAACCTTTTCAGGCTTGAGGTTATCCACAGACTTACAGAACTTTTGTGTGCAATGAGCAGTGATCTACACCTCATCGCTATGTGGCGTCTGCTCACGTTCCATTGGTCGAATATATCTTTGTGGTTCTCAAACTCTTTTGAGATCTTATTTACTCCCACTGTCTCTATTGGAAGAAACACTTCCTTTAGAAGACAGCATGTTTGGAGACAAACATTTTGCTCCGTGGACAAGTAAATAATATCCAAATACTAGCTAAGACATTCCACAAAGTTGCATATGTCGTACTAGGCTCCAAGCCTTTCTGATTTTGCCTATGACAACTTCAAATCATCGGTTAAGATAGATTCGACATTTATCATCTTCCATATCTAATATGGAATTTATTCAACATTTATTCTTTGGAACTCGGTTAAGTATAAGGGCACTATCCCGAAACGGGTAAGGGATACTTCGCATGGCTTGCATCACACCTTTATCATATAAAGTGTTGTTTCCATTTTGGGAACACAATCTAATTGCGTATCCCAAAGATGGTATCCTTCAAGGGAGAATCTTATTCCTTTTCAGACGGCTTCTGAAACACCCTTCAGGTATTAATTACTTCAATCCAATTGAAAATTAATTCCTAAGTAGCTCATCAATCTCATATTCGTACTAGCTCGAACTTTTCGGGCTTTCCGAATTGTCGTACTTCAATAAATACATTCAACTATTTCTAAAATAGTCATAGAGATTAATAAACAATTACTTGTGGCATTAATTGTCATAAGCCAACAAACATCGGTATGTTTAGGCTTCAGACAATTTTTCTAGATTTTACAACCTTTTCATAAAAGGGTATTTTAGTCATCTTTAGGTAAGATACGTATTACCCACATGATTCATAATCATATGGTTCAACATCATCAGAATGACGTTTAATTACACGCTTCCCTCTCAGAGAGACTATGTCTAGAACAACCACAAATATTAAGGATAACAGCCACACAAATATTTAGTTGAGATCTTGTCACATATATCAACTATATAGTGACATCAATCTAGTATGTTAGATTCAGTGACCTTCCAACTTTATCGGAATAACATTTATTCTTTACAATTGAATATGTCTCTCAAATCCTGACGGATAACTGAAAGTACGTTCTTCATAAGAGCCGGAACATAGTAACATTTATTTAGTTCCCTTATCAGTTTACTAGATCCAGAATATGGTAAGTATTACAACATTTGCTTCACCTTCCATATCTGTATTTAATCTTTCTAATTTAATCACACTCGTAAGATATCATATATCTAAGAGTTGACTTGAGCTTAGATAGATTTATCTCAACAGACTTGCCTATAATAGAAACTTTAATAAGTTCTCTATATTTAAGCACATGCCCTAACTCTCCCTTTTAATCCTTTAAGCACTTGAGAAATGTTTCTTATTGTAGTCTTCATAAGACTTAAGAAAGATCACAAGAGCTATGTTTTCAATTTCCTTTCATAAGGAAAATCTAAAGTTTATTAAATAGTTTATTCATCCTTTTGAATCGTATTCAAAATATTGACTATTTAATTAACCTTTAAGCAATGATAGAATTAAGTCGATACTTAAATCTTATAATTTTGAAAACAACCTTTCCAAAATTAGATGTAGTCATTCTTATCCAACTTTTGAATTAATTGTCATCGTATGACTGAATGATCATCTTGGATCGTATCCAATATATGACTAATTCGTTGAAACTTATTTCAAATGATTTAATCATATCATGAGCTTCCGCTTTCATTAATAATTAAAGTCTCGGAGCACTGCATCAATTATGTAATCTCCTTGTCTACTATAACGGGATGGCTCATGTCATTGCTTATTTTAAAAGGATTAAAATTACTTAACCATATTTGAGAACGTTTCTCAAAATTAATAAATATAATTTGGTTTTACTAATCGAGAATTAAACATAAATATAAAGTTTGCTAAAACTACAACATAAAAATGAAAATAAAAGAGTGTTGTTGTTTATACACGCAAAATCAAAAATGGTCTTTTGGTTTATGATTTTGCTCCCACTAGTCAACTACTTCCAATTGACTTTCAAGAATATTTCAAAATTCTTTAGTGGCTTGAGATCCAATCTAGTTACCTTGATTCCCGGCGGTGGTCGATCAACCAAGATAATTTCGAAAGGTAGGTAACTATTTACCATTCACATCTCTATGTGATTCTCAGTGGTTGACTAGTCAACTCTTTGGCGATACACATCACTATGTGTTAGTCAACCCTTGTCTCTAAAGTCGACGGCCTCGACGGTGGCCAATCACCGAAAGACTCTAGTCAAGTCATAACCTAATATTCACGAGATCTCATACGATCATATCTCAATAACGACGATATATACCGAGGTAGGTCAACTCCCGGTGGTGGTCGATCGCTTGGATCCGAACACAGGCTCTTCACCGTCGTTATAATATTGGGAGACAATATTTCGACTTGATTTTTGTTGTGGAAGTATTTATGTAAATTAATTCACTTAATTAATTTTTAATTGCGGTCTCATCAAATATATCTATCTCTATAGATATACATCCTACACATTCATCTAGATCGTGCCTAGTCATGCATCTATCGTATCATATAAAATAAATACAAGCACAAAATAAATAAATGCGTAAAGTAACCGGTATGATCATGGACTTTTCCTAGGTGCGGTTTCGAATACAAACTGACGAAACCGCGGGTCACAATCTAAGGGTAGCTGCAACCGCCAATAAGATCTTTAATGCGCCATTCTCCAATGGGATCTTTATTTTCTTCTTTTCTTTGGTCTTCATCTTCTGCTCCATTCTTGTTACATTTAATTCTATCTAATAAAATAAATACACCCGCCGCACACGGGGGGAGCCAACGGGTATGGGATAAATGCAGAAAATAAACTAGGTCACGCTCTTCATAACGGCCTAGGACAATTTTTAAACCAACAGAAAAATTAAATCATTCACATCTATCCTATCGGTCGAGTCCATGATCAATCGGGATCCATATAATCATATTATATCTACTATATCTAATCCATACAATAAAATCTTATGAAAAAGATAAAATTAAAATTTAACTACTTGCGTCTTGATTAATCAATTAACATTTAATCTATTAAATAATTTTATCCAATCAATTAACTAATTAACATTTAATTAATTAAATGATTTAATCGAAATAAAATTAACGATTAATTTTAAACGATTTTAATTTTAATTTTAATTAATTAGAACTATTCCAAAATAAATCAAAATTAAAATTATTTCTCTTTTGTTTCTTTCCTTTTGATTCGTAATCAAAATGGATGCCTTTGGTTTCCTAAACCAAATTTGGCTTAGGCCTGGTCACTTTCCAAAATCAAAATTTTGGAAGTGGCCTAGGCCTAGGCCTTTTACAAATCAAATATTTGAAAAGGGCCTAGGCCTATTCCAAATCAAATATTTGGAAAGGCCAAATAATTTTGGTTTAGGCCTGGCCACTTTCCAAAATCAAAATTTTGGAAGTGGCCTAGGCCTAGGCCTTTTCCCAAATCAAATATTTGGAAAGGGCCTGGGCCTATTCCAAACAAAGTTTGGAAAGGCCATTATTATTTTAATGCCATGTGGCATCCCAATGGCTCAAACTATTTGAACCATTGTTAGCCACATGACACAACTAAACAAAGGAGGAATTACCAATCACAACTATGAACAATATTGAAACACAAAATACACAAAACAAAATTTAGGGATCCACCAAAAGATGCACCAGCCGACGTCGACCGCCCCAAAGGTGGTGCCGCGCCCAAATAAGCAATTTCGGTGGGGTGCCGCCGCCGATCGGCCGAGCACCCCAAAAGCCGCCCCTTTTTTTTTTTTTTTTTTCTTTTCTTTTCGTGAATCGATTTGCGAATCAAAAATCTTTCATCTTTTAATTACGTGATTTAAAGATAAAATTAACTACGCAAATTAACATGCTTATTGCTTAAGCTCGAAGCTCGCTCCGATACCACTGTTAGGAAATCTACGCGGGAACGCAGCGGAATTTAAAATTTTGATTTCCTTTTACCCAAGATCGACTTCGTTTAAGCAATAAACAAACAAGTAGTAGACGGTGGTTACCTTGGTTGATCTATAAGATCGACGCTTTGACCGTCTAAGGAGAGTAGTTCTGCATAGAGCCGCCCAAGTGTTCGGCCTCTACCGCTAGTCCACACGAACAGCACCCCGGAATCCCATCATGGATTGCTATTGGAAAACTCCGGTTGCTAGACCGGCCCTTTTCCCCTCTCTCCAACTCACTATAGGATGCTCTCTAATTTACACAAGAACTATTAGCTCTTGCAATTGTGATGTACAAAAGAGCTTGACACCCACCTCTTATTTATAGTGGTTGGGGCGCCCCTATCTAGTGTGGAGGAGAAGAAAACCTTTTTCCAATAAAATAAGGAAAATATATTTGATTGATTTATCTCATTTATTATAATATCTTATATCAAATAAATCTAGGATATTGTCAATATCTCATATTGAATATCTCCAAGATATTGTCAATATCTAATATTGACTATCTTTATTTTATTACCATAAATCAATTTACACATGTGTATATATATATCATATATTTTTACACATATAAATCTATACAAATATATTCAACTAATGGAATTATGCACATGTACAATCAATGCACAGCACACACACGCACATTCATTAAAATATATATATTATTTTATTTTATTAATATCTAATATTAATAATAGGTAATATCATTAATTAAATTGCACAATCCAAGTGTATCTTATACACAAATAAGTTGCGCCACCTCTGCCCAACAAATTGGCTTCCGGAATATTCTTTAATTAATATAATATTATTAATATCTTGTATTTAATTTATTCATAATAAATAAATACCACCATATTAATTTACCACTATAACCTTTATAGTACGAGATAAACTTTCCTTATTTGGTTATCATCTATAACCACATTTTAATCCGGCTAGATGTTATTATGTGTGTGACCCGATAGGCTTCCGAATATGTTGGCCGTAGACACAAAGTGCAAATTACGAAAATGCCCTTCATGCCTAACGATCACGGGATAGCGTCTAGCAACACACCGTGACCCCCAATCATCGGAAGAGTCAAATGCAATGACTACTACCTTTCATGTGAAAGCGATTGCCGTGTAACTTACAATCCTATCGCTATAATAATATCCATACGGTCGTTAGTCGAGTGTCAAAACATCAATGACCGTATCTTATAATCCTGGATATCATGCTCTCTCAAGTAACTCGTTTACTCCCACTTTGCAAAGATTCACGAGAGTAAGACATTCCTTATAAGAAGGCCATTTCGGATATTCGATCCCAATCATAGGATACGCGATTCCCGGATGACCAATCATGTATACTCCGCATGCTTCATGATCATACCCAATCACTACCGCATGATCGCCCGTGGCTGTGGAAACCTCAATAGTGTCAAAGCATGACAATCCACACCGTGATTCCATGAAGACTCGGTCTTAAGGATAATTACACAACCGTCACATAGTGTGACACTTATCTCGTAAGTAAGTGGGTCGATCTAACGTCGCATTCTCTAATACACGCCCACGTCATGACCCGGTCAAGTGTCTCTACACTTCGATGAGACGAGATCTATCCTCGCCTACTAAAGACGAAGACATCTAATACGTGCTAGTCTGCTTATACTATCAATGCCCTGCTTTGATAGTACGTCGACCAGAGACATTTAAGTATCAAACTTATTAAAGTGATTAGAGATCTCATCAACCATAATCGCCTATCATGGTTTCTACCACGCTTTAATACTAAGGACGTTATCATATAACACAATTCATAATTGGTTCTTTAAAAGAACAGATATATGACAACAGAAAAGCCATTTAATATATGTACAAACATAAAGAAATAGTAGAAATGATCCGACCCGGTCGGATCCGGTCCAACCCGATTGGGTTTAGGACACTATTCCAACAATATCATCATCGATGACTTTAGGTTTTTGAGATGACCGGTCAGGTCATTTAGCATACTATAATTGCCATAATAATGCCTCTATGATTCCCACTCTATTATGCCACGAACTGTAAACCGTCCCATGATTTCAGTCATGTCTCCAATCATGTGCTCCAAGGCATCTTCTCCAGAAAGAGGATCATATAAATATGATTCACTCCTCACAAATTCAGAACTTTATTAATAGCTTGATCCGAATCCTCTGGGTACATAGGCATTAAATCACATTGGTTCAACTATAATTCATCACAAAATCCACCATTCAAGTAATTGGATTATCCTTACGAAGGCTAATTACCCACCTAATGATCCAATTTTGACGATTTCAGACATCGTCTAATACTATTGTGTATTTCAGGATAAACATAAAATGGTAAGAAGTTGAATATATATAAATGAAACAATAGAAATTTATAGAAATTCAAATCCCACTCTGGAACACAATGCTTAATGATGCAGTTGTCGTTATTGTGCTCTTTCATTCTCCACGCGTCCTCCACTTTCATAGCACAAATTGGGTCATTAATAAGTGTAAAAACTTTGTGTGCTTTCATTATTCATTAATAAGGGTCGTTTTTTGTAAAAGCTCATAAGAGTAAGTATGAATTATTTAATGAAAATAATGGAATAATGATAATAAAGGAATATAGTAATATTTACGTACCAGACTGTAGAACTTGCTTGTATAATATATTTTCTTGTACATCTGTGGATGTTGTCTAGTTGATCTTTGAGTTTGATCAACACATTAGTTGTTGATATTGAAGTTCCTCTTGAAAGTGCAACATATAGTTGTCCATGAGAACACCGTCCGAGGCAATTAAACTCCTGCAAATGGTTTTGTTTTTCCTTGTGCTTTATTGATCGTCATTGCAAAGAGACGTATAAGATATTGCTTTCATGTAAAATGAAACGGGTATCCTTCGTTTTCTGCCTGTGAGAATGGAATGTGGGATTAAAACGTGCTTTCCATAATGTTTCCCAATTGTGATTTCAGCATAAATCATGTTTCCTTTGAACTATTTACATATCATCCTTGTACCATTGCATAATCCTTTTTCTTGATCTAAGTTCCTTAACAACATTATATTTGTGAGGAGGCAATTCATTTGGTGTCAAAGTGTTGAGAAATTCTTCTTGATAATAATCATTATTATCTTCAATAGCCTTATCAAAGCTATGAAACAATATCCATCATCTGGAAAGGTTTATATCAATATTTCATTCAACTTATCAACATGCCATTAGATGTGGTCAGTATTGCTCTGCTTGTAATGTATTCTGTTGAGAAAGTGTTCTCATATATATATTGAATGATAGAACTGACTAAATGATTTTCGGAAACCTCGTCATCGTTTTCATCATATTCAATTATCATTTCGTTTGATAATTCTATGTCTCCTTTAGTGTTTGTTGGTTATTCTCCACAACTCATCCTTAATAATATTGACTGAAATGTAGATATCCTCTTGCTCTCCTTTTTAAGAAAGATATAATTTTTCCATCACTGACCACGAATATGACTTCACCAAGCTTGCCTTCATTGTGTGTAGTATCGTTCATTTGGAACATGAATCACTTGTCTAAAATCACCTCCAAATACAACAATCTATCTTCTAAATACGTTAGAACTTCTCATGATGTCCTTTAAACTTCTGTCAAGTGTCTCAATTTCCATTAGACTTACTTTTCATAGTAATTCTGCATTTTCACTCTGCTTTGAAATATTGCACATATTTGTTTCATGCGCACTTGGAATTTTAAAATGTGAATAAGCTGTTCGGCCACTGAGCATAATTTCAACTGCAACTCTTGATGTGGATGTGTCTATAGCTAACTATTGTCTCATTCTTAGATTTTCTAACAGAGCCTTATATAATTTGTTTTCTCTGTGCCACCTGGCCCATTGATAAAGAACTTAGCACATATTGTGGCCATTATAAACCTTATAGAGAAATTTCTTGAGTATACTTTGTTGTTCAGGATTAAGCATTTCTTCTAAAATGCAATCTTCTTAGGGAATATCTATAGACAATTCATCATGAATCACTCTTAGTATATATTATACAATGTTGTTGCAGTCTTTTTGTATACTTGGCAAGTCGTAAGATGTCAAGTCTTTACCCATGCTTTCAAGAAAATAATTTATGGATTCCAAAGTTTTGGCCTAATTGATTTAACTGACTTTGTACAATCTCGCATGAAATTTTTCGACATTAATTCCCAATATGTATCATATAGTTGTCGAATATTTGTTGGTTAACATTAGATTAAAAGAGTTGCAAACAATTTTCTTAATGCATTATGCAGTTGAATGACAATAGCTTCATTTAAGCATTCTAAGATGCTCTAGACGGTTTCTAATAAACCTCTTTTCTCTGCATCTTCTTTGAAACTGGTGAAATAACATAATAGAGTTGACTCACATGAATGTGTATGTAGTTGATGTTGATAAAAGCGATGAGCTTATTGCATTTGACATGCTTGTTTTATTTCTATATTTTTTTTATTTTTCTTATTATTCTTGTTGTTTCGTTTTTTTGCTCATGTCTTTGACTGGTGTGTAATGACACCATCAATCATTACTTGTGTTGATCTCCCATTTGAATGGGGTGATGAGAATGTTATATGTTCTACTTTGTGTTATATGTATGTATTTTTATTTATGAACTAAAAATGTTTAGCCATATTTACAAGAAATCTTCACATAGCATTGCGATTTAGAGCATTATCAATTCACCTTCTCTTTTTCTTCTAGTTTCCTCGATACTTCTAATCTTATTGCATCGTTCATCGTTGGCCAGTTGAGAATCTACTTTTAACTTCTAGTCTGTTCACATAGTCTTCTTTACCTTCACAAAAAAAAAACCTTCTCAACATACCGATGGAAGCGAAGATGATAATGTAAAATAAGAACATACTTTTCATTCCGCTTGTGTATTATGCAAATTTCATATTGTGCTTATTGTAAAAATAAAATAAAAATAAAAATTACACATCACAGAATGAAAAGTAAATGAGACATAATGTGTTACCTTTACCTTTGGTGGATGATGTTATATATTTTTTCATAAATATTTTTTTGTAATCGCTTGCATACGAGTTGCCGAACGAAATAATGTTATCGCAACGAAACGGGGTTCGACCTGATTTTCAGATACATGCATTTTCGAACTGATATGTACTTACCCTTTCGTGTAAGGGTTGCATGCTTAATCCGGTGAACAGTGACAACCCTACCCTTTCGTGCAAGGAGTACCTCCATTCGTTTATGGGGTACTTGCAGCCTATAAAAGACACAAGTATGTAGACGAAAATTCATAAGTTCTGACAGCATCATCAGAAAAACTGCGAGTGACCTCGGGTTTGATTCAAACAAGTCACTGTTTGAATCAAACACCTCCATTGTATCCTGAGAGAGATTTTCGTTTGATCCCTTAGTGACAATTCGTGTGGGACGAAACATCTCTTAAAAGAGAACGCTTTGCGTGCCTTGGAGTCTTTTACTATTTCTGTCAAATTCTTATTCATCAAAATTTTCCAACAGATGATGTCTCTTTAATCATAGTGTTCTTATGCTTCCGGATTTTCAATAGCTACTGAGAGTGTTTCGTATTAATAATTATTTTCGGTTTTTAATAAATAATCAATAATCAAGGTATTTAATCACAGTTTTTTATATTTTTATCATATTTCTATTTTTAATTAATCTATAATGATTATTTAATCAATAATCAACCAAGGACCTTGATGTTTTTTTGTATATATATTTTTTATTTAATTTTTTATTTTTAATTATATCAAGGATTTATTCATATTTTCGTTTTTATATTTGTAATTTCGTTTTTTTCTTTCTATTTTAAGTAATTAGTGATAATTAATTAATGAATAATCAATCAAGGATTTTGATGATTTATTTTCTTATATTTCTAATTAAATCAAGGATTTATTCATATTTTCGTTTTTATATTTGTAATTTCGTTTTTTCTGTTTGAAGTAATTGATGATGATTAATTAGTGAATAATCAATCAAGGATTTTGATGATTTATTTTTTTATATTTTAATTAAATCAAAGATTTATTCGTATTTTTGGTTTTATATTTGTAATTTTTCTATTTCTTTTTTAAGTAATTAATGAATAATCAATCACGGATTTTGATAATGTTTTTTTTTATATTTTTAATTAAATCAAGGATTTATTCATATTTTCATTTTTTTTATTTTAAGTAATTAATGATGATTAATTAATGAATAATCAATCAAGGGTTTTGATGATAATTGCTTTTATATGTTCTATTTCGTTATTCCACTTGTAAGTACTTGATTTTCATTTTTTATATTTTTATTTAAAATTAATTGATTAGTTATTAATAAATCAAGGGTTTTGATGATTTTTGCTTTTATATTTTATATTTCGTGATTCTACTTAAGTACTTGATTTTCATTTTTAGATTTTTATTTAAAACTAATTGATTAGTTATTTAAATTAGGAAGAAACATTTTTTTGAGGAGAAACACTTTTTGGAGAAAACACACTCATACTTTTAACATAGTAGAGATTATTAACCTTTTATTTTGAGACTTTTCTTTATATGACCCTTACATTAATGTTAATGATCTTCCATAAAGTAGTTATCCATGCAGTGTCAAAGCTCCGTCGCCTGAAAAGATATATGTTCTTTTTCCTCTGCTAAGGGATTTAAACCAAGCTACAACAACGGGCAAGACCGTCATCTTCTGCCTCCCATGAACTCCGATGTGAATCTAAAAATAATAAAACGAGAGTGAGCCTGAATAACCTATAAAAATGCAAGGTGTCAAAAGAAAAGTAAAGAAGACATTCTGACGACAAAATGGTAATGGTAATGCGCTATCAGAATAAAATAAAGTACTACCTCCGTCCCAAAGAAAGTTGGTTAAATTAGTTATGTGTCATTAATTTTGATTAAAAAAATCTAAAATAACATTTCATTGTCATGAATGCAAAATAGTGCAAAGTAGTCATTAATGCAAAGTAATAAATGAGCGGTAAGAGGAGAAAACTGTAATAAATGTTTTCTTGGTTATCTAAATGGATTTACATTATGAGACAAAACCAAAAAGCTAAATGGACTTACATTTTGAGACGAATGTAGTACTAAAAGAAAATTGTATTGGAAAGCAAAACATGTTGTAACACCAAGTATATTGAAAAGTAATAACATAGAAATTGTACGCTAATAAAATCACTACAAGGGAAGACCCTGAAAATAATGACATAGACTCGTATTCAAACTTTGTCCACTAGAGCAGACTCTATGACTCCGTTTATTTTGGGTTGGAGTTTTTTTGGGGTTGTTTTAGATAAAGTGATTGAAGTAATGATTGTAAAGTTAAAATGTTTTTTTAAAATTTGTGTAGATTATGAAATGATTGGTGAAATAAAGTAGTATAATAAATAAAATAATGGTAAAAAAGGTTATAAAGTTGATAAAGTGAAATGATGAGAGATAATTTAATATTTTTTTATTTATAGTTGAAGAAATGATTGGTAAGAGTTGTAAGATATGATGAGTGAAGTGATATAAAAAAAATCCGAAAAAAACTCTAACGAAAACAAATGGAGGCATATATTTTTTTAATGGATACGAAATATAAGTACGCACATCTTTTTGTCCCAATAGAACTCGAACCCGGAACTTCCGGGGTAAGAACCACAGTAATTACCACCGGATCAATGTCATGTTGGCGATGAGACTCTATATCTGTATTGTCGTTTTGTAGAATTGATTTCTTAACCAGTTCCGGCATATAGTTAGGAGAATCGCTTGATGTTGAGGATCTTGAGAACTCACTGCGCTGAAAATGTAATATATATTCTCCATATTTTAACCTAGGAATAAGTTTGAATCTGTATTATTGAAAGTCGTTACATTGAATATTTAGATATCTAATTTCAGGCCGCACTCAATGGCATAATTCACCACTGCAGCAACGCCGGTTTCTTCCTTAACTTCAGTAAAAGTTTATAAAACGGTTACATACCGTTTATAACACCTATAAATCTTTCGTTAGTCAATTCCAGTAACTCATGTAAATAGCTTAAACTTAATTTTCTTTATGATGAGTAAAAACTCATAATTTGTTGTAAATATAGGCTCAAACCTAGGTTGTGAGGTGGTGGAAGTTCATCTCTTAATATGGTAGGTGATACAATAGCAAGTACCCAATGTGAGACAATTTTAACACGCCCCCTCAAGTGTGGGGGACACTTGCACAATACATGGGTAGCACTGATACCACAATAAAGGGGTGGTAGGTTGTGAGATGAGGGATATTCATTTTTTAATATGGTAGGTGATACAATAATAAGTATCCGATGTGGGACAATTTTAACATAATTTACAATCAATTTAGACGAAAGGCATTGTAAACACTACAATTACGTTTTGAAATAATTTAGTAAACAACTTATGCTAAAAAGGCTTGTTCTTAATATGCAATAGACCAAATCTCATACCTAATTAATTAATCCATTCATAACTAATTAAATGACAAAAAAGATTTGTTCTTTCGAAAAGGTAGCCCCCCCGATACGATCGACGAGCATGACCACCACATCGACGATTTCCTATGTTTATCCGTTTCGAAGAAAATGACTCATAGACTCTCAAAGCATCATACATTCTTGCAAGGGCTGACCCACATGGGAAAGAGATGTCCATAGATCCAACTCAAATTTCCGTATAAAATTACTAATATGCCTCTCTAATAATATTGAAAAACTGTGTATGTATATCATTTCGAGCATTTTTTTGTGCGATTGTCCCTTTAGTTTAACAGGTAAAAGGCATTGTAAATGGCCCCATGGTTAATAGATCAATAACATGTCTATTAATTCATAATTCTAATATAGCATAAACTTACATAATTGGTCATTTTTTTCTTCTTATTTGTCTCTCTTTTTGTTTTTTAAGCTGTATTTTTCATAACATGCCTATTAATTCATAATTCTAATAGATCATAAGCATACATAATTGGTCTAACACACATAATAAGGGTCATGAGGTGTATAAACCTATCAATTTTACGTATAGAGACATGCATGTCTATTATAAGTATTAAATAAAAATAGCTAATACTTCTACGAAATCTACACAGACAAGAACCTTCTTATTAACCTTCTTATGTATATATATTGTGAATTTTTAAGAAAATTATCGCTACGATATTTTAGTGAGAATTTGGCCTCAATGAAGAAAAAATTCTAGGTCCTCAACTGTATTCTTGCGTACATTTAGTTTGCTTGACGGAAATTCATGTATTCCCTCTCAAAATATCAAGAAACGAAAATACGTGTTTATAAGCTAAAAAAATACTAAAACATTTGCGTGAAACACAACTATGATTTTGTTTTTAACTCAATTTATTAGCAAAATGCATTGTTAATGACACCACACACGATTTATTCGAACACCATATCTCGTGCGAATTTCGATTTTAGAGAGGTCGAAATATGTTTTCAACCCCTCCAGAGTCAAATTTATGCACAAGATTCGACTCTAGAAGGGTTGGAAACAGATTTCGACCTCTGTAAAGTCGAAATTTGCATGAGATGTGTGCCTGAAATCGTATGTAGTGCCATTAACAGTGTTGTGCGTGTGTATATTTCGTATCCGAGAAAAAAAGATTGTTTCGGAAGTTTACAACCCCCTACTGTATGGGAACTATTTCTCCCATTTTTTAGTATGTTTGTAAGTGTTATGCCTAGTTACATTTGGATAGAAATTTCATTTATGAATTCCTACCATGCTATAAGAAATGACCTAGAAAAAACTTCACATATATAAAATTAGTAATGGTACAGACGCAACAGTGTCACAACGTGTATCTACACCGTTCATTCCTAATGTAGACTCATTGATCATCATTATATTCATTATGATCAATGGTGTAGAAACACGTTGTGCCACTTGCCGCGTCACAACCAATGTGCATGTATCATTACTCACATAAAAAATGTATTTTATATAAAACCTTAAGATAAACATCTCCTTACATCAATTCATTGGCTTAATAATTGCTGGAATTCTAAGCTCTAATCCAAAATATTAATAATTCTACAACATGACAGATTTTCCCTATGGGTCTCATGTTATAAAACTTGAACTTACAACCTTAGAATGATTAGGAAATGAATTACCAAATAATTTCTCCAACGGCTTTCCTAAGAGAAGGAAATACAAAAGCAGGTCCCTATATGGATTTACATTTATTTTCAGGTGGTGTCAGGCCGAACATTTTTTAGGTAGAACGCAGTGACGGACGCAGGATTCTTAGTGAGAGGGGGCGATAATTCTATAAAAAAAATTTGCAATCAAAAAAATGTATAGTAGTGTTTTATGTCCCCGTAGATCCAAGATAAGCACTACTCTGTATCTTTGAAAAATACGACTATACATTTTATGTTACATAACCGGAAAGAAACACTACTATATATTATAGAATCTGAACACATTTACCCTTTTATTCGTATCAATAAGAATTTATAATATTACAAACAATGTATTGACAGAAACAAACATTTCAAAAGTTATTAATATTTGTTTATGTGTATCACTTTGGTAATAAGTATGTATTTTTATTTACTTAATAAAAATTTTATGTCAAATTATCCGATTATTAGAGCTGATAGGGGCGAATATAAATTTTACCGGGGCGAAAACAATACATAACTTATACATAATAGTGTTTTCTCCGGATCCGATGGGGGGCGAGTGACCCCTCCCCTAAGGGTGCGTCCGCCCTTGGTAGCACGTGCAGAATTTGGAGAGAGCCCGTGCAAATTTGTACGGGCTCAACACAAGACACATGAAATTTCTACATTCTTCTTTCTTTTTTTGTTTTGTTAATTTAACCGTGTATAACAACCATGTACCCCCACGTGCAATTTCCCATGTGCCTTTGTGTTGAGCCCGTGCAATTTTGCACGGGCTACCTGAAAAGATGTCAGGTCTGACACGACCTGAAAATATATACGGAGGGGTACAACAACTTGATTCTATATTTTCTCCCTAAGAGCTTCCTCGATCCCAGTTAAAATATTATTTGATGCAGTCGAAAGTTTTTTCGAAGTCTTTGATAGGATAAAATGCTAAGGAATTGAACCCCAAGTGACGATGACAAATTATGTCACTTTATTAATCCGGGCTTCTATGAATCTAATGTTGAATATCCAAGACCCTAATGCCCTATGAACGTGGTGGTGATTGGTGTTATTTGCGGCTGAGTCTAAGAGCTTGTCTTAGATTGCCTACGTATCCTATAATTGTCTAGGAATCAAGCCTTAAGTAGTTCCTGAAACGTGGTATTTATAATGATAATACATGCCCTAACCCTAATATTAGGTCAGCTCTAGCTATTGTCACATTTACCCTTAATGGGCCTTGACCCTTGCCCAAGTTATCATGCTGATAATGGGCCTTCGTAGCTGGTGCGGACTCTGTCCTCGAGGTCGACCTAATCGACTTGCGCTAGACCGACTCTGGACCACTGACCTACACTGCCTGAATGTCGATTGTCGCAGACTACCTCGTGTCTCGATATGCGAACCTTGGCACTTACCCCTAACATGAGGGCCAATCGATAGACGACATGAGGAGGGGTGAAATCCCGTATCGTCACCAAGCTTTTTTTTTACGCTTAGACACTGATCTCTAATGTTTACGGACATGGATTGAATACCTTAATGTGGAAGATTATTTTCCATATCAACAATTTTGATTTTCATGAAATTCGATCCCACCGCTGTGGTGTCCATAGCCACCGCTGCAATGGCCTTCTTAGTTTTCTAATTTTTGTTTATTTCCGAATCTTACCTCGTATTAATTAAGTCCTTCCCAGCGTTTTTACTTGTATTAAACCCCTTTTAGTCTAATTATTTAGTTTTATACTCCATATGTTCCAATTTATCTGAGACAGTTATCAAACTCAGGCATATTAAGAAATTGAGTTAATGCATTAATTTTAAAATGGAATGACTAAAAAGTCCTTGGATATATTTAATGTGATATTCTTTTTTATCTATACTATTGCAATAAATAGGGGTAAAGCAAGGAAAAATACCATAAATGTTGGATTGGAAATATAACTGCATCAGATAAATGGAGCAAATAATTTTGGCAACTACCTCAGATAAATTGGAACATAGGGAGTATGAATTATGGTTCAGGTTAAAACTCGGGTCCGGTTCAAATACGGGTCAATCATTCAAATTAACTCGATTCATTGCATTCACCCTTTCTTATGAAAGTTTCATATCCCCTGGATATGGCTTAGTGGTAAGCGATTGAGGTGGTGTAGTGCCAGCTGTTTCCTAAAGCCGGAAGGTGAAGGTTCGAGTCCCGTAAAGGACCGACCTCTTTCGGTAAGAGGATATATTAAGCAGCCTTAGCCCTAAGCTACTAGGTCCCATGATTAACATCTCCTCGCACCCCTGTGGGATCGAGGGCGAGAGGGCCCTTACGGTTAGAGTTTAACCGTTTTTTTTTATTTTTTTTTTTTTTATGAAAGTTTCATTGAAACTTGTTGTGCCTAATTAAGGGCACTCCCAGCAGAAGCCTTATATGGTGCCCTATCTCTAAAATGAAGATAAAAAATAGAGTTTACCCCAAAATAGTTTCCACAACAGAGTCCCTATCACTATTTATTTTTAAGATATGAACAATGCATCCCTACTTGTGGGGATGCACTATTTACGCCATAAATATATTTTATTATTAAAAATTATAGGGATAATGATATGGATGCTGCTGGAGTGAAATAATAAATATTTAATGTATAAATAGGGTTGTGAGGTAGAATATGTATTATTTAATATTATTTAAAATGCTATAGGGATAAAGATAAAGATGCTGTTGTGAAGATTATTAGATTGAGATGTTGTAAATGGAGATATACATTATTTTATATTATTTTTTGAATATAATATGATGCTTCTGCCGGAAGTGTCTTAAAGTAGCTATGGGTAATGTTGACGCTTAAAATCTTCTTTCTCCAGATTGCTTCCTGCTCACCATGATTTGACCACTAACCTCTCTGACGGAGTGCACTGTATGTTGAATGACTTATTCCATCTTGAATTCAAAATTCTCATTGGCTATCTTTAAATCCACCTATATAAAGTATAAACCTAACTCGACTATCTTTTCTGGCTCAACTAAACACTTCTAAAACATAAACTCACGGAAAACATTATGTACTTTTGACATATGAGTTGGTAACTTCAACTGATAAATTAATTCTCCTTTCTTAGCAACGGTGTCAAACGGTTCCATAGATCTCGGGCTAAGCTTCCCTTGCCAAACCGTTGAACTTTTACTTGGTGCTACCTTTCCATAACCTTATCACCAACTATAAACAAAAGTGGAAGTCTTTCTATATCTGCCCATTTCTTTCGTCAATACACAACCGCTTTTAACTTTTCTTTGATTATGGCCAGTGTAGTGACGAACCCAGAAAAAAATGTCAGTGGGGGCACCAGAACAAATTCAAAAGGCGAGTGGGGACATCAATAGCGTTTTTACATTTTTTACCTACAAAAATACGTCGATTTTCGGATCTCAGTGGGGGCACTAGCTCCCACCCATTACACATTGGGTCCATCCGCCAGTGGCGGATGAGGATCCTGAGCGCCCGGGGTGTGTGTGTGGGGTGTGGGGTGTGGTGGGGGGGGGGGGGGGACAATACTAGTGAGTTTTTGCAATGATAAATATGTATAGTAGTTTTACTCCCATAAATAAGATTTCATACATTAAAAATAATTTTTCAGGAAACAAACATTTCACTCATTAGTATTTGTATTTCTTTTATAAGAAAAATCTTATTACTAATTGTTTTAAATGTATCACTTTTGTAATGACTGTGTATTTTTATTTGGGTATTTGTTTATAAGGACTAGTTTCAGTACTTAATTATGCACTTAGGACACGTTTAAAAGATATTTGGTTACAAGGACGCATTTTTTGTAACATTTCTAAATTACCCTTTTCAACCACAACATTATTCCTCTTTTCCCTTCTTTCTTCTAATTTTTTCTCCGGTGATTGTTTGGAAGAATAGGAATATCAAATGAGATCGACGAGCATAGCAGCCGGCCAAGTTTGGATGCAGAAGTTGAACCATGAACATTTCAATATGAAGCTTGTAAATAAAAGTCGACCTGCCCATTTTTAGTCTCAATTTCAAATCGACTCCATTTCGTTCCCCTTCAAGCACTTCGCCGCCGCCCGCTGTTGTGTTTTCTCCTCTGGAAGCAAAGGATTCCGGTGTTTGAATCCATTTCCAGATTTGTTACACAAAACAATTTTTGATTTCTTCGCAAATGCAATTGAAGAAAGGAATACATCCTCAGAAGCAATGGATGTCCTATGTGACGCAGAGTGGCAGATTAGTGAATATCATGATGACCAAAATCCACCAGGTTGGTAAAATTTATCACCTTAGGGCTATAACTCAAATGGCTGAAGACATTAGCCAGATTGCAAAATTTAAACGCCGTTATGAGCAACAAAATAACGAAGAAGAAGCTGCTACTACTAATACTGGTCAGAAATGAAGGATCCCATCTGAGTGTATGTATGGTTTCTCAGCATATATTTCAGTTTTGATGTTTCATCTTATCCAACAATTATCATTGTCTTCCCATAAATTGATGAGTTTCTTATTTGGCTTTAATGGATGATGGTCCTGCTGCACATGTGTTTATTGATAGCTTTGAGGGGTATCTTTGTTGCAATCTTTGATTGTTTTTGCTGCTGGTTGGATGCTGTTGTTCTGCTTGTTTGAAGTTTGAATTGATGATGTTTCTTATCTTGCAAGTGGTTGTCCCTATTGACATCCTTACTTGTTTGCCATAGTTTTGGTGAAGATTGTGTTATTAGTTGTTCATTCCCCTACTGGTGTTTTAGTTGTGCAAAGCCCTTTCCTGCTTTTAGGAATGCTGTCCTTGCTTACTATTGTTGTTAGCTTGGAGAGGATTTTGCTGCTACTTTTGCTGATTTTTGCGGCTGGTTGGCTGTCTGTTCAGTCTGCTAGCTTGTTGTTTGGATGGCTGCTGGTTCTTGTTTCTCAAGTTCTGGTGTTTTAGAATTTTGGTGTATCTTCCTTTGTGTATGGTGTGATAAAGTTTATAGAATTATAAACTGAATGTAAAATGCAGAATTATTACTGATAAACAGAAAGTTACAAGTTAGATTACAATGCAGCTGATCATGGGGTATTTATAGCTTCATATACCTCATTGATCAGTTGGAAGTTAGTTACAAACGGTTACAACAAACTTATAACATAATCTACAATATACTCAGAAGGCTGCTGCATCTTTATACTTTTCAGCAGGCTGCTGTATCTTTACACTGTCTGCAGGCTACTACTATGTGTCAGCAGATTGCACTATGCATTCCCTTTAGCCTTTATACTGTAACACCCCCTCAAGCTGAGAGTGGTACATGAACAGCTTGCACTCAGCATTCCCTTCAGCTACTTGAACCTTGGAAGATCTTTGAAAATCCTAATTTGTCTAGTCGATAGGAGAAAATAGGTGCATCCAAGGCCTTGGTGAGGATGTCAGCTACTTGTTCTTTTGTGTTGACTGGAAGAAGTTTGACAAGTCCTGATTCGACTTTGTCTCTTACAACATGGCAGTCAATTTCAATATGTTTTGTTCTTTCATGAAAGACTGGGTTATGAGCAATGTGCATTGCACTGGTATTATCACAAAATAACACAGCAGGAAACTGAACTGGAACCTGCAAGTCCTATAGTACATAAATCAGCCACTGGATTTCACAAACTGCATTTGCCATAGCCCTATACTCAAAAGTTGTTTGTTTCTTGGCCTACCAAGAGATTTGGGCATCTCCTAGAAACATCATATAACCTGATTTTGATCTTCTTGTTTTAGGTCATCCAGCCTAATCACTGTCTGTAAAATCTTTGAGTACAAGGTTGTTGTCTATTAGGAATAAGATTCCTTGTCCAGGATTAGTCTTTAAATGCCTCAACAGCCTATAAGCTGCCTTCATATGATTTTCAGTGGGAGTGTCTAGAAATTGACTTAGCTGCTGAAATGTAATGGCAATATCTGGTCTTGTAAAAGTGAGATAGATAAGTTTGCCTGCTAATGATCTGTAAGCAGTATTATCCTCCAGAAGGGGTGAATCACCATGCTGTAAACTTTGCTTAGACTCCATATGTGTCTCAGCAGGCTTTGCTCCCAAAAATCATATTCTTCTAGGAGATTAAGGGTGTATTTTCTTTGAGAAATTGATATTCCTGCAGGTGTCCTAGCAGTTTCAATTCTTAGGAAATATCTCAATTTTCCAAGATCCTTAATTGTGAATTATTGGTGTAGGGCATCCTTGACCTGCTGAATTAACCTTTCATTGGGGCTTGCTGTTTTGATGTCATCAACATAGACTAGCAAAACAATAAAGAGCTGTCCTAACCCTTTTGTGAATAGACTGTGGTCATTTTTGGATTGAATGAATCCTTGAGCCTCCAAGGATTCAGTCAACTTGCAATTGCACTGTCTGCTAGCTTGTTTGAGGCAGTACAATGACTTAGTAAATCTGCAAACTTGATTTGGTTTAGTTGCTGCACAACCTGGGGGTAACTGCATGTATACTTCTTCATGTAAATCTCTATGTAGAAAGGCAGTGTTGACATCCATCTGATGTAGATGCCAATTATTGGATGTTGCTGCTGCAAGTAAAACTCTAACTGTAGTGATCATGACAACAAGGGAGAAGGTTTCTTGATAATCAATCTCATATGTTTGAGTGTAGCCTTTTGCTACTAGTCTAGCTTTATATCTCTCTACTGAACCAGCAGGATTGTATTTGATTCTGTACAACCATTTGCACCCAATGGGTTTCTTGCCTGGGGGCAGATCAACTATTTCCCATGTATAAGTCTTTTGTAGAGCCTCAATCACTTTTTGCATTGCTTCTTTCCATTCATCATTCTTGATGGATTGATTGTAAGTCTTAGGCTCTTTAACAACATCAATGGCATTAATGAATCTTGCATAGTCTGCTGAGAGATTTTCTAGACTCATGACTGCACTCAGCAGGTGTGGAGTCTGCTGAACAGTATGAGCACCCCCTTGTTAAAAGGTTGGTGATTTCCTTGTTCTTGTGGACCTTCTTAATTGTGTGGGTTCAAGTGCCTGATTGACTGGTGCATGCTCTTCATTAGATGACTTAGCTGTAGGTGAGCCTATGTTTGGCTGGTCTGCTGAGTCGTTTAGTAGATCATCAAAAGTGTCCATTACTGGTAAAGGAACGGGCATGTTAGCAAGATATCTGGCCTTTCCCAACACCTGTTGGAATAGAGGAAAGTAAGTCTCATGGAATTATGTATTTCTAGCAACAAAGATGTCTTTGTTGATAATATCTAAAAGAATAGCACCCTTGGACGTATTTGAATTCCCAAAATAGACACAAGTCCTACATCTTGAGTCAAACTTTGTCCTGTATTACTGAAGTGTGCAAGAAAAAACTAAGCAACCAAAAACCTTAAACATAGAAGAATTTGGTTTAGTGCCATAAAGCATTTCATGTGGAGTGCTTTCTTTTAGTAGTGGTGTAGGTGTAGCATTAATTAATTTTACAGCATGTAAAAGATAGAAACCCCAAAATTCACTGGGTAAATTACTCTGGAACCTTAGTCCCCTAGCAACTTTCAGCAGATGCTGATGTTTTCTTTCAACAATACCATTCTGTTCAGGTGTGCCGACACGGATGTCTGATGTATGATGCCCTGATGGACATAAAAATCAGTGAGCTGGAACTCAGCTCCATTATCAGATCTAATAACTTTTATAATGTTGTGAAATTGTGTAGAAACAATTTTAACAAAAGATTTAACAACGTCAGAAGCTTCAGATTTGCGCCTCATATGAAATGCGCAAGTAAATCTAGAAAAATCATCTATAATAGTAAGAAAATATTGTTATCTATTCACAGTATGCTGTCTTAAAGGACCCCAAATATCCATATGAACAAGATCAAAAACAGAATGTACAACAGTGGTACTTAATGGAAAAGGTTGTTTCTTTAGTTTTTCCATGGGACAAACATAACAGAGGTCATGATCACAAAACTTGACATCAGCAGACTGTGAACTAATGACTTGCAGTCTCTTATCTGGCAAGTGTCCTAGTCTGTAATACCATAAAAGAGCATCATCTAATCTATCAGACAGTGTGTGATTTTCTACTGCATTGGCAACATAGAGTATTATTGGTTGATTCATGACATAGAGCCCTTGGTGTAACTCAGCTGAACCAATCACTTTCTTGTTCTTGTCCTGCAAAACACACTTGTTAGCAGAAAAAACAGCTGCACCTTTTGTGTGATTAATAAACACATGTAAAGAAAAAAGGTTATATTTAAAACCAGGAATGCAAAACACATCATGTAGGACCAGCTGAGGATTTACCCTTACTTGTCCTATATGTGTGATAGAAACATTATTTCCATTAGGCAATCCCATCTTTATACCAGATGAAGGTTTTGGATTACTTAACAGATCTAATGATCTTACAATGTGATCTGTGGCACCAGAGTCCAAGATCCATTGTATAGATCTTACAAAATTTAAATCACCTGTCCCTGTAGCAGGTGAGTAGTGTGTCACAATCTCAGGAGGCTGGCCAATTGAAAATCTTGCATGTCTTGAAGGATCAGCACTCAACCGAGCCATCCACTTATCAAGTTGCTGTTTTGGGTCTGATCTTCTTCTGCTAGCTGTTCTTTCTCTGCCAAATTATCCCTTTTTGACTTGAAACCAGGAGGATAGCCATGCTTCTTATAACAAGTCTCCTCGGTATGACCATTAAATCCACAAAAAACTGCATTGCATCTTCTTGGGATTTTTAGGTCTGGAATTTGCAGCAGATACAGAGTTAGGTCCGCTGACAATATGATTTTGCCCCTGGCCATTTTTTCGAGACAAGAGAACCATAGAATCTTGATTCTTGGCCCTATTGGCCACATACAACTTCTGTCTTTCAAATTTAATGGCCATTGCAAAGGCATCATGGATTTCTAGGAAAGGGACCATCAGCATTGCCTGTGAAACCATTGGCTCAAAATCATCCCTTAAACCTTTTAGGAATTTGATAACATAAAATGGACTAGATGGACTTATTTCTTGTTTCTTAGCTGCAATGGCTATCATGAACTCTAGAATTGATCACAAATCAACAATGAAGGTGAAATTACAGAAAAAACCGATCAAGAAATGATCAAAAAACTCAGGAAAGTGATGACAGTTTACTCTCAAGAAACTGAAATCTCAGAAAAGATAAAGAACAATCTCAAGATTCTTCAAAGACTGGAGAGAAAACGCAGGAAAGAATTTAAAAATTCTCAAATTTCTGCTCCGATACCATGATGAAGTTTACAGAATTATAAACTGTAAGTAAAATGTGGAATTATTATTGATAAACTGAAAGTTACAAGTTAGATTACAATGCAGCTGATCATGGGGTATTTATAGCTTCATACACCTCATTGATCAGTTGGAAGTTAGTTACAAACGGTTACAACAAACTTATAACAGAATCTACATTATACTCAGCAGGCTGCTGCATCTCTACACTTGTCAGCAGGCTGCTGTGTCTTTACATTGTCAGCAGGCTGCTGTGTGTCAGCAGATTACACTCAGCATTCTCTTCAACCTTTATATTGTAATATGGTGTTTCTGCGGTAGATTAGCCTGATGCTGGTTTAAGTCTTGCAAGTGTAGTTGTCCTTGTTGACATGCTTACTTGCTTTCTTTGAAGCTGGTGTGTTTGGCTATTTCCCCTGTCAGCTTATTAGCTGAAAGAGCAAGTGCTGCTAAGCTTGTGAGATTGGCTATTTCTTTAGGTATTGGACCTTCAAGTTGATTGATATGCAAATAAAGAGTATCAAGTGACTCAAGATTTCCCAATTATGCTGTTATCAATCATTTGTCTGAAGAAATGATTTCAGAAGATTCCATTCTGAGAAATTTGACTAGTTTTAGAGATGAACTAAGATGCTAATAATCATAAGAATTGATGCAGTGACATTGATGTGACTGCATATACAATATGATACACAAATTTGGTACTTTATAAAAATAAATGTAGTGTCATTAACATTAGGGGTGTATTAAGCCGATTCAACTTGATACTCTCTAGGGATCGATTCGACTAAAAAGGTTCGGGATCGATGAAGCCATAAAAGGAAAGATTGAACTCGACTTGATAAGTTCTCGATATAGCTCGACTCAGCTCGTAAGGTCGATTATTTTCTTAGAATTCATTTAATTTTTAATAAAATATAACAAGGTCGAGCTTGACTCATCTAAGGCTTTGGTTAAGTTTAGAAGGGGGTGAATAAACATAATTAACACTTAAATTTTTTTAGAGTTTACAAACTCAGCAGGGTCAATAGTCTGCTGACCTAAGCTGTTTGCTGACTATTGATTCTATTGAATCTGTTGCAGCGGAATATATTAAATTAAGCCTTAATACTTGTTGTTTAAAGATTATACTAAGTATTATATACTCAGTAGTGAATGTTTTGTGAATCCAGAAGCTAGTTCAGCAGGTTGATATGAAAAACATGCAATAAAATAAAGTGCAGAAAGTAAATGCAGCAAAGTAAAGTAGGCAAGTTTTATAATGGTTCCAGGTGGTGTAATCTTGTCAGTCCACTCTCCTCCTGTGATGTTGGAGGAAATTCAGTAAAGTCTTTTGAAATAGCTGTTACAAAAGTCCCTAAACTGTTTGTCCATGACCAATAGCTATGGCTTCACAAACTAAGAACATGTAGGATTGATGCTCCTAAGTACTCCACTGGTCCTTGAAGGGTAGGATTGCCTCTTCACCAACTCCGCCACATAAACAACAGTTCTTGACAATTAGCAGTGGTTCTCTGTCTTCAGGTTCTTCTTGAAAAGAAGGGGTTGAATCAAGAAAGTGATTCAGCTTCAACAAGCTTTTGATCAGGAAGAAAAGATCAGCAGCTTAAGATCTCCAAGTGTAGATACTAGATGATACTTGAATGCAACAACACTTGAAGAAAATTCTTGATCAATATGAAAGCTCAGTTCAGCAGGGTATAATGCTCTTGATTGCTTGTAAGTTCGTTATTTAATCTGATTCAAGAGGTCTTCAATTATAGGTGAAAATCCTATGTTTGAATTTGAATTTCAAATCTGACCGTTATAGGATTTTCTTATTATTCTCTGAAGTTCCCTCTGCAGTACTTCTCTATCTGTGTCAGTGTCCTCCTTTACAGATGATGGGAGCGTAAATGCTTGTTCTTTCATTGCATTTTTAGATGATTTTCTATAGAGATGCACGGTTTTATAGTGTGTTTGATGTTGTTTTGCAGATTAGATGAAAATAAGCTTTGGAGGAGTGTTTTTATTATGTGTGACATGGAATGGAAGAGTGGATTATAAAAGATGTGACTGCTGAAGGAAAACTGGAAAATGGTACCATTACATTAAAGTGTTGTTGTTTGCAATGTGGAAGAAAATATGGATTTTGCAGGCTTATTTCCTATTGGTCCATCACTAAAAGACACCTTATTTCCTATTGGTCGATTAATATTTGTTTTTTATTTTTCATTATTATTTTAATATTTAATTAAGAATAAATAAATTAAAAAAAGCAAAGAAGTGGCGTGGCCACTATAAGAAATTCATTCAGCAAATAAATAGACAAATTCATTAGTTAGGTTGGAGAACAGGTGGTGCGGCGCATCTGCTGTTCTCGTTGATTCCTTTTCTTCTTTTAGGAATTCAACATCATATTTTTTATCATTCAATTTTATGGTGAATTTCTAGTTTATTTTCTTTCTAGTTAAATTATTATTGAAGCTTCGGTTGATGCAACTGTGAGATCGAATTGGGTCTTATTCCTTATTTTATTTATTGGTATTTATTCATCTTTTGATTTGATTGTCTCTACGGTTAATGGTTAGCTTGGTTATTTTCGTGAGATAAATAATTTAATCATTGAATCGTCCGCTAGTTGGAATAGCAAATCCGTAATCGTTTGTGATTTTCATAAAAGTAGCACATGATATGAGTTTTTTTTCGGTTCGCAGCTGGGAAAATCCGATATCATAAAGATGAATAATCTGAATTAAAATTAACCCGCGTGTGCGTTAATATTCAGAATTTGGGTCTCTTAGATTGTAGTGCTTCCGGAACACCAAACTCCTATGACCGTGTCTAGGGGTGTCTTTCGGTTAAGTGGTATTTGGTGACCATGTCCTTATTATCAAAATTAGGAGAGATTGGTTACTTGGCGTGTGTCGGTATCTATAACCAGTTTATCAATGATGTAACGAGTCATTTGAGCATCAATGATCAGTTGAGTAAATCGAGGTGGATATAATTAATTTAACCGGATATTACTTTACGTATTTTCATCTTCTTAGTTTATTTTTATTCTTAGGAAGTAGTTATATAAACCCAAATATCTCTTCTTCTTTTTTGTCGATTTTAAGAGAATAAATCCACCGTTCCCTGTGGAGACGATCCTGCTCACCCTATACTCGTTATAGGAAGTAGGTAAAATTATCTTTGGTGGTTTGACACCCACCAAATTTTGGCGCCGTTGCCGGGGAATGGTGTTAAGTGATTTATTTCTTTTGAAATTTTGTATATAGTTTTTTGTTTTGCTTTGTGTTTCCCTTGTTTGCAAGCATATCAGGTTACAACTACTCAAGTCCGATGGTGAATCATGATCAATACGGATACCGGGTGAACAACTCGTATGAGGAGAGATATTATCCATGTAGGCCGAACAATCAGGATTGGGGCTATACTTATTACCCACAAGAGTGCAATCCAATTTGGAATGACCAAACAAATTTGAACTTTGGCGCTTCACACATGTCTCAGGATCAGTCTACTTTCCAGCCGCCTAGTGAACAAGGATTGCCAATTTCAAATTTGGGTACAACCGTTGAAGAACTTATGAAGACCTTTTCTACCACTATTGCACAGATAATCCAAATCGAAATGAAACCTCTTCAAGAGTTGGTACAAGTGGCTTCATAGTTCAAAGAAGAGCATTTTTCTTGGGTTCAGAATATGCAAAGACAAATTGGTGAGCTGAAAACTGAAGTGGATCGTCTTCAGGAACAAAAGTTGTAAACACCCTCTCCTCTTATATGGTATGATGATGAAGATGATTGTCCCATGATTGATCCAACGCCACAGATAGATGATGATGATGATCAAGAAAAAGGTGAAGAAATCCATCCAGGAATGGAGAAGTTAGCGGATGATGTGTCTAATCAAGAAGAAAGTCAGTCGGAGGTAATCACTGTTGAGGAGCCATTAATGCCTATAACTGTTGAAGTAACTATAGACGTACGAGCAAACGGGAAAGAAGTAGTCTTCCCCTTTGACCACTACATTATGAACTTGGATGTAGAGGCTCTTAATCCAGTTCAAAATTTCATAGGAATATACTTCACAAAAGTGCCTAGAGCCAAGGAACGACCAATTCTACCAGCTGATGGAAAAATGGATGGCTTATATACTGAATATTCATTGAAGAACCATGCAAGGAAAACTATTCCATTGGACAATGGATAGTAGAGGTACCCATGTCTAGCCAAAGACATTAAATAAAGGCGCTTATTGGGAGGCAACTCAATGTTTAAAATGTTTATTCTTTACTTTTTTTTTATTGGAGACAATTGATGAGTGGTTTGAAGGGTTATGGCCTTTCAAAGTTCAAATTTATTAATGAATGCAGTCAGCCTGATAAATGGTGAAACGGTATGATCATACCATTCAGCAGTTTTGTGGCAGAAAATATTATATTGAAATCAGTTTGGTTTGAGTGAAACAGTATGATCATACCGTTCAGCAGTTTGGTCTCTGGGAATTAAATTATTGTGGCAGCTTCTACATCCAATTTGTGTCTGATTTTTCAAGAGTGAATATATTATTGGAGGCTTCCTAATATTCAGAAAGAATATAGACCATACACAAGCTTGTTGGACACAGATGGAGAAAGACATTGATGTCTTGATCGCAATGGATGGAGTACCACATGCCACCACAATTTCAGGGAAGTCCTCTTCTACTTACTACTCTCAATGCATGTATATTAGTTATCTCATTAGCATTATACATAAAGCATATTAGTTGAGTCCCATTTCATTTTCTTTCCACATTTGGTCATACATTGGGGACAATGTATGTTTCAAGTGTCGGGGAGATGATATCATACATATTTATCATTTTTAGGCTACATCATACATTATTATTTGCATTCAAAAAACAAAAAAAGAAAAGAATAAACTAAAAAAAACACATAACAAGTTAAAATTTTAGCGTTGCATTTTAGAACTTCATCGCACCAAGAATGCACATTCTAGACACTTTACCGACCTTTTTATTTCTATCTTGCATGAATTAATAAGAATCAAACGGCGAGTAATCGATGTAATCACACATTTTTGTTGATGCACACTCACATTATGATGTTGTGTATGAATTTTGGTAGTAAAATCTTTGAACCTTAACGAAAACCACTTAAAAGTGAGGTTTACTTAGCCAAAGAGAGCACTCGCTCATATTTTTCTTTGAGTGGTATCTACACATTCCAATGTCATTCTAGAATTTGCATTGACATTCATTTCGAGGCCACATTTTCATGTTCAGTGCACTTAAGTGATTGAGGCACCTAGGATTTAACCCTTTCGAGACCCATATTTGTTAGCCTACCTGATATTTATCCCCTAGTGAGCCCCGTCTAGACTGAACCCTTTCTTCAATTAAACTCTAGAAAATTAAACCCATGGCCTTTTCTTACGATATCCCCTCTCTTGTTGACCCTATTGTCAGGAGATTATATGAATAGTTGCATGACATTTTGAGGAAAATTGACCAAGAACTAAATATTTTGGGAAAATGGCTCAAATTTCTTGAGTGTGATGTGTATTGCCAGATAAAAAGAAAAAAAACAAAAAAAAAGAAAAAAAAGGATGTGTTGAAAAAAAAATGAAATAAAAGAAGGAGAAAGAAGCGAAAAGAAAGATTGCAATGAAGAAGTGTTTTATATATTGAAGAAGTAGCTTGTCTCCTAACATTTTTTGTGAGCTATTTTGGATATTGTTGTTTGCACTTCTATTCTTGGTGTGTTTTCAGAGTCTTCATATAAGTTGGAGCCATGTTGTGCGTTCAGTTGGGATCATTTTTTGTGACTGGTGATAATTGGTGTGGTTATTCATGCTTTCTCTTTGACAATTTAGCCCATATTTTCCCTTTTCCCTGCCTTATTTTCTTTCCTTAGCCCCGTTACAACCTTTATAAAGACCTCATGATTTGTGTATTGGATATGAATGCATAGTGGTGGAGATTTGATAGATATGCAAACTTATGGTAATGCTTGGAAGTGTGTTGATTTTGAGGGTATGTGAATAGTCCCTCTCCATATATTATATTGAGCGATATCCGTGAGGACTAGTTGGGGTTTGTTGATTTCGCCATTTGAAAATTTGTGAATCAATGTGATAATGTGAGTTGTATGAATACTAGTGTGTGATATACAATGTTTGATCACCATTTGACTTGAATTATGACACGTGAGATAGATAAGAAGGTTGGACGTGCGTCATTTTTGGATATTGTTGGTGCTTTGAAGACACGTTAGAATCATTCATCATGCATTTTTCATTTCACGATCTAGTCGAGAGTGGTAGGATACTTGGGGACAAGTATCATTCAAGTGTGGGGGAGTTTGATGGGAGAGTAAATGATTGGTCTTTCATTGCATTTTTAGATGATTTTCTATAGAGATGCACGGTTTTATGGTGTGTTTGATGTTGTTTTGCAGATTTGATGAAAATAAGCTTTGGAGGAGTGTTTTTATTATATGTGACATGGAATGGAAGAGTGGATTATAAAAGATGCGACTGCAGAAGAATACTGGAAAATGGTACCATTACATTAAAGTGTGGCTATTTGCAATGTGGAAGAAAAAATGGATTTTGCAGGCTTATTTCCTATTGGTCCATCATTAAAAGACTCATTATTTCCTATTGGTCGAATAATATTTGATTTTTCTTTTTCCTTATTATTTTAATATTTAATTAAGAATAAATAAATTAAAAAAAGCAAAGAAGTGGCGTGGCCACTATAAGAAATTCATTCAGCAAATAAATAGACAAATTCATTAGTTAGGTTGGAGAACAGGTGGTGCGGCTCATCTGCTGTTCTCGTCGATTCTTTTTCTTCTTTAGGAATTCAACATCATATTTTTGATCATTCAATTTTATGGTGAGTTTCTAGTTTATTTTCTTTCTAGTTAAATTATTATTGAAGCCTCGGTTGATGCAACTGTGAGATCGAATTGGGTCTTATTACTCGTTTTATTTATTGGAATTTATTCATCTTTTGATTTAATTGTCTCTACGGTTAATGGTTAGCTTGGTTATTTTCGCGAGATAATTAATTTAATCATTGAATCGTCCGCCAGTTGGAATAGCAAATCCGTAATCGTTTGTGATTTTCATAAAAGTAGCACATGATGAGTTTTTTTCGGTTCGCAGCTGGGAAAATCCGATATCATAAAGATGAATAATATGAATTAAAATTTACTCGCGTGTGCGTTAATATTCAGAATTTGGGTCTCTTAAATTGTAGTGCTTCCGGAACACCAAACTCCTATGACCATGTCTAGGAGTGTCTTTCGGTTAGGTGGTAATTGGTGACCATGTCCTTATCATCAAAATTAGGAGAGATTGGTTACTTGGCGTGTGTCGGTAACTATAACCAGTTTATCAATGATTTAACGAGTCATTTATGCATCAGTGATCAGTTGAGTAAATCGAGGTGGATATAATTAATTTAACCGGATATTACTTTACATATTTTCAGCTTCTTAGTTTATTTTTATTCTTAGGGAGTAGTTATATAAACCCAAATATCTCTTCTTCTTTTTTGTAAATTTTTAGAGAAATAAATCCACCGTTCCCTGTGGAGACGATCCTGCTCACCCTATACTCGTTATAGGAAGTAGGTAAATTTATCTTTGGTGGTTTGACACCCACCAACAGACAGTCTGTCAACCAATGATTTAATTCCATTCAATTTGGCTCTGAAATTCTTACAATGTCCTTTTCATCCTAGCCATTGATTGACTGATTAATCCAATGCTTGTAAATCATCCTTATCCATTTATTCTTTCAGAAAAACTTGGATTAATCTGATATGTATATACTCAGAAGATGTCCGTATCATAAGTCTGCTGAGGTATATATTAGGTCAGCTGACTTTTTAGTCATCTGTGTTCTTGATGAACACTCAGCTGACTGCTTCTCATCTAACTTTTGATTGTGAAGTTAGAGTACACCATTTTGAGTATCACTAAGTTTCAATCATCACATATTCTTAAATGAATCTTTGACCTTTAAAACAAGGTTTATGTGATCAGTTTAGGCCATCACAGACTTACCTAAATTCTGATCTCATATCCTTGGCTTTTAAATCCTTATTACAAAGTTTCAACCCTTAGCCTTTATCATTGAGTTTGAATCCTCAGTCTTCATTACTCAGTTTGAATCCTCAGCCTTCAGTCTTCAGCAGGTCCTAGACACTCTGCTAAACACCTAACCTAGATAGGCCTGCTGAACAAGTCAGCTGTCCTCTTTACAGTGCTTGTTTGAACAAACCTATACAAAGATCAAACTCTAGAAAATTTGTACATTTTTTCTAGATATTGTTGGAAATAAAATTTATGTTTTTATGATAATTCATCATAATTATTCTAAGTATTATCATAACCTCATTGATGAAGTGCTGAAGCTAGCTGTTATAGTGAAAAGCTAAAAGATGTCTAGAACTAAATGTTTAGGTTTTACTAGAGTCTGATATTTGTATAGGTTACATCAGGCAAGCACTGTAATAGTTAGTGTGTCATAAAACAGAAAACTGGAAGTCATTTAGAAAACTGGAAGTCATCGAGATAAGCAAACTGACTCAGACTACACCTATATGAAACTGAAGAAGATAAGTTCGGCCGAGGATACTGAGACTCGCTGGCTTATCCAGAAGATTGAAGAACCGAGGTCACAAACTCGATTCTGAAAGATTGAAGAACCGAGGCTCAAACTCGCTTATGAAGACTACGTCGAGACTGTAAAGTTAGACTTCAGGCAAGATTGTGGTGACCTGATATGACTTTATGGATCTGGTATGAAGACCTAAGAATCATAAGGACAATGAAATCTAAGAGGAAAATGAGTCATGGTGTACTCTGATTAAGTCAATTATAATCAGATGAAAGACTGGAGTACTGATATTTAAAGAAGAGTAAAATCTCAGTTAATGCTCCAAGTCAGTCAGGAAACTGACAAGTAACAATCTCAGTATAAAACTGATAAGGTAACTCAGTTTTATATGTCAGTCATCCAACAAACTGATAGTACAGTTGAACGATATGAAGGAAGCAATTTTATTGGATAAAATACTGACACAACAGAACCGTCAGAAAATATATTCGTTAGAAAATAGACGTTGATACAATTCGAATTCGAGCCAGATGAACGTTGGACCTCACACTATAAATAAAGGACTTTGCCTCAAGGATAAAATAGATATAGACAAGAGATTTAACAAGAATTAACGTGTGCATTTATCATTTGAATTGCTGTCATCTTTGTGCTATAACAAGATCATGTCAAGAATTTCTTCAAGTGTTCAAGCTACTAAGAATTTATCAAGAATCAGACACTTTGAAGAACCACAAACAAGAATCAACTTATTGATTCTCAACCCAACTTTGATTCTATATCAAAGGTTTAGACTGTGAAGCAAACCGGGAAGGTTTTGTCAAGGACAGTTGTTACAGGCAGTCGGGCAGACTGTGTTTGTGGAGGTAGCTAGTGAAGAGGCAATTCTACCCTATAAGGGCCAGTGTTCAAGCATTTGAAGAACATCAATTCTACCTGTTCTACAACTGTTTAGATAGTGATGCTAGGGATTAGCCAAGGACTATTGTTTAGGACTTTTTGTAACAGTTCACCTCAAGAAGTTCTAGTGGAATTTTCCTCCACACCACAGGGGAAGAGAGGATGTACATGATTACACCACCTAGATCCTCTATAATATTTGCCTTATTTACTTTACGCATTTATTTATTTACTCAGCATCTACTTACAACATTTTGATAATTGATTGTTACACACTTCACAGTTCACAAACTGACATTCATCAGAATTCAGTTCACTACACTCAATTTTCATAAAAGAACAACAAGATCAAGAAAAAGGCTAGAATTATATCCGCTGCCGGTTGACTCAGTTTTGATTAAGTCAATTTAACTTAAACTCAGCTCATTCAGCTTAACTTCACACAAGTTTTAACTGAACCATAATTGTTTAAAATCCAGCTTAGGAAAAGTTTTTGGTGACAAGTTTATTCACCCCCCCTCTAAACTTGTGTTAGCCTTTCCAAGGGACCAACAATTGGTATCGGAGCAATGTTTCTTTAACAAGATATCATTTGCTCTATATCTCCTTTAGTTGTTCTCATTTGAAAGCTCAGGTCCAGTTAAATAACTATCAGTCTTCACTCACTCACAATGGATAACAATCAATATGCAAGACAGATGCTTATGTGCAACATGGACAGATTTGACGAATATAAACGTCGTATGCAGGCTTTTCTAGAAGCCACTCATGATGAAATGATGGATGTACTCACTGATGGACCAATTCAGATCACTCACATGCAAACTGTTGGTGGACATCAAGTTCGAGATGCAAATCCCAAATCCGAATGGACTAGTGATGATCGCAAGCGAAACAATCTGAACAATGTTGCTATGGATTTTATCTTCAGGACTCTTGACAACAACATGTAATTGAAGGTGAAAGAATGCACAATTGCCAAGGAAATGTGGGACAAACCACAACTTGTTTGTGAAGGAACAGATTCAATCAAGGAAAACAAAATTTTTGTTGCAAAACAAAAGTTTGAGAATTTCAAGATGAAATCTTGAGAAACCATTGATCAAATGGAAACAAGATTCAGTGCTATCATGGATGAACTAGATCTACTCAAGATTGAGTACTCAAAGAAAGTTATCAACACAAGAATATTGAAGGCATTACCAATGTGCTGGAAAATGAAAGTCACTGCTATGGAAGAATCTAGAAGACTTGACATAAAGGATTCATTCAAAATCTTCTCAGACTTGAAAGCTTATGAATTCAGTGAAGATTTTACAAGTACAGCTGCAATAATCAAAGCTCTGGAGGAACCAAAGACCACAGCACTTGCAGCAACATCAAATGACATTCATCTAAACTCATCAAGGAATCTTCATGAATTGGATGAGATGGAAGAACAAATGGCTCTAATGATGAACAGAATTCGAAGAATGAAGAGTAGACACCCAGTCACCCAGAAGTTCATCAAGAGGACTCCTGAGAAAAGAAACGATGATGAATATCTTTGTTTCAACTGCAAGAAACCTGGACATTATAAAGCTGAATGTCCATAACTGACCAAGAAGACTCCAACAAGAAGAGTTGGTAGAAGAGCACTCCTTGCTGGAGATGAATCAGATTATGAAGTCGGGCATCGAAAGACTATCGATGACACAGCTTTAATGGCACACATGGAAGATCCAAATGAGGTATGTGAATCCAATTCTAAATATTCCTCAGCTCAAATTTCCATGCAAAATGCATGTTCTTCGACTGCTGACTCAATCCAAAAAATCTAGAATTAGAAGAAACTCTTGACGAATTGATGAATCAGCTAGTAACTATTCAAGCTAGTTATGAATCAATTAAAGCTGAGAAAGAGAATCTAATTCCTGAAGTTGAAAGATTGAAGTCTGAACTAAAAATGTGGAAACTGACTAAAACTGATAAAGAAAAGATTCAACATCGACCATCAGCACGCATCGACAAGCAGAATCGAATCATTTGCTCAATCAAGTTCAGTTACTGGAGTCAAATCAGGAAAACCGTATGGAGACAACACGGGTTTAGGATTTCATACACATCAATCTTCTAAGAATGGAACCAGCAAAGCTGCCAAACCTACTACCAGAACTGGTATTAAGTTTGTAGCTGAACAACTTCTCAAATCGAAAAATTATCAAACCAAGAAAGCCAAGATCACATAGGATAAATCAGGTTTCCAAGAAAACAACTGGAGTTACCAACAAGGATAAACCAAATGGTAAATCAGCTGTATCTCAAGAAAACCGAACTGGGAAATCAACTACCAGGTCCACAAAAACAAATCAAGTCAAGAACCAGAAAAATTACAATCAAAGTAAATCCAAGAATGACAATCATTCAAAGATTCACACATTTAGGGGGAAAGGAAGATTATATCCCACTGATGATGATTGGAATTTTACTGCATCTACTAATAAAACTGATAATAGCAATCATTCCAGACAGAAAACTTATCACAAGTCTCAGTCCAAAAATCAGTAGAGAGCTAATCTCAGTTCTCAGCAAAAGCCCCAGTACCAAGGTCAGTCCAGACCTCAGTACAAAAGGAATGATGGTTATTATTCAAGTTTTAATAGAAAGCATGATGGAAATAAATTTCAGCCAAAAGATCTGAGAGATCATATAAATAAGACACAATCCAAGCATAGACACTATAGGAGTGTGGCTTGCTTATATGAAAACAAGTGCAACAATATCCGAAGAATACCTAAAGGATATATCCCCAGAGTTGTACTGACAACTGACCCCTATGGACCCAAACTGAGTTGGGTACCTAAAAATAATTAATTTCTATTGCAGGATATATGGTACTTTGACAGTGGTTGCTCTAGGCACATGACAAAGAGCAAAGACTGTCTCAGTAATTTTATTGCAAAAGATGGACCAAAGGTTAATTTTGGAAGTAAAGACAAACCTGGATACACCAAAGGTTATGGCACCTTAATTAGGAATGAACTAACAATCAAGAATGTATCTTATGTAGAAGGATTACACTACAATCTACTCAGCACCAGTCAATTCTGTGACATGGGATACAAAGTTACTTTCGACAAAGAATTCTGCGTTGTCAATGAAATCGACTTATCAAGTTGTTTTAGCCGGAAGAAGAAAATAAAATATGTATGTAGTAGACTAGACAACAGCCGTTGCTGAAACTTGTTTGCTTGTGCATACCAAATCAGAAATCAGTTGGCTTTGGCACAAGAAACTGAGTCATCTCAACTTTGATGACATCAACACACTTGTTAAGAAACAATTAGTCATTGGACTACCGGAAATATCATATAAAAAGGACAACATATGTGATGCTTGTCAACAAGGAAAGCAAACAAAAGCAAGTTTCAAGACCAAGTCTCAGCATTCAACAAGCAGACATCTGGAGTTATTACACATGGATTTATTTGGACCTATCACACCAATAAGTATCAGTGGAAAGAAGTATACATTGGTGGTAGTAGATGATTTTTCAAGATACACTTGGGTAATTTTCTTAACCATGAAAAGTGAAACCAAGCAAAGACTTACAGAACTACTCAAAAGACTTCAGAATCAGAAAGGAGTATCAGTTGTGAAAATAAGATCAGATAAGGGAACAAAATTCCTCAACAGTGTAATTATTGAATATTGTGAAGAAAATTGTGGTTTACACCAACTGGCTACCACAGGAACACCTCAACAGAATGGTGTAGCTGAAAGAAGAAACAGAACACTCAAAGAAGCATGGAGGACTATGATCTGTGAAGCTAAACTACCTGAAAGATATTGGGCAGAAGCAGTTAACACAGCTTGTTATACACAGAACAGAGCACTCATGAACAAAAGACATGAGAAGACCCCTTATGAAATTTGGATTGGAAGAAAACCAAATGTTTCTTACTTTCATGCTTTTGGAAGCAAATGTTTCATACACAACAATGAGAAAGATCAACTTCATGTTTTTCCGCCCAAAGCTGATGAAGAAATTTTTCTAGGATACTCAAGTGTCTGCAAAGCTTTTAGAGTACTAAACAAAAGGACACTTAAGAATGAAGAATCAATTCACGTGGTATTTGATGAACCAAACTTCCCTGGTGAAACAACTGAAGACAGACCAGAACCAGTTTCTCAGTCTCAGTTACCAGTCTTGCCAGAACCAGTTTTTGTTGACATTGGGAGACCGCAAATTTCAGAATGTTTAGATCAACATCAGTCTCAGTTTCCAACTACTCAACAAACCACACTTGAACTACAAGTTCCTGATCCAACGGAAGAAATTCAAGAACCAGTTCTTGAAGAACATTCGAACAAGATATAGATCCTTTGATGCAGACACCCACGTATCAATGGATGAGAGATCACCCTAAAGATCAAGTAATTGGTGATACTCAAACTGGCGTTCGAACAAGACATCAACTAGATGCAATGATTGCATGTTTCCTATCACAATCAGAACCTAAGGAAATAGAAGAAGCTTTGAAAGATCCAGATTGGATATTAGCCATGCAAGAAGAACTGAATGAGTTCAAAAGAAATCAAGTATGGGAATTGGTAGAAAGACCAGCTCATGTGAATATCATAGGAACCAAATGGGTTTTTAGAAACAAACTTGATGAAGATGGGAATATTATCAGAAACAAAGCTAGACTTGTAGCTAAAGGATACTCTCAAGTAGAAGGCATAGAATTTGATGAAACTTACGCACCAGTTGCAAGATTAGAAGCAATCAGACTATTTCTTGCCTTTGCATCTTGTTGGTCCCTTGGAAAGGCTAACACAAGTTTAGAGGGGGGGGGGGGGTGAATAAAATTGTCACCAAAAACTAATCCTGAGCTGAAAAAGCCCCAGGAACTGAGTTTCTCTGAAACTCAAACTGATCTTCAGTTCAGTTTTGTTCCTGTCCCTTAACTTGTGCGGAGTTCAGTTAGCTCAACTGAATATAAGTCAATGCTGACTTATATTTAGTCTTGTTAACTGGCAGCGGATAAAACTAGCCTTTAGTGCAATAGATGTGTCAGTTAAGTTCTAAGACTCTCTATGTATCAGTTCTGTGCTGACTCAGTGTCTAGAGTTTGCAGAGTGATAATGCAATAAATTAAACAAACACAAATGCATAAAGTAAATCAACACAAGATTTGTTTATGGAAGTTCCGGGTGGTGTAATCCCGTACGTCTCCCCTTCTCCTGTGGCGTGGGAGGTATCACTAGAATAATGAGATAACCGTTACAAAATCCTAGCACTATGACAGTCCTTCACGACACCCTAGTTTCACTGTCTACCCAAAATGAAGAAAGGTGAGATTGCTCCCTTCATCCTGCACAATGATCTTTCGGAGGTGGAATTGCTCCTTCACCAGCTCACCACTAATACCAACACACACATCCTCGATCGCACTGCACAAATTGTGGCAACTAAGTTGCAACTGCATGAAGAAAGGTATAATTGCTCCCTTCAAACTATGCACAACCAACCCTTTTTCACAAAGGTTAGGTTTAGAATTAATCAAGGATTATTTCAGTGAGCTGTCTGATTCTCCTGGATCTGACTTTGTAGCTCCAAGATGCCTTCTTTCCCCCTCAATAGGTTACTGGATCTTTCTTTGAAGTCTTCAAGGCAATTCCGTTGGCTTCCCCTTTTTCTAGATATATCTGATCTGATTTTGTGGATCTGGATTTGGATCTTTGAATATATGCTTGTAAAGCTCTTTTTCTGATCCTCCTCTCTGTCTCATTTTTTAAGTGATTCTCTTGTGTATTTATAGGGGTGATGTAACGGTCACTAGCTCTTGTAGCCGTTACACTTGTCGTTTAGCCAACGTTCACATGTACGATCTTTTGTCGTATAGTCAGTTTAAATTTAACAAGGCCTTAACTCAGTTTTCTACTCTTCTTCAAAACTGAGTACCTTGTATACTTAATATCTGACTTCAATTGACTAAGTCGAGTACACCAATCGCTTTCTTCTTATCCAGTAATCGATAATCTTTGTCCTTAAGATTATTCGATTTTACATAATCTATAACTCGCTTTGGTCACCACAGACTTGCCTGAATCCTGACTTATAGTCACGACTTAATCAGCTTCTAACTGAGTTTGCCACCTCAGTTCTTCACTTTTCTGTAACTGAGTCTGTGTCCCTCAGTTCTTCAGTCTTCTAGATAAGCCAACTGAGTCTGTGTCCTCAAATGAACCTATCTTCTTGATTCTAGCATAACCGAGTTTGAACCTCGATTCTTCATGTGCATATTCGGTTTTCTTGCTATAACTCAGTTTTCTTGTTGTGACTCAGCTGTTCGCCTAGTTCCTATTCTATTACAATGCTTGTCTGAAACAACCTATACAAAGTTAAGACTCTAGATAGAACTTATACATTTATCTCTAGACCATTTCTTGCTTCTTCTTTCATTATGCTCTATAACAGTTAGTTACGACTTCATCATCATAGGTTGTAAGTGATTTGTCTAATTTCGTGACGAATCATCATCAAAACATAAATAATATTTCCAACACATCTCATAAGAAATTCAAAGTTTACCAGATAGATGTTAAAAGTGCATTTTTAAATGGAATTCTTGAAGAAGAAGTATATGTTAAACAACCACCTGGATTTGAAATCAAAGATCAAGCTGATAAAGTTTTCAGACTAAGGAAAGCTCTTTATGGATTAAAACAAGAACCAAGAGCTTGGTATGAAACTTTGTCTCAGTTTCTAGTAGATAATGGATTTATCAAAGGGACTATAGACAAAACCTTGTTCAGAAAGAAAAATGGTGAAAATACTCTACTTGTTCAAATTTATGTTGATGACATCATTTTTGGATCGGAAGATGAACAATTATTTGAGAAATTTGCAAGTTTGATGAAAAGCAAATTCCAAATGAGTATGATGGGAGAATTGAATTACTTCCTTGGATTACAAGTTAAACAATTAGATGATGGAATTTTCATTCATCAAACCAAGTATACCAGAGAACTTATCAAAAAAATTGGTATGGAAAAATCAACTGGAATTTCTACACCAATGGGGACCAACATCAGATTAGATGAAGATAAAGAAGGCAAAGATGTTGATCAAACACTTTACAGAAGAATGATTGGAAGCTTACTCTATCTTACAACAAGTAGGCCAGATATATCATTTACTGTTGGTGTATGTGCAAGATTTCAGTCAAAACCAAAAGAAAGTCATTTCACAGTTGTGAAAAGGACATTGAAATATCTCAAAGACACAGATGGAGTTGGAATTTGGTATTCAAAAGAAGGAGAGTTCAAGCTAATATCTTATTCAGACTCAGATTATGCTGGATGCAAAGTGGACAGAAAAAGCACATCGAGGCACATGTCGATTACTAGAAATAGACTTGTGTCATGGTTTAGCAAAAGCAAAACTCAATCTCAACTTCTACAAATGAAAGTTTGAATACATAGCAGCTGGAAGTTGTGGTGCTCAAGTTTTATGGATTAGACAGCAATTAGGAGATTATGGGATAGAAGAAGGAATGATTCCCATAATGTGTGATAACACAAGTGCAATTACAATCACTGATAATCCAGTCTTACACTCAAGGACAAAGCACATTGATGTGCGTCACCACTTTATAAGAGATCATGCAGAGAAAAAGGATATAACAGTTCTTTATGTACCTACTGAAGATCAGCAGGCAGATATCTTTACAAAGCCATTGGACAAAGACAGATTTGCCAAACTAAGAACTGAATTAGGGATAATCAAAGTTAGTTGAAATCAGTTAAGCAAGAACTCGTCAAGGGGATTAATCTTTGTTATGTTGGAAGCGCTCGCTTAACAGATTAGTCATTGACATCAACAGTTTCAAATTGATCAACTAAAACTGAAACTGAAAGTTATATCTACAAACTGACTTCAGTCTCAGTTTCTGTCTCAGTCAACTTAAGTCAAAGGTTGACAAGATAAAAGCGATAGCGGTTATATCGCAATTAAGTACTGCAGTTCCTTTTTGTCAGAATTTTGCGTGTACACCCCACGACTGTCAGAACAATGCACACATTGGTTACCCAAACCATCATGGAATTTGAAAAGTTGTACTACTCAACCGCCAATATATCCTACCTATTTATTCAACCCTTTTTCACACCATTTCCAATCAAATTTCAAATTCTTCATCTCTCTCTTCTAAAAATAGAATCAAACTCTTCAACATCCTTTCCTTTCAAAAATCATTTTTTTTACACCCAGATATGGCCACTTCAGACAAATCAAAACAAGAAAGATTGATCACAGAGTTGGATGAATTTTCATTCGACATCTATGAATCAATGTGCAATAACACTCTGTTAGCAAGTTGGATTTGTGATAAAATCTAGAAACAACCAGGTCTAAGGAATCTCCTAGAAGTTAAATTCAACGAACCACGTGATGTGGAAGGAATTCTACAATTTTGGGAGAATATGTGAGTGGTAAGAAATTCTCTGATCACTACAGTCTATGGAGATCGTATTGCTATCAATGAAAGAGTTATAAAGTCATTATTCGGTTTCACGGATTCATCTGTGACATCAATAGATTTGGCTACTCTACCTTTGCAAAATGAAGCCTTTATGAAGCAACTCACCTTCTCTAAAGAACCAGTAAAAATTGATAGTCATGTTGACACTATCAAGCCAGAATTTGCGCACCTCAGCAGTTGGCTCAGCAAACATGTCATTGGAAAATCCAAAGGAGTCAGTACACTATCCGAAGAGAACCTTTATCAGATGAACATAATTTGGGATGGAATAAAATTCAATTAGGCAGGATATGTAGTCAATCAGATAAAGAAGCAGCATTTAGCCGAATTAGACAGTGTACAGAGAGCTTAAGTTGAAGGTCAGGCAACTGTTGGTAGATTCCGACTGAAGAAAACACTCAGTGGAATCGTCCAATTCTACCTGGAAAAACTCAAGGAAGGGAAGCAAGCAAGGTAAGATGAAACTACGAAGGAAATCGCAGCAAAAACAGGAACAACTTCCCAACCTGAAGCATGTTAGAAAACTGTGTCTCAGCAGGAAGCTGAACACAGAGGAATCAAGCGAAAGGCTGATTCAGCACAAGAAAGATCAGTTGTAAGATGCTTATACCCAGCAACCTCAAGTATGACAAAGACCAATCCGGGGGAACAACAACAATCGATCAAAAAACACAAGGAAAAACACCCTTGCTGATAATACCTCTCAATTACAACATCAATCAGTTCAGCAATCAGCCCCAGTTTTTGAAGCTGATAAAATTGTCAGACTAATGAAGATGAAGCTTAAACCAGAGGATTCTCGTGATGCTAGTCTACAGACTGAAGAGAAGTTACTCTTGGAGAAATTGGAAATCGGAGATTTATATTCTCTATTTCCTATATCAGAATTTCTTGAAAACTGTTTCAAGAGGTTTACCGAACTAGCTCAAAAGAGAGAATTAGCCACATCATCTACTCCCAAAGAAAGTTCAAAGAAAAAGGATGATGATGATGATCATACAAGAAAATAAGTTAATGTGACTACAGTTTTGCATTCAGAAATTCAACCTCAACCTCTAGCTACACAAATTGTAAGTCAGCAAGAAGAGTTGCCAGTTGGAAATTAGACAACTGACACTCAGCAAGCAGCTGATGGAACCGATAATCAACAACTGATGATTATTGAAGACGTCACTCAGCCCAAAGATCAACCTGAAATGACATATGATCCTTCTGAAATCCTAACAAAGGATGAGTTGGCCAAAGTTCATGAGAACTTGAAGATTGTGCTCAGTCACAACGATGCACTAAATGGCCTTCAATCAAATATTTCTGGATATCTCGATTATAGAACTAGAATAGATGTCTCAGTTCATGCAAGACTAGAGATGATCCACAAAACCAGTTCAACTTCTGCTTCAGAAATACTGTTACTTAAGCAGAAACTAGAAGACTCAACCGCAATAGATTGAGAAACTCATGCTCAAGCTTTTTGGCACATGAATCAGCATATATATGGGTTAGAAAAGTAATTACTTCTCAGCAACGTATATCAGCTGACCAACAGGCAACCCATGCTTTGGTAGATCAGCTATATGATGCCAAAAAGGGGGAAGCTGAAGAAGAAAAGCTGAAGTTACTTAAAGAGATGAAGCGACTTGAAGAAGAATTGCAAAGATACAAATCAGATCCTAAGTTCTTAAGGAAAGAGCTAACTGATGTGCAGCTCATTGAGAAATACAGTCAACCTGGAGAAAAGAGAGCTACTCTAACAAAGGATCTGTGGATGAAGTTTATAACCGATCACAATCCTATTAAAGCCAAGTACAAGGACAGGACATTCGAAGAATCCTTGAACTACTTTTTATCTGATATATTCTCAAAGCAGAAAATGGCATAATATAAGAAGAATCAGAGGATTGATGACAAACTGAAGTTAAAGACAAGACTGAACAAATGAAAGCTGATGTAGTCGAATTTGAAAAATATTACTTGAAAGAATCAGACTTACCGAAGCTACTTCTATGGAGAAGATGGAAAGAAGGAAGTCAAGTTGACTACAACAAGACATTTTCAAAGGAAGACTCCAAGCTAGAAAATGAATACCATCTATATGACAAGGAAAAGAAGTTTATTTTAGTTAAGAAAAAGCTTAGTCTTTAATCTCAGTTGTTTGGACTAAATGTAACCATTCCAGTTTTTTTGCTCATTCTAATGAAATCCAGTTTTCCAGTTTTACATTGTTTTACATTGTTTTGATCTTTAAGCTTTTCTTTTAGGGAGAGTTTTGGCATCATCAAAAAAGGGGAAATTGTTGGAAATAAAATTTATGTTTTGATGATAATTCATCCTAATTATTCTAAGTATTATCTTAACCTTATTGATGAAGTGCTGAAGCTAGCTGTTATAGTGAAAAGCTAAAAGATGTCTAGAACTGAATGTTTATGTTTTACTAGAGTCTGATATTTGTATAGGTTACATCAGACAAGCACTGTAATAGTCAGTGTGTCATAAAACTGAAAACTGGAAGTCATTTAGATAACTGGAAGTCATCGAGATAAACAAACTGACTCAGACTACATCTATATGAAACTGAAGAAGATAAGTTCGCTGAGGGATACAGACTCAGTTGGCTTATCCAGAAGATTGAAGAACTGAGGGTCACAGACTCAGTTACAGAAGATTGAAGAACTGAGGGCTCAAACTCAGTTATGAAAACTACGTTGAGAGTGTAAAGTTAGACTTCATGCAAGATTGTCGTGACCTGAAATGACTTTATGGATCTTGTTTGAAGACCTAAGAATCATAAGGACAATGAAATCTTAGAGGAAAATGAGTCATGGTGTACTTTGATTAAGTCAATTATAATCGGATGAAAGACTAGAGTACTGATATTTAAAGAAGGGTAAAATCTCAGTTAATGCTCCAAGTTAGTCAGGAAACTGACAAGTAACAATCTCAGTATAAAACTGATAAGGTAACTCAGTTTTATATGTCAGTCATCCAACAAACTGATAGTACAGTTGAACGTTATAAAGGAAGCAATTTTATTGGATAAAATACTGACACAACAGAACGGTCAGAAAATGTATCCGTTAGAAAATAGACGTTGATACAATTCGAATTCGACCCAGATGAACGTTGGACCTCACACTATAAATAGAGGACTTTGCACCAAAGATAAAACTGATATATACAAGTGATTTAACAAGAATTAACATGTGCATTAATAATTCGAAATTGCTATCATCTTTGCGCTATAATAAGATTATATCAAGAATTTCTTCAAGTGTTCAAGCTACTAAGAATTTATCAAGAATCAGACACTTTGAAGAATGATGTATAACATTTATATGATAAAAATTACGATGTTTTATATACATTATCAACTCTTTTTATATAAAATATAAGTAATTATAACGATAATCTTATAAGATATTAATAGCTATGAATAAATCTAAATACTATAAAAATCTTGTAAAAATGATAAAAAGTTATAAATTTTGTACCGGGTTAATAACCGGAGTGTCGTGTCAGATTCACGTGGGTATTTTTGGTATTTTATTTACAGATCTTAGGTAAACCAAGACCCAGTGTGCGACACTTTTTGGAGTAAAATCATATCTTTTGAAGGAATTAAGGAAGTGCCACGAGTTTTAAAGTTCAAGTGGATCAATGGTTCGTGACACCGTATCAAGTTATATTTTCGACGAACAAATGGCCCATCAAAAGGCATTTTCTAAAGAAAAGTCCTTCATGGAAGTTGTAGATCTTCTCAAGAGCTTTCCAACGCATCTTGAATTATGTCATTTGGAGATCCAGAGCTCAAGTTATGATTTTATCAAGTTTCGATCAAGTTTGGAAAAAATCTATCCGGATCGATCCGGATTTACCTCGGATCGATCCGAGGAAACATCATGATTTGACCAAAGATGTGGCCTGCGCAGAGAATATCCGGATAATATTTTTATTCCCGGATCGATCCGCCCTTTCTCGGATCGATCCGGCTTGGGGAAAAACGCCTATAAATAGAAGCGACATTGCAGAGCACATAGGAGTGCCAAATATATTTTCTTCACTTTTTTTTATTAGTAGTAGTAGGTATGTATATAGGCCTTATGCCATAAATAAAGTAGTATCGTTATAATGCTCGAGAAATTATCAGAAGATCAATGTTGTTGAAGTCGTTGTAGCATCCGGAAGAATACAAACACGATTCAATTGTTGTAATCGGGTAAAATTTCTAAAGTATTTATGTTTGTTATGTTTGTTTTTATTTTCGTATAATGTTAGTAGGCTAAATCTAATAACTAGCCAAAGTTATGTAATCGTTTTATTTCGATCTTTTCGGTAAAGGAATGTTGTCTAAGTAAAATTGACTAAAATTGAGTTAATTGAATCTTTTTCTATTAATAAAGTTTGATTCGAAAGAATTCATAATCTAATTATGAATTGACACTCAGTAGTTAGGTTATGAACTCGTTAATAGAAAAACCGGAGGGTAAAATTGGCCGAGTGAATAACGTGACAACGGAACCCGCTTTCTACCCGGGCGATTTGTCCTAAAAGATGAATCTTATTGAAATTTGTACTCGAGATCGTAATAATGTTAAATCATCGCTTTAATTGAAACTTAAACCGGAAAGTTGAATCGCCCGGCCTTGACAACCGGAGCCTTTAAATAAAATTGACCGCTTGACGAACGGAATGACTCCTTTTATTCAAAGGTAGAATCGCACTCGACCTGCTCGTAAAAACCGTAATAGATTGTGGATCTTGGGTGATGACAATGGACATATGACAATTTAAATGCGCTTATGTGAGGAGGAATTGTTAACCTCGAGAGTGCACCGTTTCATTTACTCAATTGAACCTAATATAAAAGGAAAGATCGAGCACATTCCATTTATTTGAAAAGATCGTATAAATCAATTATATAAACTTTGGCTAGTTCTCTAATAATATATTTGGTATCTCAGATATTTATATCTATATATATATTCTCGCAACTTATGCATATCTATATATATTTATATATCTATACCTATTATATTAGAATAAATTTTAAATTATGCATTTATTTTATGTTAAGTAAAATAGTAGTGATCTGTGTTATAAAACTGAGATTTAGATCGAGTTAATAACAGCTCTTTGGTGTTTAACCACACTTAGAAGAATTACTAAGTTCCCTGAGGATACGATACTCTGACTCACCATACTAGCACTACTGCTTTGACCCGATACAATCGCCGGTTAAGGACTCGTATTAGCACTAGAAAAGGCCACGTCGACTTTCTCGGCGCCATTGCCGGGAACGACGCTAACTTCTTTTTGTGTCTATGGTTACTACTTGTATTAGCTCAAAATTCTCGAGAATAAGTCAACACTTTTCTTATCTCATTTCTATTTTTATTTTAAATTAGTACTTACCTTATAAGTAAGTTACCATTTTTTTACTACTATTAATTTAGTGTTATTTCCTATTTTCGTTAGTTGATGACCGTAGTGGTAAGGCCCCACTCACTCCTTATAAGCCTGACATAAACACTTACGAAAGGCAGTTAAGAGTAGAGAGAAAACGTGGTCATACTAGTCAGGGAAATCCTGACGAATCATCTTCAAACAGAAATACGAGAATGGCTGAAATCAGTGATGAAACACCTGAACAAGGGCTGGAACATGCTCTAGGGCATGGACAAAACCCTGTTAACCTTAATAATCAAAATAATAATAATAGAAATAATCAAAATCGGAACCAGAATAATCGTAACAACCCAGTAAACCCAAGGCCTATCTGTGACCAAACCATAAGAAGAAATCAGACTAATAATCCCATACTTTTACCTAATGAAGGAGCGAAATAATTTGAGATTAAATCTCATCTTTTGGTTTAATTGACGCAAGAGCCCAATTCCTAGGAGAAGATGATGAAGATCCGCATCATCATCTCTATCTTTTTGAAGAACTATGCAATACAGCCAAAAGTCAAGGTGCTCACAAGGAATTAACGAGGATGACTATGTTTCCTTTTTCTCTAAAAGGACGAGCCCGAGATTGGTTTATGTCTCTTCCACATCATTTACTTACAAGTTGGGAGGAGATTCAAACTGAATTTCAAAACAATATTTCACTCTGGACGGAATTTGGAATTAAAAGTCGAGGTTGCTAACTTTAGACAAGGATCTCAAGAAACGCTGGGGAATGCACAGGAAAGATTTAAAAATTGTTAAGAGCTTGTCCCGACCATGGTTATTCCTTAGATATGCAAATTCAACTTTTTTGTCGTAAATTAAGAAAAGATTCACGTGCTGATGTAGATCATGCATGTGGTGGTTCTTTAATGATGAGTGAAGCTCAATTAGTTTACGATGCTATAGAAAAGATTTCCAAAAATAACAGAATGTGGGAAACCGGTTCTAGCACCAGAAAAGTAGCTTTTGCAGGAGAATGTACGTCTAATACGGAAGTTCTAGCACATTTAGAAAATTTAAGTAGGAAATTTGATGACCTACAATCGAGCAAAAACCAAAGTTCAGAAAATAGTACGCCAACCGAATACTCAATTCGGATAAAATGCCACTAGGGATCGAAGAACCAACAGGATACTCAAGAGAGGAGGTGAGTTTTCTTCAAAGAAAGATAGGAATTTAAACAATGCTTACTCAAACTCGTTTAATGCTATTAGAAGAGATCACCCTACTTATCGATGGTCCAAAACCCTAGTAAGCAAGGACAACCGCCAGTATCCAGCCCCATATAGGAACATGAATAATAATCAAGTTTATCAAGAAAACACGTCTAATCGAATTTACAATCATTACCTAGATCCTATCCTCAACATACCACTCAAAGTATACCAAGAACTCAAAGTTCAACTCACCTGCAAAGGAGTTGAAAAATGGGAAAAACTAATGGAAAATATGATGGGTGTAGTATCTACTCAAGCTAAAAATATAGAAACGATGGTGACTTCTATTGGTACAGTCACTAAGGACATGAGTTCAATGAAAACATCTATAAGTGGACATGATACCAGGATGAGAACGATAGAAGCCTCATTAAGGAATATGGAAGATCATTTGAGTAGGGAAGGTGAACGTAATAACAAAGAGACCCCGGAGGATTACCAAGTAACACCGAAAGGAACCCAAGAGAGGTAAATGTTGTAGTTACGAGAAGTAGGAAGCTCGATGGAAGTAATGGAGTTGAAAACTTTGGGAATAATGAAGTAGAAGATGACTTAGATGGTAAGAATGATAAAACTAAAGATGAACTTGAATTTACAGATGAGGAAGAAGAAATTATAGAAAATTTCTTGAAAAGAAATAAAAGTTCGAACTGAAAGTGAAAGGAAAATTGGGTAAAAATCCCTAGGATTCTCGAAGATCCCATGGATAAAGATTTAAGGACTTTATTTAAGGAACATGTTAGAATGGAAGATAATGAAAACAAGGATGAAAAATAGGAAGAACTGGAGGAATCTAAAGTAGAGATTGATTCAGGGAACAATTTAAAAGAAAAAATTCAAGAACCTCAAACATGGCAACCGAGTAATACTCAAGGTTTAAGGAAAAAGGAAAGAGAAACCGACAAAGGAGCCAAAGGTCATAGATTTAGAATCTTTACCTTACCCTCCTAAAGATCAAATCAAAAGGCAAAACCGATAAGAAGTATGCTCGTTTCCTTGACACTTTTAAGTCATATTCAAGTTAATATTCCCATTATTGAAGCTCGATTAATATACATGCCTATGGAAAATTTCAAAAGAAATTACAAACAAGAAAAATTAGAGGAATATGAGAATATATGCCTAAATGAAGAATGTTCATTGTTTTGCAAAGATAAGTTACCACCTAAACTGAAAGATCTGGTAGTTTTACCATTCCGTGTGAAATTGGAGGATTTCTGTTTAAGAAGGTCTTATGTGATCTAGGAGCGAGTATAAATCTAATGTCTTATGAGGATTATAAAAAGCTAGGCATAGGAAAGCTTACTAAGACTGAAATGACTCTGCAAATGGCAGATAGATCGATTAAGTACCCTAAAGGAATTATTAAGGACGTATTGGTTAAAGTAGACAAATTCTATTTTCCAAAGAGACTTTGTAGTTATGGAAATGGAAGATGGTTATTCAAAGACCTCTTATTCTAGGTCGTCCATTTCTAGCTACAGGAAGAACTTTAATCGATGTTCGAAAGGAGAATTAATTTTGAGAGTCAATGAAGATGAAGTTGCTTTCAATATTTTCAAAGCTATGAATCATCCATCATCAGGATTATGTTCTTTTATAGAAGATATTCATTCTGTCTACGATAATCAGTTACCAACTTTTGAAGACAGATTAGAAGAATGCTTGACTCTGTCTATCTATAAAGAAGATGAGGAAGACATTGAAATGAAAGAGATAATTCTTTCTTTAGATACAGAAAGTTTTACCTTTAAGCCACCATGGCATAAGTATTTGGAATTAGAACTAGAAGGACCAATTCTTAATTCGTCAATAGAAGATCCGCCAAAGAACACGGAATTGAAACCGTTACCAAGTAAATCAAATATGCTTTTCTTGAAACCGATAATCTATTACCGATTATTATTTCATCACTTTAATCGAGCAACAAGAAGATCAATTGCTTAGAATGTTGAAAAAGCATAAGAAAGCTTTTGGATGGACAGATTCTTGATATTCGAGGTATTAGCCCCAGATTTGCGTTCATAAGATAATTCGAAGGAAGATGCTAAGCCTTGTATTCAACCGCAACGCCGCCTCAACCCAAATTTGCAGCTAATTGTTAAGAAAGAGGTCATTAAGCTATTAGAAATGGGAATAATTTTCCCCATATCAGATAGTGAATGGGTAAGTCCAACTCAAGTGGTACCAAAGAAAGGAGGTTACACAGTGAAAGAGAATGATAGGAATGAATGGATTCCAACAAGAGAAATTACAGGTTATCGAATGTGCATTGATTTTAGGAAACTAAATGATCATACTAAGAAAGATCATCATCCACTTCCATTTATAGTTCAAATGTTGGAACGCTTAAGTGGTCATAAATATTCTTGTTTCTTAGATGGTTATTCAGTTATTTACTGATTTTCATTGCAAAGCAGAGAGATAGGAAAAGACTACTTTCACTTGTCCTTATGGAACTTTTGCGTATAAAAGAATGCCGTTTGGTTTATGTAATGCTCCTGCTACGTTTCAAAGATGCATGATGGCTATATTTTCCGATATGGTTGAGAAATTCTTAGAAATTTTTATGGACGACTTTAGTGTTTACGGAGATTCTTTTGGTAAATATTTGTCGCACTTAGAAAAAGTGTTACAACGCTGTGAGGATACCAATTTAGTTTTAAATTGGGAAAAATGTCATTTAATGGTATCAGAAGGAATTGTCCTAGGCCATAGAATCTCTGAAATAGGAATTGAAGTTGATAAAGCCAAGGTGGAAGTGATTGAAAAATTACCACCACCAGTTAATCTAAGGACTCTAAGAGGATTTCTTGGACATGCAGGATTTTATAGGAGATTTATTGCAGATTTTTTCGAAGATAGCAAAACCTCTAAGTCATTTACTTGAAAAGGAAGTACCTTTTAACTTTGATGGTAAATGTAAGGAAGCTTTTCAGACCTTAAAAGCGAGATTGACTACTGCACCAGTGCTAGTAGCACCAGATTGGAATTTACCATTTGAGATTATGTGTGATGCCAAAGTGATTTAGTTTGTAGGAGCGCTTTTAGGTCAAAGATATAACAAAATTCTCAAAGCTATTTACTATGCATCTCATACATTAACTGCAGCTCAACTGAACTATACAACTACAGAAAAAGAACTGTTGGCTGTAATTTTTGCCTTAGATAAGTTCAGATCGTATATTGTTGGTTCTAAGGTAATAATTTATACTGAGACCATTCAAACTTTGAAGTATTTACTAAGTAAGAAGGATGCGAAACCACGCCTTCTTAGATGGATTCTCTTACTTCAAGAATTTGATATTGAAATTAAAGATAAAAGGGAAGTGAGAATGTAGTAGCGAGATCATCTAAGTAGAATGGAAAATGATGTTGAGAAAGGAATAGAAATTAAAGATTCATTTCCGATGAACAAGCTGTTTAGAGTAGATACTCCTTCGACCATGCAATTGTTAAAGAATAGAATTCCTTCTAAGGAAATGTCACCCTGGTTTGGAGATATCATTAATTACTTAACTCCTGATTATATTCCGTCTCATTGGACTTAGCGTGCAGAAGAAGAAGAAATTCTTTTATGACTTAAAATTTTATTACTGGGAGGAACCAGACCTTTTCCGTAAATGTTCGGATGGGATAATCAGAAAGTGTGTGCCTGATAATGAAATTTTAAGTATTTTATCATTTTGTCATGATCGTGAGGCAGGAGGTCATCATGGAGGTTGGAAAACTGCTTTTAAAGTTTTACAATGTGGTTTTTATTGGCCTACACTATATAGAGATGCTTATAAGTATGTTAAATCTTGTGAGTCTTGTCAAAAATGGGAAATGTATCTAAAAAACATGAAATGCCTATGCAACCTATTTTAGAATGTGAGTTATTTGATGTTTGGGGTATAGATTTCATGGGACCATTCCCTATATCTTTTGGAAAAAGATTTATTCTAGTAATGGTAGATTATGTTTCGAAATGGGTAGAAAGGAAGCTCTTCCCACTAATGATACCAAAGTTGTCATACGATTCCTTAAAAGAATATATTTACACGTTATGGCATTCCGAGGGCTATCATTAGTGATAGAGGTTCACACTTTTGTAATAGACCATTTACCAAGATAATTGAAAAATATGGTGTAACGATAAGTTAGGAACGCCTATCATCCGCAAAACCAAAGGGTGCAGGTAGAGGTGTCTAATAGAGAGATCAAAAGAATTGTAGAAAAGACAATGGATTCAAATCGTAAAAACTGGGCAGTTAAACTAGACGATGCATTATGGGCATATAGAACAGCTTTTAAAACACCAATTGGTTGTTCTCCTATAAGTTAGTTTTTGGTAAGTCTTGTCATCTCCTGGGCTTGAGTTAGAACACCGAGCCTTCTCGGCTATTAAATTTCAATTTCGATCCTAAGGTCATCGGTGATCATAGATTGCTTCAATTGATGAGACTAGAAGAATTCCGTCTCGATTCTTATGAAAACGCTCGAATCTACAAGGAACGCACGAAATCTTTTCACGATAAGAGAATCTATAGGCGTGAGTTCCATGTAGGTGATCGAGTACTCTTGTACAATTCACGTTTAAAGTTATTTCCAGGAAAGCTTAAATCAAGATGGACAGGTCCATTTAAAGTAACAAGGGTTTACAAATCTGAGTCATTGAACTAATCGATGGAAATACAACTTTTATAGCCAATGGCCATAGAGTAAAGTTATTTGTGGAAGGAGAAGGAACCGCATCGAAAAGAAGAAATAATGCTACTAACTGATCCTCCGACAAAGTAAAAAGCAAAGAAATCAAGAAACTGAAAAGTAGAGGAACTAAATTCAGCCGAATACCAGGTGCTATCTATCTTTACTCTACTTTTCTGTGTTTTTATTTATGTTTAAATTAGTTTCGTCTTTTACCGGATAGACGTAAAAGAACTGGATGTTTTTTTTAGATAGAATAGGAATTTTTATGTTGCTTTTGAAATTAGGCTTGGATAAAGATGTCGCGTTTAAAATAGAAGCTTCGGTTTTTGAGAAAAACGACCAATTGTTGAGAGAGATCAGATTGAGAGAAGTATGTAATGGAAAGTCGAGAAGTTCGATAAAGAGAAGGGCAAAGTTTTTAAGGAGATGCAGAATCTGTGGAAAAAGTGAGCATGAAGGGAAATGTAGGGAAAGCACAACCAAATCCCAGGATGAGTGTTTGAATGTTGTTAAGAAGGGAACGATTAGGTGGTTATCCGAAAATCCCGATGGAGATCAAAGGGAAAATTCGAACGCCTCATTTCTTAAGGTTAGGTTGATAGAACGTTACGTCAGAACTCTGGAAGATTTAGAAGTATTGGAATTAGGACCCTCGTGAATTTTGTAATATTTATAAAATTTTTATATAACTTTTGAAAATTTTATAAATAGGATCTTTATGAAATTATTTAAAAGTTTTATAAAGTTTTTATAAAAATTTTTTTAATTTTAATTTTGTAGAAGTTTTATTAAGTTTTTTTAAAAAAAAAAAAAAAAAAAAAATGGTCGGATCGATCCGACCTAACCCCGGATCGATCCGGAAGCTAAAAACCTAAAAAAAGAACGGGATCTTCCTTCTTCTTCTTCTCTTCCATTTTTCTCGAAAAAACAAATTCCTCCCCTTTCCTCGAATTTTTTCTCTTCAAATCATCACACAACATTACTATTAAACTACCCCAATCCTTACACTCTTCTCATTTTCCTCTCTTCTCTTCAAATTTTCAATTTTATTGAAGTAATTTTCAAGGAAAGCTTCAACTTTCATTCCGCGACTTTTCATCTTTTCCGCCAACTTTTCAACCTTTTAAGCATTATAAGGTAATATTGTAGTCATTTATTTTGTTAATTTCGTTTTTATGCAATTTTTATTTTCAACTGCTTTGTCACTCACATTTGTACTTGTTGTTTTGTGTTGTTTTGTTGTTTTGTGTTGTTTTGTTATTGTGTCACTATCGTAGAATGGCCGAATCATCAAAAGCTAGTAAAAACGTAAGTCGCATATCCCTACCCAAATTCCAGTCATAGAAACTAGGCCTTTAATGTAAGAAGAATTGGCGATTAGTTTTGAAAGAACCGCGTCTCTTTGCTGAATAAGAAAGCATTGAAAAATAAATTTGGGCAAAGTGTTTAGTTGCAATAGAGAGGGCTTAGATTTCAAAGATTTGGGAAGGGAGGTAAAAGATATTTTTGAAAGGCGACGGTGGATGGAATTAGCCAGTTTAAGGTCGGGAGAAATTAACACAACCTTAGTAGCTGAATTTTATTCTCTGGTAGCAACTCACTATGCTACAGAAGATGGTGAGTTAACTTCAGTCAACCTAAGAACTAGGACGATGGCCGTTTACTCCTCACATTATAAATGCTATTTATGGTATTCTGATATACCGTAGAGTGAGGATTATTATATCAGTATGGAATTTGGATAAGCTGCAGACTTTGATTATATTGTTTCACTAGCCTGTAATGAGTTAGATCCCATTTGCCGTGCGGCATGAAAACAGAGTTTTCTTATGGAAAATGTATACGGGATATGAGAGCCATTAAACGTTTTATTAGTCACACTCTTTACCCTACTCGACATTTTACATCTTTTGGTAAAGAGGATTTGTGTATTGCTTGGGCTATAGTTAATAATATACCTGTGGATGTAGGCGAGTAATGTGTGAAGGGCCAAGGAATTTGCTCGATCGCTAGACCCGCAATCACATGCCTTTTCCATGTTTTATTTCTTCCTGTGTCGCCAGATAGGTGTCCGTGAGCTCCCAAGTGATAATTTGATGATGGTGGATGACACACTTATAGGTCCTAGTTTACCACTTAGGCCGGCGGGAAGAATAGATTTTTGGACCCTAACCGTCGACGACCTCAAATTTACCCCATCCACTTGCTTTGTCCCTCCTTCATCCAAATCAAACTCAAACTCAACTTCCGAATACCATCACTTACGACATGTTTCAATCCATGGCCTATGATGTTCATCGTGCTAAGGCCAATATGGCTGTTTTTGTGGAAAGGAATAGATTATGGTCTGAAGATTTACGTCAAGGCATGCGAGGTTTATATCAAATGAATTTACTGCAAAACCCTACCTATGCCGAGATGGATATTCCGCATTGCCAAACCCCGCCTTATACCTTGCCCGATTTCATTCCACCGATGCCACCTCGCTCAGACTTCCAACAAATGCCACATTCTTTTGGATTTCAAACTAGTGGTGTAGGGGATTTTTCGACAGGTACTACGGCAGCTGCAACATCTGAATGGGCTGGATCTGGATCATTTGGCCGTACCACGACGGGATGGGGAAGCACTTTTTCTGATATTACGAGAGAAATGAGCTCGGTGGGACTAGATAGCTCGGTACGGATGTCAACTTATTTTCAAGATCCATCCCAAGAATCGACCCGTTATCAAGCTATGCCAAGTTCAAGCCACGTCGAGATGAGTGATGAAGAGGAGTAATTTTAAACATTCTATGATTTTTGACATTGAAACATTTTATTTTTCGTACAATTTCGTTTTCGTAAAATTTTAGGTTATTTTGATTTTGGTTTGATTTTATTTTTAATACGATCTTCATGTTTTCGTTACATATTATGGTATTACGCATCGTGTAGTAGAATTTATGGTTATAACACAATGAAAATGAACCAAAGATAGGGAGAAAACGTGTCATCTAGAAAAATCTAGGCATTTTACAAGCAAAATCAACTATGTCCGTGAACAGTAGTGTTCCGGATCGATCCGGCCTTTTACCGGATCGATCCGACCTGAGTGTACCGACCTGGACAAAGATTACTAGTTCGAGGCCGGATCGATCCGGCCTTTTTCGGATCGATCCGGCAAGTACAAAAACGCGCAGAAAAGAGATCTTTTCTACTTTTGCTTGATAGATATATTTCTATAAAAGGAAAGAGCAACAGCCTTGAACTTTGCTCATTCTTTCTTTCCTTCTATCTAGCTTAGTTTAAATCTCTGTGTCAGAAATGTCTAACCGCTCCTCTCCCTCGGTTAATAGTTACGAACCACATACGCCTGATGGTGTGGTTCCTGAAGGGCATGCCTCTTGTTTTCATAACGAAGTCCCGAGACATCTAAATTTCGTCCGTTCTCCTATTCTGATGGAGAAAGGCTTAAACACAGAAAAAATTGATCAGTGGGGACGAAATCTAATCCGAGGTTGCGGATGGAAAAAGTTGATTAGGACTCCCAGAGGTAGAATAAACATTTCGATTGTCAGAGATTTTTATGCGTCTCTCACTGAGATAACGTCAGTAGCCTCGTCTCAACTTATTACAGTTAGGGGAATCGTTATTTCATTTTCACCAGTCATCATAAATCAAATCTATCAAATCCCACCATGTACTTTTGATCGAAACCCACACTTCGAGTTTCTTTGGGAACTTGGAGATGCGTATAATGTTGTAAATCGTACTGCAGAAGCCTTTCAGTTCATATTTCCGTTGTTTGATCATAACTATGATTCTTCAACTCGCCTTACCCCTCATTTAAGGCGTGGAAACGCTTCATTAATTCTCGGATCTATCCAACTAGAGATTTTTATGGGGTTACGGATGATGAAATCTTTCTTTGCTGTATGCACTAACCATCGGAGCATACATTGATTGGGGAGTTTTGATGTTTAAAACCGCAATTAATTTTGCGGTAGAGAGAGCGTAATAGGGAAGACCGTTACCGCTTGCACTGGTTATCTCTAATCTTTGTGTCCAACTGAATCACGTGCCTGAGTTTACTACTGACGAGATTTTTCCATCTCGTGATTCTCAGTTAGGATTACTTCCGGTGGATACTCCCGGATGTTCATCTACGGTTTGATAATCAGTTAGAAGTTTATGTTTTTATGTGATAGTCGTTTAAGTTGATCGTTTAATCGTTTTTTTTAGTTTGTAATAGTTTCTTTAATTTTTAATATATATGTCATTTTCTTTAATCAAAATAATATATGTTTGTTAAAAAAAAAAAAAAATAATAATAATAATCAAATCAAAATTGTGTAAAATTTTAATTTTATTTTCAAACTACTTTTTATTTACTCACTGAACATCGGGACGATGCCATTTCGTAAGTGGGGAGTAGAGGTAAGTTAGTAAATACAAATTAAAATTTTCTTATATAAAGTTATACCTAATTGCTTAATACTTAGTTTAATTTGTCTTGGATCAAAATAACTAGATAATATATAATTAATATGAATAAAAATAGTATAATTTGGTAAGAATAGATTTTAATTAAGTAAAGTAAATTTGATATATTATAATTATATTATATATGTCAATTTTAGATTTTTATAAGATTTTAAGTATATGTAACTATACATAAATATTATCAAGTAAGTTTCATATGAAATTTAACGAAAATACTTATATTTATAATGAATTTTTTTAGAATAATTTTCTTTGCAAAACGAAATATGAATATGGAATCGGATTAGGAATGATGAGATTTTTGACACCACAAAAATTACCTCAGCCTTGATTAGAGTGATCAAGACCTCACTCGAAATAGCCATTTTTGATTATAACCGACCCTTGGCTTATTTTGGTCTACATTTCCTAAAAATCCCACGAGTTTGTACGTACTTATGAAAGGAGATGATGGAACAGAAGCTAAGAATGGTGTATGCTGAGGTGAAAAAAAAAAAAAAAAAAGAAGAAGAGATATATATAAGAACGAAGCACCATATTTACACAGAATTAATCGAATACCAGGTATCTTCCTTATCTTTGATCGACAAATACAAAAATAGGTAGCACTTTTCCAATGATTTGAGTGCGAGGGTGTTATCTAAAACGCCCTATATCACTATGAGGTATAAAGCTCCCGATAAAAATTCGAATCATAAGATCTCAAGAATGATTACGAGTTTAAGGAAACCGGACTCGTAATTTTAGATCGAAAGAGTATTATTCGATCAATCTTGATGAAGCAATGCTTGTAAATTTGATTTTTCTACACACACTCACGCTTTTAGTTCTTAATATTGAAAAAAGAAGAGAGAAAATCTGAAAAATAGTTGGAATAAGAGGATATTATTAATCGAGATTGTTTTTTTTTTATCAAACGTGAAGGTGTAAAGTACGTACGACTTGCCTCTTTCTCTTTTTGATTTCCTTTTCTATCTTTTCGATTAACCAATGTCCCATCCTAAAAGTATAAGCCAGTTTGTCAATTACTTGACTTAGTCTTTGATTCCAAATATTTCATACAAGTTGAGATAGGAAAATAATTCTAGAATTTTAATTATATTTATTGAGTAGATTTTGTGAAATTTCATTTGAATAATAGTTGATAAATAATTTATCAAAGTTATCTACACTTTTTATCTTGTTAATTTCTAAGAAAGATATAATTAATATGGTTATAATATTGAAATGATATTTTACTAATTTGAAATATAATCTACCACGTATATTATTTTTATCGTCATTTTTATATATATTACCGCTTATTTTGCTCGAGGACGATCAAAGAGCTAAGTGGGGAGTAGTTGATGTATAACATTTATATGATAAAAATTACGATGTTTTATATACATTATCAACTCTTTTTATATAAAATATAAGTAATTATAACGATAATCTTATAAGATATTAATAGCTATGAATAAATCTAAATACTATAAAAATCTAGTAAAAATGATAAAAAGTTATAAATTTTGTACCGGGTTAATAACCGGAGTGTCGTGTCAGATTCACGTGGGTATTTTTGGTATTTTATTTACAGATCTTAGGTAAACCAAGACCCCGAGTGACGACACTTTTTGGAGTAAAATCATATCTTTTGAAGGAATTAAGGAAGTGCCACGAGTTTTAAAGTTCAAGTAGATCAATGGTTCGTGACACCGTATCAAGTTATATTTTCGACGAACAAATGGCCCATCAAAAAGGCATTTTATGAAGAAAAGTCCTTCATGGAAGTTGTAGATCTTCTGAAGATCTTTCCAACGCATCTTGAATTATGTCATTTGGAGATCCAGAGCTCAAGTTATGATTTTATCAAGTTCCAGATCAAGTTTGGAAAAAAATCTATCCGGATCGATCCGGATTTACCTCGGATCGATCCGAGGAAACATCATGATTTGACCAAAGATGTGGCCTGCCGCAGAGAATATCCTGGATAATATTTTTATTCCCGGATCGATCCGGCCCTTTCTCGGATCGATCCGGCTTGGGAAAAACGCGCTATAAATAGAAGCGAGATTGCGAGCACATAGGAGTGCCAAATATATTTTCTTCACTTTTTTATTAGTAGTAGTAGGTATGTATATAGGCCTTATGCCATAAATAAAGTAGTATCGTTATAATGCTCGAGAAATTATCAGAAGATCAATGTTGTTGAAGTCGTTGTAGCATCCGGAAGAATACAGCTTCTGATTCAATTGTTGTAATCGGGTAAAATTTCTAAAGTATTTATGTTTGTTATGTTTGTTTTTATTTTCGTATAATGTTAGTAGGCTAAATCTAATAACTAGCCAAAGTTATGTAATCGTTTTATTTCGATCTTTTCGGTAAAGGAATGTTGTCTAAGTAAAATTGACTAAAATTGAGTTAATTGAATCTTTTTCTATTAATAAAGTTTGATTCAAAGAATTCATAATCTAATTATGAATTGACACTCGATAGTTAGGTTATGAACTCGTTAATAGAAAAACCGGAGGTAAAATTGGCCGAGTGAATAACGTGACAACGGAACCCGATTTCCTACCGAGGCGATTTGTCCTAAAAGATGAATCTTATTGAAATTTGTACTCGAGATCGTAATAATGTTAAATCATCGCTTTAATTGAAACTTAAACCGGAAAGTTGAATCGCCCGGCCTTGACAACCGGAGCCTTTAAATAAAATTGACCGTTTGACGAACGGAATGACTCCTTTTATTCAAAGGTAGAATCGTACTCGGGGACCTGTTCGTAAAAACCGTATGATTGTGGATCTTGGGTGATGACAATGGACATATGACAATTTAAATGCGCTTATGTGAGGAGGAATTGTTAACCTCGAGGAGTGCACCGTTTCATTTACTCAATTGAACCTAATATAAAAGGAAAGATCGAGCACATTCCATTCTTGAAAAGATCGTATAAATCAATTATATAAACTTTGGCCGCTTCTCTAATAATATATTTGGTATCTCAGATATTTATATCTATATATATATTCTCAACTTATGCATATCTATATATATTTATATATCTATACCTATTATATTAGAATAAATTTTAAATTATGCATTTATTTTATGTTAAGTAAAATAGTAGTGATCTGTGTTATAAAACTGAGATTTAGATCGAGTTAATAACAGCTCTTTGGTGTTTAACCACACTTAGAAGAATTACTAAGTTCCCTGAGGATACGATACTCTGACTCACCATACTAGCACTACAGTTTGACCCGATACACTGTCGGTTAAGGACTGGTATTAGCACTAGAAAAGGCCACGTCAAAGAACCACAAACAAGAATCAACTTATTGATTCTCAACCCAACTTTGATTCTATATAAAAGGTTTAGACTGTGAAGCAAACCGGGAAGGTTTTGTCAAGGACAGTTATTCTGAGCGATCAGGCGGATCGTGTTTTGTGGTGGTAGCTGGTGAAGAGGCAATTCAACCCTCTAAGGACCAGTGTTCACGCATTTGAAGAACATCAATTCTACATGTTCTACAACTTTTTAGATAGTGACGCTAGGGATTAGCCATGGACTATTGTTTAGGACTTTTTGTAACAGTTCACCTCAAGAAGTTCTAGTGGAATTTTCCTCCGCACCAAAGGGGAAGAGAGGACGTACAAGATTACACCACCTGTAACCTCCATAATATTTGCCTTATTTACTTTACGCATTTATTTATTTACTCAGCATCTACTTACAACATTTTGATAATTTAATTGTTACACACTTCACAGTTCACAAACTGACATTCATCAAAATTCAGTTCACTACACTCAGTTTTCATAAAAGAACAACAAGATCAAGAAAAAGGCTAGAATTATATCCGTTGCCGGTTGACTCAGTTTTGATTAAGTCAATTTAACTTAAACTCAGCTCAGTCAGCTTAACTCCATAGAAGTTTTAACTGAACCATAATGTTTAAAATCCAGCTTAGGAAAAGTTTTTGGTGACAAGTTTATTCACCCCCCCTCTAAACTTGTGTTAGCCTTTCCAAGGGACCAACAATTGGTATCGGAGCAGTGTTTCTTTAACAAGATATCATTTGCTCAATATCTCCTTTAGTTGTTCTCATTTGAAAGCTCAGTTCCAGTTAAATCACTATCAGTCTTCACTCACTCACAATGGATAACAATCAATATGCATGACAGATGCTTATATGCAACATGGACAGATTTGACGAATATAAACGTTGTATACAGGCTTTTCTAGCAGCCACTCATGATGAAATGATGGATGTACTCACTGATGGACCAATTCAGATCACTCACATGCAAACTGTTGGTGGACAGCAAGTTCGAGATGCAAATCCCAAATCCGAATGGACTAGTGATGATCGCAAGCGAAACAATCTGAACAATGTTGCTATGGATTTTATCTTCAGGACTCTTGACAGCAACATGTAATTGAAGGTGAAAGAATGCACAATTGCCAAGGAAATGTGGGACAAACCACAACTTGTTTGTGAAGGAACAGATTCAATCAAGGAAAACAAAATTTTTGTTGCAAAACAAAAGTTTGAGAATTTCAAGATGAAATCTGGAGAAACCATTGATCAAATGGAAACAAGATTCAGTGCTATCATGGATGAACTAGATCTACTCAAGATTGAGTACTCAAAGAAAGTTATCAACACAAGAATATTGAAGGCATTACCAATGTGCTGGAAAATGAAAGTCACTGCTATGGAAGAATCTAGAAGACTTGACATAAAGGATTCATTCAAAATCTTCTCAGACTTGAAAGCTTATGAATTCAGTGAAGATTTTACAAGCACAACTGCAATAATCAAAGCTCTGGAGGAACCAAAGACCACAGCACTTGCAGCAACATCAAATGACATTCAAGAAAACTCATCAAGCAATCTTCATGAATTGGATGAGATGGAAGAACAAATGGCTCTAATGATGAACAGAATTCGAAGAATGAAGAGTGGACACCCAGTCACCCAGATGTTCATCAAAAGGACTCTTGAGAAAAGAAAAGATGATGAATATCTTTATTTCAACTGCAAGAAACCTAGACATTATAAAGCTGAATGTCCAGAACTGACCAAGAAGACTCCACCAAGAAGAGTTGGTAGAAGAGCACTCCTTGCTGGAGATGAATCAGATTATGAAGCTGGTACTGAAAGACTATCAGATGACACAGCTTTAATGGCACACATGGAAGATCCAAATGAGGTATGTGAATCCAATTCTAAATATTCCTCAGCTCAAATTTCCATGCAAAATGCATGTTCTTCGATTGCTGACTCCAATCCAAAAATTCTAGAATTAGAAGAAACTCTTGACGAATTGATGAATCAGCTAGTAACTATTCAAGCTGGTTATGAATCAATTAAAGCTGAGAAAGAGAATCTAATTCTTGAAGTTGAAAGATTGAAGTCTGAACTAAAAATGTTGAAACTGACTAAAACTGATAAAGAAAAGATTCAAAGATCGCAGCAAAGAAGAATCGAATCATTTGCTCAATCAAGTTCAGTTACTGGATTCAAATCAGGAAAACCGTATGGAGACAAGACGGGTTTAGGATTTGATACACAGCAATCTTCTAAGAATAGAACCAGCAAAGCAGCCAAACCTAGTACCAAAACTGGTATTAAGTTTGTAGCTGAACAACTTCTTCAAATCGAAAAATTATCAACCAAGAAAGCCGTGATCACATAGGATAAATCAGTTTTCCAAGAAAACAACTGGAGTTACCAACAAGGAAAAACCAAATGGTAAATCAGCTGTATCTCAAGAAAACCGAACTGGGAAATCAACTACCAGGTCCACAAAAACCAATCAAGTCAAGAATCAGAAAAATTACAATCAAAGTAAATCCAAGAATGACCATCATTCAAAGATTCACACATTTAGGGGAAAAGGAAGATTATATCCCACTGATGATGATTGGAATTTTACTGCATCTACTAATAAAACTGATAATATCAATCATTCCAGACAAAAAACTTATCACAAGTATCAGTCCAAAAATCAGTAGAGAGCTAATCTCAGTTCTCAGCAAAAGCCCCAGTACCAAGGTCAGTCCAGACCTTAGTACAAAAGGAATGATGGTTATTATTCAAGTTTTAATAGAAAGCATGATGGAAATAAATTTCAGCAAAAAGATCTGAGAGATCATATAAATAAGACACAATCCAAGCATAGACACTATAGGAGTGTGGCTTGCTTATATGAAAACAAGTGCAACAATATCCGAAGAATACCTAAAGGATATATCCCAGAGTTGTACTGACAACTGACCCCTATGGACCCAAACGGAGTTGGGTACCTAAAAATATTTAATTTCTATTGCAGGATATATGGTACTTTGACAGTGGTTGCTCTAGGCACATGACAAAGAGCAAAGACTGTCTCAGTAATTTTATTGCAAAAGATGGACCAAAGGTTAATTTTAGAAGTAAAGACAAACCTGGATACACCAAAGGTTATGGAACCTTAATCAGGAATGGACTCACAATCAAGAATGTATCTTATGTAGAAGGATTACACTACAATCTACTCAGCTCCAGTCAATTCTGTGACATGGGATACAAAGTTACTTTTGACAAAGAATTCTGTGTTGTCGTCAGCGAATCAGCTTATCAAGTTGTTTTAGCCGGAAGAAGAAAATAAAATATGTATGTAGTAGACTGGACAATAGCCGTTGCTGAAACTTGTTTGCTTGTGCATACCAAATCAGAAATCCGTTGGCTTTGGCACAAGAAACTGAGTCATCTCAACTTTGATGACATCAACACACTTGTTAAGAAACAATTAGTCATTGGACTACCGGAAATATCATATAAAAAGGACAACTTATGTGATGCTTGTCAACAAGGAAAGCAAACAAAAGCAAGTTTGAAGACCAAGTCTCAACATTCAACAAGCAGACATCTGGAGTTATTACACATGGATTTATTTGGACCAATCACACAAATAAGTATCAGTGGAAAGAAGTATACATTGGTGGTAGTAGATGATTTTTCAAGATACACTTGGGTAATTTCCATAACCAAGAAAAGTGAAACCAAGCAAAGACTTACAGAACTACTCAAGAGACTTCAGAATCAGAAAGGAGTATCAGTTGTGAAAATAAGATCAGATAAGGGAACATAATTCCTCAACAGTGTAATTATTGAATATTGTGAAGAAAATGGTGTTTTACACCAACTGGCTGCCACAGGAACACCTCAACAGAATGGTGTAGCTGAAAGAAGAAACAGAACAATGAAAGAAGCAGGGAGGACTATGATCTGTGAAGCAAAACTACCTGAAAGATATTGGGCAGAAGCAGTTAACACAGCTTGTAATACACAGAACAGAGCACTCATGAACAAAAGACATGAGAAGACCCCTTATGAAATTTGGAATAGAAGAAAACCAAATGTTTCTTACTTTCATGCTTTTGGAAGCAAATGTTTCATACACAACAATGGGAAAGATCAACTTCATGTTTTTCAGCCCAAAGCTGATGATTTCTAAGATAGTCAAGTGTCAGCAAAGCTTTTAGAGTACTAAACAAATGGACACTTAAGCATGATGAATCAATTCACGTGGTATTTGATGAACCAAAGTTCCCTGGTGAAACAACTGAAGACAGACCAGAACTAGTTTCTCAGTCTCAGTTACCAGTCATGCCAAAACAAGTTTTTGTTGACATTGAGAGACCACAAATTTCAGAATGTTCAGATCCACATCAGTCTCAGTTTCCAACTACTCAACAAACCACACTTGAACTACAAGTTCCTGATCCAACTGAAGAAATTCAAGAACCAGTTCTTGAAGAACCAGTCGAACAAGATATAGATCCTTTGATGCAGACACCCACGTATCAATGGATGAGAGATCACCCTGAAGATCAAGTAATTGGTGATACTCAAACTGGCGTTCGAACAAAACATCAACTAGATGCAATGATTGCATGTTTCCTATCACAATCTGAACCTAAGGAAATAGAAGAAGCTTTGAAAGATCCAAATTGGATATTAGCCATGCAAGAAGAACTGAATGAGTTTGAAAGAAACCAAGTATGGGAATTGGTAGAAAGACCAGATCATGTGAATATCATAGGAACTAAATGGGTTTTTAGAAACAAACTTGATGAAGATGGGAATATTATCAGAAACAAAGCTAGACTTGTAGCTAAGGGATACTCTCAAGCAGAAGGCATAGAATTTGATGAAACCTACGCACCAGTTGCAAGATTAGAAGCAATCAGACTATTTCTTGCCTTTGCAGCTCATAAGAAATTCAAAGTTTACCCGATGGATGTTAAAAGTGCATTTTTAAATGGAATTCTTGATGAAGAAGTATATGTTCAACAACCACCTGGATTTGAAATCAAAGATCAAGCTGCTAAAGTTTTCAGACTAAGGAAAGCTCTTTATGGATTAAAACAAGCACCAAGAGCTTGGTATGAAACTTTGTCTCAATTTCTAGTAGATAATGGATTTATCAAAGGGACTATAGACAAAAACTTGTTCAGAATGAAAAATGGTGAAAATACTCTACTTGTTCAAACTTATGTTGATGACATCATTTTTGGATAGGAAGATGAACAATTATGTGAGAAATTTGCAAGTTTGAAGAAAAGCAAATTCCAAATGAGTATGATGGGAGAATTGAATTACCTCCCTGGATTACAAGTTAAACAATTAGATGATGTAATTTTCATTCATCAAACCAAGTATACAAGAGAACTTATCAAAAAATTTGGTATGGAAAAATCAACTGGAATTTCTACACCAATGGGGACCAACATCAGATTAGATGAAGATAAAGAAGGCAAAGATGTTGATCAAACACTTTACAGAAGAATGATTGAAAGCTTACTCTATCTTACAACAAGTAGGCAAGATATATCATTTACTGTTCGTGTATGTGCAGGATTTCAGTCAAAACCAAAAGAAAGTCGTCTCACAGTTGTGAAAAGGACATTGAAATATCTAAAAGACACAGATGGAGATGGAATTTGGTATTCAAAAGAAGGAGAGTTCAAGCTAATATCTTATTCAGACTCAGATTATGCTGGATGCGAAGTGGACAGAAAAAGCACATTAGGCACATGTCAGTTACTAGGAAATAGACTTGTGTCATGGTTTAGCAAAAAGCAAAACTCAATCTCAACTTCTACAGTTGAAGCTGAATACATAGCAGCTGGAAGTTGTTGTGCTCAAGTTTTATGGTTTAGACAGCAATTAAGAGATTATGGGATAAAAGAAGGAATAATTCCCATAATGTGTGATAACACAAGTGCAATTACAATCACTGATAATCCAGTCTTACACTCAAGGACAAAGCACATTGATGTGCGTCACCACTTTATAAGAGATCATGCAGAGAAAAAAGATATAACAGTTCTTTTTGTACCTACTGAAAATCAGCTGGCAGATATCTTTACAAAGCCATTGGACAAAGACAGATTTGCCAAACTAAGAACTGAATTATGGATAATCAAAGTTAGTTGAAATCAGTTAAGCTAGAAATTCGTCAAGGGGATTAATCTTTGTTATGTTGGGTGCGCTCGCTTAACAGATTAGTCATTGACATCAACAGTTTCAGATCAACTAAAACGGAAACTGACAGATTTCACTGAAAATGAAAGTTATATCTACAAACTGACTTCAGTCTCAGTTTCTATCTCAGTCAACTTAAGTCAAAGGTTGACAAGATAAAAGCGACAGCGGTTATATCGCAATTAATTACTCATAGCCTTTTGTTAGAATTTTATGTACACACCCATGATCATCGAGAACAATGCACACATTGGTTACCCAAACAATCATGGAATTTGAAAAGTTGTACTACTCAACCGCCAATATATCCTACCTATTTATTCGACCCTCTTTCACACCATTTCCAATCAAATTTCAAATTCTTCATCTCTCTCTTCTAAAAATAGAATCAGACTCTTCAACATCCTTTCCTTTCAAAAATCATTTTTTTACACCCAGATATGGCCACTTCAGAAAAATCAAAACAAGAAAGATTGATCACAGAGTTGGATGAATTTTCATTCGACATCTATGAATCAATGTGCAATAACAATCTGTTAGCAAGTTGGATTTGTGATAAAATCCAGAAACAACCAGGTCTAGGAATCTCCTAGAAGTTAAATTCAACGAACCACGTGATGTGGAAGGAATTCTACAATTTTGGGAGAATATGCGAGTGGTAAGAAATTGTTTGATCACTACAGTCCATGGAGATCGTATTTCTATCAATGAAAGAGTTATAAAGTCATTATTCGGTTTCACGGATTCATCTGTGACATCAATAGATTTGGCTACTCTACCTTTGGAAAAGAAGCCTTTATGAAGCAACTCACCTTCTCTAAGGAACCAGTAAAAATTGATAGTCATGTTGAGACTATCAAGCTAGAATTTGCGCACCTCAGCAGATGGCTCAGTAAACATGTCATTGGAAAATCCAAAGGAGTCAGTACACTATCTGAAGAGAACCTTTATCTGATGAACATAATTTGGGATGGAATAGAATTCAATTGGGCAGGATATGTAGTCAATCAGATAAAGAAGCAGCATTTAGCCGAATTAGACAAAGGTGTCTGAGAGCTCTAGGCGAAGGTCAGCAATCATGGTAGATTCTCGATCAAGAAAACATTCAGTGGAATCGTCCAATTCTACCTGGAAAAACTCAAGGAAGGGAAGCAAGCAAGGAAAGCTGAAACTACGAAGGAAATCACAGCAAAAACAGGAACAACTTCCCAACCTGAAGCGAATCGAAAATCGTGTCTCAAAGGAAGTCGAACACGAGGAATCAAGCGAAAGGCTGATTCAGCACAAGAAAGATCAGTTGTAAGATGTTTATACCCAGCAACCTCAAGTATAACAACACCAACTGAGGGGGAACAACAACAACAACAACAACTGACTGCTGAAAACACAAGGAAAAACACCCTTGCTGATAATACCTCTCAATTACAACATCAATCAGTTCAGCAATCAGCCCCAGTTTTTAAAGCTGGTAAAATTTTCAGACTAATGAAGATGAAGCTTAAACCAGAGGATTCTCATGATGCTAGTCTACAGACTGAAGAGAAGTTACTCTTGGAGAAATTGGAAGTCGGAGATTTATATTCTCTATTTCATATATCAGAATTTCTTGAAAACTGTATCAAGAGGTTTACCGAACTAGCTCAAATGAGAGAATCAGCCACATCATCTGCTCCCAAAGAAAGTTCAAAGAAAAAGGATGATGATGATTATCATACAAGAGAAGAAGCTAATGTGACTACAGTTTTGCATTCAGAAATTCAACCTCAACCTCTAGCTACACAAATTGTAAGTCAGCAAGAAGAGTTGCCAGTTGGAAATCAGACAATTGACACTCAGCAAGCAGCTGATGGAACCGATAATCAACAACTGATGATTATTGAAGACATCACTCAGCCCAAGGATCAACCTGAAACGACATAAGATCCTTCTGACATCCTAACAAAGGATGAGTTGACCAAAGTTCATGAGAACTTGAAGATTGTGCTCAGTCACAAGGATGCACAAAATGGCCTTCTATCAAATATTTCTGGATATCTCGATTATAGAACTAGAACAGATGTCTCACTTAATGCAAGACTAGAGATGATCCACAAAACCAGTTCAAGTTCTGCTTCAGAAATACTGTTACTTAAACAGAAACTAGAAGACTCAACCGCAGTAGATCGAGAAACTCATGCTCAAGCTTATTGGCACATGAATCAGGATATCTATGGGTTAGAAACTCGACTTAGAAGAAGTAATTACTTCTCAAAGAACGTATATCACCGACCAACAGCAACCCATGCTTTGGTAGATCACTATATGATGCCAAAAAGGGAAAGTCAAGAAGAAAAGTGAAGTTACTTAAAGAGATGAAGCGACTTGAAGAAGAATTGCAAAGATACAAATCAGATCCTAAGTTCTTAAGGAAAGAGCTAACTGATGAGCAGCTCATTGAGAAATACAGTCAACCTGGAGAAAAGAGAGCTACTCTAACAAAGGATCTGTGGATGAAGTTTATCAACGATCACAATCCCATTAAAGCCAAGTACAAGGACAGGACATTTGAAGAATCCTTGAACTACTTTTTATCTGATATATTCTCAAAGCAGAAAATGGCACAATATAAGAAGAATCAAAGGATTGATGACAAACTGAAGGTTAAAGACAAGACTGAACAAATGAAAGCTGATGTAGTCGAATTTGAAAAATATTACTTGAAAGAATCAGACTTACCGAAGCTACTTCTATGGAGAAGATGGAAGGAAGGAAGTCAAGTTGACTACAACAAGACATTTTCAGAGGAAGACTCCAAGCTAGAAAATGAATACCATCTGTATGACAAGGAAAATAAGTTTATTTCAGTTAAGAAAAAGCTTAGTATTTAAATGTAACCATTCCAGTTTTTTTGCTCATTCTAATGAAATCCAGTTTTCCAGTTTTACATTGTTTTGATCTTTAAGCTTTTCTTTTAGGGAGATTTTTGGCATCATCAAAAAGGGGGAAATTGTTGGAAATAAAATTTATGTTTTGATGATAATTCATCATAATTATACTAAGTATTATCTTAACCTCATTGACGAAGTCCTGAAGCTAGCTGTTATAGTGAAAAGCTAAAAGATGTCTAGAACTGAATGTTTAGGTTTTACTAGAGTCTGATATCTGTATAGGTTACATCAGACAAGCACTCTAATAGTTAGTGTGTTATAAAACTGAAAACTGGAAGTCATTTAGAAAACTGGAAGTCATCGAGATAAGCAAACTGACTCAGACTACACCTATATGAAACTGAAGAAGATAAGTTCGCTGAGGGATACAGACCAAGTTGGCTTATCCAGAAGATTGAAGAACTGAGGGTCACAGACTCAGTTACAGAAGATTGAAGAACTGAGGGCTCAAACTCAGTTATGAAGACTACGTCGAGACTATAAAGTTAGACTTCAGGCAAGATTGTGGTGACCTGAACTGACTTTATGGATCTTGTATGAAGACGTAAGAATCATAAGGACAATGAACTCTTAGAGGAAAATGAGTCATAGTGTACTCTGATTAACACTACAAGAAAATCGAGTTTTAATGAGGGTAAATCCTCTCATTAAATGTCCATTTCCTGTCATTAAAGACTTTTAATGAAGGGAAATTTACCCTCACCGCCCTTCATTGTTGCTTCTCTATGTAAAAGTAATAATGATGGTAAGTTTGTGTCATTAAAATATAGTTCATGACAGGAATAGTACTCTCACTAAAACATTTTTAACAACAGAAAATTCCATCACTATTCTACCATTCGCCCCTCACTAAATCATGATTTAATGATAATTTATAGCCTCACTATAAGGTCATTTGCCCATCACAAAATCAAAATTTAATGAAAATAGTTTTCCTCATTATAGGGTCGTTTTCCCCTCATTATATACATTTTATTGATGAAATTTACCGTCATTTCTAATAATGAGCCCCTCATTAATTATGTCCATCATTCTTCTTAAAATACATCCAATGAGAGTATTTTTCCATCATCAAACATCTTACAAATAAAAAGAGTTCTTGCCAAATAGAATATGCTAACATTGACAACAGATTGAACAAATTTAAACAGAGTCCTAGCTAATCTGATACGAAATAGTGTCCTAGCTAGTCATGTAAATATATCAAACCCAATAATCATTTCTTCTTTATTAACAAGAATTGTAGAACACCACCTTGCATTCCTCAATCTCTACTGTGGCAGCAGACAATGCAGTGCTATCATTAACCCATACGACGTCCTCGACGGCAAGTTCATCAAGACGTAAATAGTTGTTGGATAAAGAATGTGCCTCGGTATCTGCAAAAAAGTATGATCACGAGGGGCGTTATGAATCGGCGAGACCACTACTTTACAAGATAAACCAGCTATTTCGGGTAACCACTTCCATAGCAAGATAAACCTTAACAAATTTAAACAAAATTTAAGCACAGATGTCCGAAATGTGGAACGAATGGCAATCATAATGGAAAAAGAATACTGTAGGTGAAACTTGGATTCAATGAGTGCTTGATGTTCCTTGTTCACCATACTTGTCAGAACATACTAAACTTTCAGGATATCATGCCTTACGATCCTTCATAGAGAATGTTTGCAGAAATGAATCTCCTAGTGAGGCATAGAAAGGCACAAATTAGAAAACTAATTCATAAGCACACTAACAGGCTGTGCTCACTCTGTACACATATTATTAGACTCCTTAGCTTGATTTCACCTTAGGTAAACACAACACAACATGCATCTTAGAACGGGACTCAGAACAAAACTCAAAACAAATTTAGGTCTTGATCCAAACAAGACTCCAACAGAGATATGAATACAGATTGAGACCAGACTTGCGTGCTTACATACATGACAGATGTCACTACAAAAACATGCCATCAACTTCTATCATGCATGCTCCTTGATCACATTAAAACATGTACTTAAACTCAAAGAAACCACGAATATGAAAGCACACATTAAGGTATGCAACAAGGCACATATAAGAGTACTCAAATCATCTTGAGGAAGGGGTTGCAATACATGACATTTAATAAGCTAGCGGCGAGGCATATCAAATGCACAAGAACATACTTTAACTATGGTTAATAGACCGACACAAACACCGAGATCAAGTCGTCTCGAATCGAGCACATAGCAACTAAGACATGACTTGATACACTCAAGAAATAAACATGACACTCATCCGAGCAGATTGCACAAGATAGCATTTTCAGTTTAGACAAGGCAGACGTGTATTGCACCCACACTCCCACCCCAACCCCACACCCCACCCCCATGCCACCCACCACACCCCTACCCCCCACCCCTCACCCCACCCCACCCATGTCCGCATCCCACTCCCCATTACTATCTTGCAATTTTAATAGCAGGCAACCAAGTCCAAATACATTCTGCTCATAATTAAAATATGCAAACAAAAGAAAAAAAAAGAGGTTATAAAGAGCGCAGATTCTAGTACTCAATCAAATTGCAAATTAAATGATAACCACTTGATACAGATACTAATCGTGCAATTTGATTAACAGATCAAAAGGTTACACGGCATATATATTCGAGATATTTCAAATAGAAATGCTACATAAGGTGTACCAAATTAATCCAAGTTCAAATACAAACAGATACAAATTTAGTATACAGATGCTTAAGTTACAAAGCAAGTTCTCAAGAAGTTTTATACAATCAAACTACAAACGGATACACAAAATACAAAGCTTAAGCACAAGGTTCAAGATTAATAAACTTTTGACTAAAGTGGTTTGAACCTTTAGGCGAATGCTAAGTGATAAACACACCTAAACAGTAAGTTTATCGGAACAGATTCAACATCGAATATAAGGTGTTCAAATTGTCCTAACACACTTAATCGTAGAGTGCCTATTACACGATATTACAAGATTTTAAAAACAAAGAACAAGTTTCTAAGAGCGTGAGAGACACGGCTCTCTCAAGGCGACACTTTAGAGATACAAATTTCAGCCAAGGTTCAACAAGAATGTATGAAGAAAATATGCAGCAAGATGTATAAGATTCAAAGAATTCAAAATATGAGCAACACTGATTATGATTCGACACTAAGAGATGATATCAACAAGGCCCACAGAATCAGTCAATATCACAGTCAGAATCAGAGAAAGGAATTCACTGATTCCAACAGAAATGCAGTCAAGTAAATTGACTACACAATGATACTCGGCCATAGGACCAAGTATCTAGGGTGTAATGTAACGTGCTGATCAAGGCCAAACACCAAGCAATTCAGACTTGTGCCAAGGGCTAGATTGACACAAGATTAGTTATTACCAAACACTTGAACAAAAGCCTATTGTCCTCACTAAGGTGACTTGTTAAAAAGGTTCAGTTAATCAACTAATCTTAGAACTAACCACACTTAGACAAACACTGAATTCAATAGGGACTCAAACACACATAAAGAGACAAAGACTTTCACAAATACACAATTCGAAAAAGTCAGAAAAACAAGGTAGCCACTTACGATCAACTAGAGAGTCTACAGACCACTGCTCAAAGACCTATGTATGCCACAGAGTGCTAGAACTTGTATCACCTCCAAGCTTGATCGAGCACAGTCCAACCAACTGATTCAAGGTCAAGTCTACAGTTCTAGTATGCCACTGACTGTAAACTTTCCTGAATCACAGAAAACCGACCCACTCCTTTCACAAACACAAAAGAGGAAAGAAACTTTTTGTTTTGAAAATATGGGGATAGCAGTGTGTAAGAGTTAATCTACCAATCCCGAAAGTGCAAGGTATATATAGAAATTGAGGGGTGAAGGACCCTCAATTGTAAATGTGAACACAGTTAATGCAAAATCAAAGAAACTTACCAAACACCGATTTTGACATGTGAACCAGAATTAACCAAGGAAAGGATTCACCTTTATGAGATTGATCACAGTATCAAATAGAATCGTAGACTCTAACACTCGAATCGAAGATCATATTAAGGGCAAGATTACACCTTTCATGCTCAACCTTGGAGGCAATAAGCAAGAAAATCAGCATTTCTAGTTCAGACGTATCGAATAATAACCGAAAGGAACGATATTAACTAGAAATAAAACGAACGAATACTTCCACGAAATAGTCCGAGTATTGAACATTAAGGCTTCGATTTGAGCACAAGAAAAACACCAAGCCATCATCAAATTGAAGGCTGCGAATCTTCTTAATAAATGCTTCAAATCGCCTGAGAATCCTTCATATTAACGGTCATCGAATCGGCAAGACAAACCTTCCGTAATCCTCGCTTACAAGCCCATCATCAATCACAGAACTGCTAATGCTTTTAAATAGCTCAAACAATGCTTCAACTTCACTCACCGTATCCGCAAATCTGATGCATTGAAATTGAATTCAGAATGACCATAAGAAAGTATCAAGTAAACATAGCGAATGGTAAATACATAAAAGATGACCACAAAAACAAGGAATAGCCATCCATTAAACCATTGATCTGATTTTGACAATTGCATTGAACATAACATACATGACAAGAAAAAGTATAACTAACCTTTTAATTATTGAGCCTAATTGTCATATAATGATTTGCAACCAAAATGAATCAAGAAAACATTATACTAAAAACTTAACACTGATTAAGCTCATACGAACATCAATTGATATGTTTACTAAACAGAAAAACAAAGGGTAAAAGCCAAAACAAGAGAAAGCACCTGAGTTAGGGAAAGAAAAGAGCTTCCATTCACCATCACACGAAGCTTTTCATCATTCATCATCAAGCTCTCACTTGTGATCAAGAGCCTTTTGGGCAATCTTAAAATTAATTTCCCCTACCTAATAACTCAAGCTGCTGCTAAAACCCATTTCTGCTTAAAACTCAATAAAAATCAAATCTTGAAATAACAAAAGGTGAATAAAATGAAAAAAAAAAAGTAAGGCCAGTTAACCAAAAGTGCCTGCTGGAAATAGGGATGTGGGGAACAAACAGAGTGCGATTCAAACATGAAGACGGACAGTTGGCATCTCCAGATTTGATTTGTGATGATGGAGAATCGAAGATGTCCAGGTCGAATGCCATTCAAGCAAGTCGTCAATGTTTGCAGCAGTTTTTGTTGCCTCCATCGCCGGTGAACTGCATCCTCCACCCCTGATGCCCTGTGGAAAATCCCTAGCCTCCTTCCATAGCCTATAGGAAGAACCACCCCTACCGCCAGATCCATAATCAAATGAACAGTCTACAAGTAACTATAGAACTCGGCAACACTACCTTCACTACCGCCGCCTCCACTTCTGTCGTAATCCCTTGCCTAATGACCGTCCTCTCAGAAATTATTACACACCCCGCTACCACCACCACCACCACCACCACCACCGCGATTATCATTCCGAATTTTGCTACAAATCGAAATTGAGAAGTGAAAAGTGAAGGACGTAGATTAGGGTAAAAATATTGGGAAATTTGTCTGGACTGGATAAGAAGAAATGGGAGGCCGATTTGGTGATATTAGGTTAAAGTTATTTGTGATTTTTGTTTTTTTAAATGTGTTTTTATGTTTTGGTTAGAAGGAAATTTTGTTTTAAGGTGTTAGGAGATAAAATGAGTAAGAAAATGATACAATTGATGAGAGGATCCCCTTTTTTTTAATCTTAACGAGGGGATTATCGATAAATAGTGATAGGAATCAATAGTTTCTAGTTAAAAGTGTATCCTATAGCCATGTAATATTTTTCCCCTGGTTAAAACTAGGCTTTAGTGGGAGGATTTGCATCCCCTCACTAATTTTTTGTCACAATAAGCCTATTTTCTTGTAGTGTAAGTCACTTATAATCGGATGAAAGACTGGAGTACTGATATTTAAAGAAGAGTAAAATATCAGTTAATGCTCCAAGTCAGTCAGGAAACTGACAAGTAACAATCTCAGTATAAAACTGATAAGGTAACTCGGTTTTATATGTCAGTCATCCAACAAACTGATTGTACAGTTGAACGTTATAAAGGAAGCAATTTTATTGGATAAAATACTGACACAGCAGAACCGTCAGAAAATATATCCGTTAGAAAATAGACGTTGATACAATTCGAATTCGAGCCAGATGAACGTTGGACCTCACACTATAAATAGAGGATTTTGCACCAAGGATAAAACAGATATAGACAAGAGATTTAACAAGAATTAACGTGTGCATTAATCATTCGAATTGCTATCATCTTTGCGCTATAACAAGATCATATCAAGAATTTCTTCAAGTGTTCAAGCTACTAAGTATCAAGAATCAAACACTTTGAAGAACCACAAACAAGAATCAACTTATTGATTCTCAACCCAACTTTGATTCTATATCAATGGTTTAGACTGTGAAGCAAACCGGGAAGGTTTTGTCAAGGACAATTGTTACAGGCAGTCGGGCAGACTGTGTTTGTTGTGGTAGCTGGTGAAGAGGCAATTCAACCCTCTAAGGACCAGTGTTCAAGCATTTGAAGAACAACAATTCTACATGTTCTACAACTGTTTAGATAGTGACGTTAGGGATTAGCCAATGACTATTGTTTAGGACTTTTTGTAACAGTTCACCTTAAGAAGTTCTAGTGGAATTTTCCTCAGCACAATAGGGGAAGAGAGGGCGTACAAGATTACACCACCTGGAACCTCTATAATATTTGCCTTATTTACTTTACGCATTTATTTATTTACTCAGCATCTACTTACAACATTTTGATAATTGATTGTTACACAGTTCACAAACTGACATTCATCAAAATTCAGTTCACTACACTCAGTTTTCATAAAAGAACAACAAGATCAAGAAAAAGGCTAGAATTATATCCGCTGCCGGTTGACTAAGTTTTGATTAAGTCAATTTAACTTAAACTCAGCTCAGTCAGCTTAACTCCACACATGTTTTAACTGAACCATAATTGTTTAAAATCCAGCTTAGGAAAAGTTTTTGGTGACAAGTTTATTCACCCCCCCCTCTAAACTTGTGTTAGCCTTTCCAAGGGACCAACATACATCTTTTTGCCTTTTCCCTATAACAACTAGTCTGGAACTCATCATCAAAACTAAAATATGTCTAACAAGTGACATTGGGGATCATAAGAACAAACTGATACAAGCCTAATTATCTTGATTTCTTCCCATAGAACCATAAATTTTGTGAAATATTGATTGACAGAGTCAGTAACTTGTTTCAGCAGATGCATTTCTTCAAGAAGATCTGAAAGCCTCAAGGCATCAACATTAGAGAATCTAGCTGCAAGATTCTTCCAAACTGCATGTACAGTCTTGAAGTACTGATCACGTGCAAGGCACTTACAAGCAATTGGACTAGGTCTATCGTAGTAGAGTACTGGCAAATCAATGTCGATCCCACATCAGGATAACGGTCTACGACCAACTATAATATAGAAAGTAGTAAATTTGGTAGCAATCAACTAGCAAGATTATGCAAGTTCAATGAAACAAACTAGAGTTTCTAAGGTATTAGTTCAATTATGAGTAATTAGTTATTCCCCCACGTATGCAACAGTCCTCCCTATTGGTGAATTTATTCATTGTTAAGCTACGGGTATAACTCCTAACCCTATCTACTCCGACAATGATAGTAGACAATCTATACGCAAGCTACCCTCCTTAATTGGTCCGTAATAGCCCATATGCATAAAGAACTAGAGCTGTCGATATTGAGCGCTAACTCATACCGCAAACCCGCATAGACAGCTGTCGACATTGACCAGCACGTTCTTAGGGTCCATTCAAGATAATATCCGAATTTACACTTCACTAACAGTTCTTCATGTTAATTTATGATAACATGCAAATAGTTGATCAGGCTAAAAACATGTAAATTAAATCTATCGATCAACGTATCTGGCCCCGATTATCATGAATTAGTAATTTACTAGGTATTTAGATCTAGCGATATAGACCGTCGCAGATCTCAAGAACGCAACTACTATTTCATGATTTCTTCACCAACGAATCAGATCTATAACACATGGGGTAAAATAAACTAGCTACTACATAATTAAACTAAAAAAGCAATTAAAATATACTAGTCGAGTAGAACAACGATAGATCTACATCTTGGAAAAGACATAAAATTATACCCTCGAAGATGAGCGTAGAACTCCCTCGGATCTCTCCCTTGGTGGCGACTCCGTCGTCTCTCCAACCAGAACTCATAAAATAAATAAAATAAAGAACTAAGAACTTTCTATTGCATAATATTTGTCTCGAAAATTGTACACTTGTGTTCTGAGGTGAATCCTCCTATTTATAGCTATCTAAACCGACTTAGGAACTACTAGTTTGACCCCTCGTCCAAGAAAACAAGTTTTGAAAGCTTCTCGACCCTCGGTAAGTCGGCACCGCCTCCCGGGTTACCGGGGGTACTTTTGTCTTTTTTCTTCAACCAACTTAACTTGGATGCTTCTAGAATACCCTAGGCCCAATCATTTCATCCAGTCCACTCCAGATTCATTCATCATGCTCAGCCCAATATTTCATTTCCTGAAAATCATCAAATAATGCACGAAATAATATCGAAATAGGGAAAATAAACGCTAAGTGCATATTTCTCGACTCACGAACCCGACATATGCTATTCAACTCTATTGGTTCGTATTTATTGGTCGAAACAACTAGTTTTAGCTCATAATGGATAGAAATTGATGCCGTAGGATAGACTATTTTAACCGTCAACAACTACCCCTACTAGCCTTCTGCTCATCCGCGAGCAGGGTATCGAGGCGGAATGTACCTCCAAGAACAATCCCCATCAACTACCACATATTCAATAAACATACATTAGGCCACAATCCATAAGCTCCCCATTAATCACTACTTATCATTCATCAATGTGTCGTGTGATGAATCAGTTGTGATAATGCGTTTGTGAGAAGAATCAAGTTGTATTAACCACACAATCTTAACTTACCTGTGGATACACTCGCTCATCTTGTCTTCAAACATGGTTACACAACATGGTACCATAATTTGGTCGGGCAGACTCGGGGACTGAGCATCGCTCTTAAGTCCTCATTTGTTTCTTTTTATGCGAGGGTCGTGCCCTTTTTACACGAGTTCGCTTCCTTCATTGCCTTTATTGCATATATATTTTTTCTTTTTTCTTTTGCTGATTTCATCACTTTTTTCTCTTTCTCTCACAAGTCCGTTTGTCCCGGTGACCTTTCGTCATCCAAGTTGCTTCCCTTGTCTTACAACAATTTGTTGAAGTATATATAGACAGACAAATAATGATTCCCGGTTAAAACAACTCATCATCTACTCGTAAACACTTCTCACTCAGATTATGTGCTCAAATATTGATTGCGATGATAGAATAATAATTAATAAGTTACTACTTCACTCAACACAACATATGCTCGTTCTTCCATACTAAATTGAATATGCTATAGCTCACTTCAAATTGAACTTGGGCTCTTTTTCTACCGATTCCTTACTCGAAAACGTGCAATAAGCAAGCTAAAAATAGTGTTAATAAAATTTCAAAAATATTCCCTTTTTCGATTAACTAGCTAAGACGCCTAACCCCCACTTATTATAGACATTGTCCCCAATGACTAATAATAACGAAAGAAAAAGGTACTTAGCTCTGGAAATGTTGACTGAGTTAAAACGAATCCCGGAGCAAAATCATTAGCTCCTAGGTCATTACTCTTCCAAGTTATTACATGCGGTGCAAAATTCTTCCAAAAAATGTGAGTAACATGCGAAGGGCAATAAGAAAATAATGTGGCGGTAATTGTGCATACCAGAGGAATGCGCAAAAACAATTTAAGCCACTTTATTCTTTTATCGACCTAAGCAAGATGCGAAAACTTTTACGAGGGTATCACATGAGAATCGTGAAGGAAAAAACCACATATATCTCTAGCCAGATGACTGAAGATATATGTGATGAAAAAAAACCTTGCGATTGTCATGCAACTTTATTGACTCAAAAGAAAATAAACAAAAGCAATAAACAAGGGTTTAGAAATAGTTATGAGTTTATAGTCGCCAGCTCGACTGTATTAATAGGGCTCCTTTATTCATATTCCGGTTCTTCCAACGCAAAGACTTCCAAATCAGGGTTATACTTGTGCTCTAGGTAATGTTTCAGCCTGTGGCTGTTAACTGTGAAAGTTTTCCCAGAGGGTTCATGTTGGAAATAAAATTTATGTTTTGATGATAATTCATCATATTTATTCAAAGTATTATTTTAACCTCATTGATGAAGTGCAGAAGCTAGTTGTTATAGTGAAAAGCTAAAAGATGTCTAGAACTGAATGTTTAGGTTTTACTAGAGTCTGATATTTGTATAAGTTTCATCAGACAAGCACTGTAATAGTTAGTGTGTCGTAAAACTAAAAAATTGGAAGTAATCTAGAAAACTGAAAATCACTAAGACAAACAAACAGACTCAGAATACACCAGTATTGAACTGAAGAAAATAAGTTCGCTGAGGGACACAGACTCAGTTGGCCTATCCAGAAGACTGAAGAACTGAGGGTCACAGACTCAGTTACAGAAGACTGAAGAACTGAGGGTTCAAACTCATTTATGAAGATTACAAGTCGAGACTATGAAGTTAGACTTCAGGCAAGTTTGTGGTGACCTAAACTGACTTTATTGATCTTGTATGAAGACCTAAGATTCATAAGGACAATGAATTCTTAGATAATATTTACTTATGGTGTACTCTGATTAAGTCAAGAAAATGGAGTACTGATATTTGAAGAAGAGTAAAAACTCAGTTAATGCTCCAAGTCAGTCAAGAAACTGACGACTGACATTCTCAGTATAAAACTGATCAGGAACTCAGTTTTATATGTCAGCCATCCAACAAACTGATAGTACAGTCGAACGTTACAAAGGAAGCGATTTTATTGGATGAGTTACTGACACATTAGAACGGTCAGAAAATATAGCCGTTACAAGATACACGTTGATACAATTCGAATTCAAGCCAGATGAACGTTGGACCTCACACTATAAATAGAGGACATTACACCAAGGAACAAGACAACAATAATGTAGAGATTTAACAAGAATCAACAAGCATTTTTGTGCATTAGTCTTTTTATTCGAATTGCTAGCATCTCAGTGCTATAACAAGATCATACCTAGAAATTCTTCAAGTGTTCAAGCTACACAGAATTTATCAAGAATCAGACACTTTGAAGAACCACAAACAAGAATCAATTTATTGATTCTCAGCCCAACTTTGTTTCCACATCAAAGGATTAGACTGTGAAGCAAACCGGGAAGGTTTCGCCAAGGACAGTTGTTACAAGCAGTCAGGTAGACTGTGTTTGTGGTGGTAGCTAGTGAAGAGGCATACGTAACCCTTCAAGGACCAGTGTTCAAGCAATTGAAGAGCAGCAATTCTACCTGTTCTACAACTGTTTAGATAGTGAAGCTAGGGATTAGCCAACGACTATTGTTTAGGACTTTTTGTAACAGTTCACCTCAAGAAGTTCTAGTGGAATTTTCCTCCGCACCACAGGGGAAGAGAGGACGTACAGGATTACACCACCTGGAACCTCTATAATACTTGCCTTATTTACTTTACGCATTTATTTACTTACTCAGCATTTATCTACAACATTTTGATAATTGATTGTTAGACACTTCACAGTTTACAAACTGACATTCTTCAGAATTCAGTTTAACACACTCAGCTTTTGCATAGAATAACAAGATCAAGAAAAAGGCTAGAACGCTGCCGGTTGACTCAGTTTTAAGCTTAAGTCATTTTGACTTGAACTCAGCTTAGTTAGCTTAACTCCACACAAGTTTTAACTGAACCTTAATTTGTTTTAAATCCAGTTTTTAGGGACAATTTTATTCGCCCCCCCTCTAAACTTGTGTTAGCCTTTCCAAGGGACCAACAATTGGTATCGGAGCAGTGTTTCTTTAACAAGACATTGTTAAAAGCTCATTTGCTCTAAATCTCCTCTAGTTGTTCTCTTAAGAAAGCTAAGTTTCCAGTTTTTAATCAATCAGTTTTCACTCACTCACAATGGATAACAATCAGTATGTGTCTCGGATTTTATCTAATGAAAAATAAACAAGTAATAAAATAATCCGGTTTACCCCAAGTGCAAGGATCGTAGTATAGCGATTACAACTGGAGTCGAATCACAGGGAATCGAGGTTTATCTAGTTCTTAATTTTTCTCAAGGTTGTCACGAAAACTAAAACAAAACAGAACTAAAAAGAAAACAATAAACTGGACAGAGGGTTGTCAATCCAAAGCCAGGAAAGATAATTGCGAATGAAAATAACTCTAATCTATAAACTAAAAAGAAAGTCAACTCCTAAGAAAACAACGAAGAACAAGGCACAAAGATAATTTCAATTAATTTTAACGAAGAACAAGCATTGATCCACCTATCCCACAACTCTCAATTTCTACCCTAGATCGTTTAGTGAAGATTTAATAAAGATGTGGTTCACCTATCAAAGGTATGAATTCCTACTCTCGTAGATAATTCGCCTATTAATCTTTCATCTCTCGATCTTAAAGATTAACGCTTCCATAACAAAGGTGTAAGATTTCTCAATCTAGCAACCTAGAAATTTAACCTAGCAACTTTCGTTATTTTTAGGTTAAAAATCTAATCTTTACTACGGTGATCTAGGTCTAACAACGATTTTCATCAAACGTTAAACATCACAAAGCAACCATCTCTCGATATAAATTGCATAATCAATAAAGCACATAATAAAGATACAAACTTTAAATAAAAACTCACAAAACAATCCAAGATTCGAAATCAAAACGCTACAGAGAATTGGCTTCACAAAGCTCGTTCTAGGCTTAGCCTTAGCTCAACGTTGGAATACAAATCATATAAATAAAAAGAAGATAAAAAGATGTTTATGATGGTGGGAAAACGCGGCTAGAGCGCCCCCAAGGGTCCTGGGGCGGCCAGGGATTGAATTGTTGTGTTTAGGGTTGAGAAAAACGCAGCTATTTATAGATTTTGAAGTCGGTTTAGGCTGAGGCGGTGCTTGGACGCCCGTCCAAGGATTCTGGACGCCAGTTTAAAGGGGTGAACGCCCGTCTGGATTGTCGGACGCCCGTCCACCGTGGCCTTTGATTTCTTCGAGTCGGGCCGAAGCCGATCGACGCCCGTCCTATTACTTTTTGACGCCTGCGTTCACCAAATATTTGTCAATCCTGAATCAACTTCTCCTCCTGGACGCCAGTCCACTTCTTCTGGACGCCAGTCCACTGAACGGGACCTCAAACGTGCGTCCAGACTTGTAAAGCTTCATTCTACCTTCGACTTGCATCTCCTTCCTTCCATTTAATCTTCAATCGAACATCTTTTCAGCTCATTCCTTGCCATGTAAATGTACTTACAAGGTAATAGAAACGTGCAAAATGTAGAACCATATATATTGATGAAAAATCACTAATAAAATCATGTAATAAGCTCGATTTTGCATTTAAACCAATTTCATATGCATTCTCTCAATAAATCCTTTAAACACTTACTTTTCTATAAAAATTAATAAAACACGAAGGAAATTGCTACGAAATAATATCATATATATCGTAAAAATCACCGTTAACAGTATGCAAGACAGATGCTCATGTGCAATATGGACATATTTGATGAATATAAACGTCGAATGCAGGCTTTTCTAGTGGCTACTCATGATGAGATGATGGACGTACTCACTGATGGACCAATTCAGATCACTCACATGCAAACTGTTGGTGGAGAGCAAATTCGAGTTGCAAAGCCCAAAGCCAAATGGACTAGTGATGATCGCAAGCGAAACAATCTCAACAATGTTGCTATGGACTTTATCCTCAGAACTCTTGACATAAACATGTACTTAAAGGTGAAAGAATGCACAACTGCTAAAGAAATGTGGGACAAACTTCAGTTAGTTTGTGAAGGAACTGACTTAATCAAGGAGAACAAGATCTCAGTTGCAAAACAAAAGTTTGAGAATTTCAAGATGAAATCTGGAGAGACCATTGACCAAATAGAGACAAGATTCAGTGCTATAATGGATGAATTAGATCTACTCAAGATTGAATACACAAAGAAAGTAATCAATACAAGAATCATGAAGGCATTACCAATGTGCTGGAAGATGAAAGTCACTGCTATGGAAGAATCTAGAAGACTTGACATAGAGGATTCATTCAAAATCTTCTCAGATTTGAAAGCTTATGAATTCAGTGATGATTTTACAAGTACAGCTGCAATAATTAAAGCTCTGGAAGAACCTAAGACCACAGCACTTGCAGCAGCATCAAATGATTCTCAAGAAACATCTACAAATAATCTTCAACAGTTGGATGAAATGGAAGAACAAATGGCTCTTATAATGAGCAGAATCAGAAGGATGAAGAATGGTCATCCTGTAACCCAGAAGTTCATTAAGAAGACTCCTGAGAAAAGAAAAGATGATGAATATCTCTCTTTCAACTGCAAGAATCCTGGACATTATAAGGCTGGATGTCCAGAACTGATCAAGAAGACTCCGCCAAGAAGAGTTGGAAGGAGAGCACTCCTTGCTGGAGATGAGTCAGACTATGAAGCCGGTACTGAAAGATTATCAGATGACACAGCTTTAATGGCACACATGGAAGATACAAATTAGGTATGTGAATCCAATTCTAAATACTCTTCAGCTCAGATTTCCATGCAAAATGCATGTTCTTCGACTGCTGACTCCAATGCAAAAAATCTAGAATTAGAAGAAACACTTGACGAATTGATGAATCAGTTAGTAACTATTCAAGCTAGTTATGAATCAATTAATGCTGAGGAAGAAAGTCTAATTCTTGAAGTTGAAAGATTGAAGTCTGAACTAAAAATGTTGAAACTGACTAAAACTGATAAAGAAAAGATTCGAGATTAGCCTCTCGTGCATTAGCGGCGAAAAGAATCGAATCATTTGCTCAATCTAGTTCAATTACTGGATTCAAATCAGGAAAGCCGCATGGAGACAAAACAGGCTTAGGATTTGATACACAACAATCTTCTAAGGATAAAACTAGCAAGGCTACTAAATCTAATATCACAACTGGTATTAAGTTTGTAGCTGAACAACTTTTACAAACTTAGAAAATTGCTGAACCAGTAATGCCAGTATCACAACGGATAAATCAGTTTTCTAAGAAGACAACTGTATCTACCAACAAAGGTAAATCATATGGTAGATCAGCTGTATCTAAAGGAAACCGAAACGGCAAATCAACTGCCAAGTCCACAAAAACCAATCAAGTCAAGAACCAGAAAAATTACAATCAAGGTAAATCCAAGAATGTCAATCATTCAAAGATTCACACATTCAGGGGGAAAGGAATGTTATATCCCACTGATGATGATTGGAATTTTACTGCATCTATTAACAAAACTGATAATAACATTCATTCCAGACAGAAAACTTATCATAAGTTTCAGTTCAAAACTCAGCAGAGAGCTAATCTCAGTTCTTAGCAAGAGTACAAAGGTCAGTCCAGACCTCAGTACATAAGGAATGATAGTTATTACTCAAGCTTCAATAATAGAAAGCATCATGGAAATAAGTTTCAGTCAAAAGATCTGAGAGATCATATAAATAAGACACAGTCCAAACATAGATACTATGGGAGCATGGCTTACATATATGAAAACAAGTGCAACAATATCCGAAGAATCCCAAAAGGATATATTCCCAGAGTTGTACTGACAACTGACCCCTATGGACCCAAACAGAGTTGGGTACCTAATTTTTTTTAACTTTTACAGCAGGATGTATGGTACTTTGACAGTGGTTGCTCAAGACACATGAAGCAAGGACTGTCTTAGTAATTTTATTGCAAAAGATGGACCAAAATTCAATTTTGGAAGTAAATACTAACCTGGATACACCAAAGGATATGGTACCTTAATCAGGAATGGACTTACAATCAAGAATGTATCTTATGTAGAAGGATTACACTACAATCTGCTCAGCACCAGTCAATTCTATGATATGGGATACAAAGTCACTTTTGATAAAGAATTCTGCATTGTCGTCAGCGAAACATCATTTCAAGTTGTTTTAGCCGGAAGAAGAAAAGAGAATATGTATGTAGTAGATTGGACAACTGCCGTTGCTGAAACCTGTTTGCTTGTGCATACCAAATCAGAAATCAGCTGGTTGTGGCACAAGAAACTGAGTCATCTAAACTTTGATGACATTAACACACTTGTCAAGAAACAGCTAGTCATTGGATTACCAGAAATCTCATATAAGAAGGACAGCTTATGTGATGCGTGTCAACAAGGAAAACAGACAAAATCAAGTTTCAAGACCAAGTCTCAGCATTCAACAACCAGAGTCCTAGAATTATTACACATGGATTTATTGGACCTATTACACCAATTAGTATCAGTGGCAAGAAATATACATTGGTGGCGGTGGAAGATTTTTCAAGATACACTTGGGTTATCTTCTTAACCAAGAAAAGTGAAACCAAGCAAAGACTTACTGAATTGCTTAAGAAACTTCCGAATCAGAAAGGAGTATCAGTTGTGAAGATAAGATCTGATAAAGGAACTGAATTCCTCAATAATGTGATTATTGAATATTGTGAAGAAAATGGTGTTTTACACCAACTTGCTGCCACAGGAACACCTCAACAAAATGGTGTAGCTGAAAGGAGAAACAGAACACTCAAAGAAGCAGGAAGGACGATGATATGTGAAGCAAAACTACCTGAAACATATTGGGCAGAAGCAGTTAACACAGCCTGTTATACACAGAACATAGCTCTCATGAATAAAAGGCATGAGAAGACTCCTTATGAAATTTGGAATGGAAGAAAACCAAAAGTTTCATACTTTCATGCTTTTGGAAGCAAATGTTTCATACACAATAATGGGAAAGATCAACCTCATGTTTTTCAGCCCAAAGCTGATGAAGGAATTTTTCTAGGATATTCAAGTGTCAGCAAAGCTTTTAGAGTACTAAACAAAAGGACACTCAAGCATGAGGAATCAATACATGTAGTATTTGATGAACCAAACTTCCCTGGTGAAACAACTGAAGGCGGACTGAACCGCCTCGAGTCCTCGCTTACTACCATGCCGAAATCGATTTGATTGACATTAGAGACTACGATTTGAAATCTTCAAATCCGGATCTGTCTCAGTTTCCAACTACTCAACAACCTGAACAATATGATTCTGATTCAGTTGAAGAAATTCAAGAACCTGTTCTTGTTGAACCAGTCGAACAAAATTCAAACCCTTTGATACAAGCACCAGTTCATCAATGGATGAGAGATCACCCTGAAGAACAAGTTATTGGTGATACTCAAACTGGCGTTCAAACAAGACATCAACTAGATGCAATGATTGCATGTTTTCTATCTCAATCTGAACCTAAGGAAATTGAAGAAGCTTTGAAGGATCCAGACTGGATACTAGCTATGCAAGAAGAACTCAATGAATTCGAAAGAAATCAAGTATGGGAATTAGTGGAAAGACCAGATCATGTGAATATCATTGGAACCAAATGGGTCTTCAGAAACAAACTTGATGAAGATGGGAATATCATTAGAAACAAAGCTAGACTTGTAGCTAAAGGATATTCTCAAGCAGAAGGCATAGACTTTGATGAGAATTATGCACCAATTGCAAGATTAGAAGCAATCAGGCTATTTCTCGCATTTGCAGCTCACAAAAAGTTCAAAGTATATCAGATGGACGTTAAAAGCACATTTTTGAAAGGAATTCTCGAAGAAGAAGTGTATGTTCAACGACCACCTGGATTCGAGATCAAAGATCAAGCTGATAATTTTTCAAACTAAGGAAAGCTCTTTATGGACTTAAACAAGCACCAAGAGCTTGGTATGAAACTCTATCTCAGTTTCTAGTAGATAATGGATTTATCAAAGGAACAATCGACAAAACATTATTCAGGATGAAAAACGGAGAAAGCACTATACTTGTTCAAATATATGTTGATGATATCATCTTCGGATCAGAAAATGAATAGTTATGTGAGAAATTTGCAAGTTTAATGAAGAGCAAATTTCAAATGAGTATGATGGGAGAATTAAATTATTTTCTTGGATTACAAGTCAAACAATTAGATGATGGAATCTACATTCACCAAACCAAATATACAAGAGGACTTATCAAAAAGTTTGGTATGGAGAAATCAACTGGAATTTCTACACCAATGGGGACCAACATCAGGCTAGATGAAGACAAAGAAGACAAAGATGTTGATCAAACACTTTATAGAAGAATGATTGGAAGCTTACTCTATCTTACAGCAAGTAGGCCAGATATATCTTTTAATGTCGGTGTATGTGCAAGATTTCAGTCTAAACCAAAAGAAAGTCATCTCACAGTTGTAAAAAGAACATTGAAATATCTAAAAGATACTGATGGAGTTGGAATTTGGTATTCAAAAGAAGGAGAATTCAAGCTGATATCTTATTCAGACTCATATTATGCTGGATGGAAAGTGGATAGAAAGAGCACTTCAGGTACATGTCAGTTATTAGGAAATAGACTTGTGTCATGGTTTAGAAAAAAGCAAAATTCTATCTCAACTTCAACAGCTGAAGCAGAGTATATAGTAGCTGGAAGTTGTTGTGCTCAAGTATTATGGATTAGACAACAATTAAGAGATTATGGAATAGAAGAAGGAACAATTCCTATAATGTGTGACAACACAAGTGAAATTGCAATTACTGACAATCCAGTTCTACACTCAAGGACAAAGCACATTGATGTGTGTCACCACTTTATAAGAGATCATGCAAAGAAAAAGGATATAACAGTTCTTTATGTACCTACTGAAGATCAGTTGGCAGATATCTTTACAAAGCATTGGACAAAGAAAGATTTTTCAAACTAAGAACTGAGTTGGGGATAATCAAAGTCAGTTGAATCAGTTAAGCCAGAGATTCGTCAAGGGGATTAATCTTTTCTATGTTGGGTGCGCTCACTTAACAGATTAGTCATTGACATCAACAATCTCAAACTGATTAACTGAAACTGAGAATTTGACAGAACTGAAAGTTCACTCTTAAACTGACCTCAACATCAGTTTCTACTCCAGTCAACTTTATTCAAAGATTGATATGATAAAATCAACAGTAGTTATATCACATTTAATTACAATGAGCTTCTTTTGTCGTAATGTTGCGTGTACACCCCATCGCGTAATAAAGACATGCATCGGTTACCCAAACCATCATGGAATTTGAAAAGTTGTACTACTCAACCGCCAGTATATCCTACCTATTTATTCAACCCTCGTTCACTATTTTCAATCAAATTTCAAATTCTTCGTCTCTTTCCTAAAAACAGAATCAGACTCTTCTCAATCCTTTCCTCTCAAAAATCAATTTTTGTGTTCACACCCAGATATGGCCACCTTGGACAAATCAAAACAAGAAAGATTGGTCACAGAGTTAGATGAATTTTCATTCGATATCTATGAAGCAATGTGCAACAATACTCTGTTAGTAAGTTGGATTTGTAATAAAATCCAGAAACAACCAGGTCTGAGAAACCTTCTAGAAGTTAAATTCAACGAACCACGTGATGTGGAAGGAATTTTGCAATTTTGGGAGAATATGCGATTGGTACGAAACTCTCTGATCACTACAATTCATGGAGATCGTATTGTTGTCAATGAAAGAGTTATGAAGTCACTATCTGGTTTAACAGATTCATCTGTGACATCAATAGATTTGACTACTCTAACATTGCAAAGAGAAGCTTTTCTGAAGCAACTTAATTTTTCTAAGGAACCAGTAGAAATTGATAGTCATGTTGACAAACTGAAGCAAGAATTTGCACACCTCAGCAGATGGCTCAGCAAACATGTCATTGGAAAATCCAAAGGAATCAGTACACTATCCGAAGAGAATATTTATCTGATGAACATAATTTAGGACGAAATAGAATTCAATTGAGCAGGTTATGTAGTCAATCAGATATAGAAGCAACACCTAGCTGAATTAGAAAGTGTACGAAGAGCTCAAACTGAAGGTCAAGCAAATGTTGGCAGATTCCGACTGAAGAAGACACTCAGTGGAATAATTCAATTTTATCTAGAGAAACTAAAGGAAGGGAAGAAAGAAAGACAGACTACAGAGGAAATCGAAGTTGTACCAAGAAAAACTTCTCAACCTGAAACCAGGCAGAAAACTATGTCTCAGCAGGAAGCTGAACACAAAGGCATCAAGCACAAAGCAGAATCAGCAAATGAAAGATCAGTTGTAAGATGTTTGTACCCAGGAACTTCAACTAAGACAGCACCAACTGAGGGGGAACAACAACAACTGACAACAGAAGTTACACAAGAAAATATCACTACTGACCATGCTTCTCAGTTACAAGACCAATCAGATCAGCAACCAGTCTCAGTTTTTTAAGCAGATGAAATCATCAAGTTGATGAAAATGAAGCTCAAACCAGAAGATTCTCGTGATGTCAGCCTACAGACTGAAGAGAAACTACTCTTGGAGAAATTGGAAGTTAGAGATCTATACACTCTGTTTCCTATTTCGGAATTTCTTGAAAACTGCTTCAAAAGATTCACTGAACTAGCACAAAGAAGAAAATCAGCCACATCATCCATGCCTAAAGTCACTTCAAAGAAAAAGGATGATGACAATGATGAATCAAGAAAAGAAGCTGATGTAATTACAGGTTTGCAAACAGAAACTCAACCTCAACCTCTAGCTACGTAAACTGTAACACAGCAAGAAGATTTGCCAGTTGGAGATCAGACAACTGACAATCAGCAAGCAGCTGATGAAATTGATAAACAGAAGTTACAGCAGCTTATGATCATTGAAGATGATACTCAGTTTAAGGATCAAACAGAAGTTACATATGATCCTTCTGACATCCTAACAAAGGATGAGTTGGCCAAAGTTCATGAAAATTTGAAGATCGTGCTCAGTCAAAAAGATACACAAAATGGTCTTTTATCAAACATCTCTGGATATCTGGATTATAGAACTAGAACAGATGTTTCAGTTCATACAAGACTAGGGATGATCCACAAGTCAAGTTCAAGTTCTGCTTCAGAAATTCGGTTACTCAAACAAAAACTTGAAGACTCAACCACAGTAGACAGGGAAACACATGCACAGGCTCACTGGCATATGAATCAGCACATCTACGGGTTAGAAACTCAGCTAAAGGAGGTACTTGCTTCTCAGCAACGCATATCAGCCAACCAACAAGCAACCCATGCTCTGGTAGATCAGTTATATGATGCCAAAAAGGGGGAAGCTGAAGAAGAAAAGCCGAAGTTACTTACAGAAATGAAGCAATTTGAAGACGAGTTGGAAAGATACAAATTAGATCCAAAATTCTTAAAGAAAGAGTTAACTGACGAGCAACTCATTGAAAAATACAGTCAACCTGGAGACAGAAGAGTTACTCTTACAAAGGATCTGTGGATGAAGTTTATCAAAGATCACAACCCTATCAAAGCCAAGTACAAGGATAAGACTATTGAAGAATCCTTGAACTACTTCATGTCTGATAAATATCATGATCAGAAGATGGCACAACACAAGAAGAATAAGAGGATTGATGATAAACTGAAGATTAAAGACAAGACTGAACAAATGAAAGCTGATATAGTAGAATTTGAAAAATACTACTTGAAAGAATCCGGCTTACCAAAGTTATTTCTATGGAGGAAATGGAAGGAAGGAAGTCAAGTTGACTACAACAAGACATTTTCAAAGGAAGACTCCAAGCTAGAAAATGACTATCGTATGTATGACGAAGAAATGAAGTTTATCTCAGTGCAACAAAAAGCAAAGAAAAAGCTTAGTCTTTAATCACAACTATTTAGACTAGATGTAACTATTCCAGTTTTTGCTTATTCTAATGAAATCCAGTTTTCCAGTTTTACATTGTTTTACATTGTTTCGATCTTTAAGATTATCTTTTAGGGAGAGTTTTGGCATCATCAAAAAGGGGGAAATTGTTGGAAATAAAATTTATGTTTTGATGATAATTCATCATATTTATTCAAAGTATTATTTTAACCTCATTGATGAAGTCTTTGAAGCTAAGCCATTATAGTGAAAAGCTAAAAGATGTCTAGAACTGAATGTTTAGGTTTTACTAGAGTCTGATATTTGTATAAGTTACATCAGACAAGCACTGTAATAGTTAGTGTGTCGTAAAACTGAAAAACTAGAAGTCATCTAGAAAACTGGAAATCACTAAGACAAACTAACTAACTCAGAATACACCAGTATTGAACAGAAGAAAATAAGTTCGCTGAGGGACACAGACTCAGTAGGCTTATCCAGAAGACTGAAGAACTGAGGGTCACAGACTCAGTTACAGAAGACTGAAGAACTGAGGGTTCAAACTCAGTTATGAAGATTTCAAGTCGAGACTGTTAGGTGTGATGCCCGAAAGACAATTTTGTAATTGCTTTATTTAATAAATGAAATGATATTATTATTCATATTTATTATTCTCACATTCACCGATGTGACAATAGTATTTACACTACAGAAAACCCTAAAGTTTATCGTTTATGTAATCACTTAACTTAGTGTATGAGATATACACAGGAGGATTGAGTTAGTGAAGATGTACTTAAAATACAATTAGCCCGTAGTGAAGTTAATCGAGAATATCGGGTCTCTCCTTTAACATGCTATTAATGCGCCCAGAACACAATAGGTGTGATTGTCTTATCCGGACTTTCGGTTTAGAGAACCTAATGAGGCATTTATATATTATAGATATATCATATAGGGTTGGACCGATTTGATTAGAGTTCACGATATAATTCCGTGATCGAGAAGTCTTATCGAATCAATCGATGATCATATTTATGGATATATCTTAATCCTGAGGTGATCACAGTCAACTACTTGAATTAGTATGAGGTTTGACTTGACGGTTAAGGATTACACTGAGTCTGTGATCTGAATTACCCCATCATGGAATTGTACTAGATTGAGTGAGTAGTCTGTGTTATCACAGATACGGAATCCATTCCTTCCATTTATGGAAGTAGATAGATAGTTCCCTTATTTGTTAATCCTAGAAACTGATCGATCCATGGAGTTCATATTACACTGATTAGCTACCAGTGAGTTGTATGAATTAATTGATCACTAGGGGTTAATGGTAAATAAGGATAAGAGGTTCTAAAAAGGGTTAACGGTAAATTCCAGATTTAGAATGAACAGTCTATGGAGGATTAATCCATATGTAATGATTATATCAATGGACGCTTATTATCATTCTCGTGAGGAGATAAATATAATCTCATAATCGGAGGAGTGCAGTCACGGGATTATGGTGGCATATTCCTGTGATTAATGTATCGAATATAATTATTCTGTTCGTAAGATATTTATTTATTTGATTTATCGGAGCCGCTGATTATTAGTCCATGGTCCCCGACGTGCCTCCAATATAGCATAGCTATTCTCGGGCGTCGAATCCTAATAATATTAGTGTAGTTCTTATTAGAATTTAATTAAAACGATATGTGAATGAATTGTTTAGTGAACTATTAAATTAGTAGGGCTAAATAATTAAATATGTGAAAAGGGCATTTTTCATAGTCTTGGCAAAATAAGTGTTGTGGCCGAATTTTATATATTGACTAGGTCAATGCAATTTTCGGCCAAGGCATGTGTTTTAGGAAACAAGAAATTGTGTTAAGACATGTGCACAAAATATTTATTGGATAAATATTTATGGTAAGAAATAAAGATAAATATTATTCTAGATTTGTTCTAGAATATTATGGGATTATCTTTATTTATTGGATTTATTTATTTGCAAAATAAAATCCTTGGAGGACAAGGATTACTCTCCTATATAAAGAGAGTTCTCCCAAGCCTAATACACAACACAAAATTCGACTTCTACCTCTTAGAGAGGAGAAGAAAATTTTCGTCCAAGGGGAGTAAGAGGAAAATCTTGGAGGTTTTTCCGGGTAGCATATCGGAAGGATTCGAGACGAGGATTTCCTTCCACCAGGAGTTGCTCGGATCACACGTACGGAAGATCGTGGTGCTCTTCACACTATCCTTTGATCTTTATATTGCGGTTCTTCTACTTGGATTTTGAGATCCAAGAGGTATGTTCTACAACCCCCTTGTAGATGTAGATCCAGTTATTTTATTACGTGTAAATTATAGATGTATCTAGATCCTTCCGTTGCGGATGGTATTACTAACAGTGGTATCGGAGAGCCAAGGTGATCTATATTTATACGTATAAAATATTAGATCTAGGAGTGGTAAACATGTAGATTTTTTGTGTCCGAATTTTTTTTATTATTGGGGCCGATCATACTTTTTTTTTTATGTTGCGATTGTTGTGGTTTAAAGAGATGAATTGGGGTTGGTACTGTTTACTCGTTAGATCTATTTTGTAGCTCCTTTGTTTAGTAACATTTGAGCATAGAAATTGTATTATTTTTATGTCAATTTTCGAAAATTCCATGTAAAAGTGGCATCTTTTATTGTAATTTTGTAAATCCGGGCTCGAAAAGATGAAGATCTTGCTGGAAAATTGAAGATCAAGGCGAAACCCAAGGTATGAACGAGGAGAAACGGTTAATTTTTTTTTAAAAAAACAGCTACAGCACTTTCTGCGATTTTCAGCGTCGCTATAAGTCCTGTTTATAAAATTGCATGCGGATAGGGTTTTAATATTGCGGCTGCATGTTGCTTTTTGTTAACCTAATTGTTTTTATTTAGAAAACTGCCGATTGGCAGAAAGAAAGAAAAAAAAAATTATTTTGGGAAATAATTTAGAATAACAGCCGCATAATAATAAAACAAAAAAAAAAATTATAATAAATTGGGTTTATTTAATTAAAAAAGACCTTTCTACTCCCGGGTGTTCGTGGTTCGTGATCCGGAAGTTTCAAGTTCAAGGTTCGAAGATCGAAGACTTGAAGACAACAAGATTGTAATTTACTTTTTTCCTAGGATAGATTAGATACGGGGGTACCAACAATCCATCTCGGTGTTTAAATTTTCCGCAACTTATTTTTTATGTGTTTGATCATAAAATAGATATAAAATCGGAATTGCCATGACATGCATCATATCATAAATCCACTCCATGCATACATGTAGAATTTTAATTTTGGTAATTAAAATAGGCATGTATACAAACTCGCGTAATTAGTTGAAATTTAATTAATACGTGGTAATTAATTAATTTAGTAACTAATTAAAGATCCGAGGACGGGTTATGAAATCGTTAAGCCTTTTCGGTGTGTGTTCTCGGTGAACCGCCGTAAAAGCCCAAACGAGATCACGTTTTCGATTCGTAGTGTCTACGAGATTGAATGATGGTAAAAGAACAAAAATCTTGGATAAAAGCGGTTCGCCTATAGGTTGGGTGGTCAATCGAAAGGATCGACCGACTTAACCCTCCAAGTGTGATGTATGCACGGGGTCCGGCAAGACTAAGCTACACCAAATGAGCGGAGGGTGATTCCTTCTTATCTCAATGGGGCTCTCTTGACCCGACTTCGTCCGACTGTCACATATGTTCCAACGAATAGGACGGGTAGGCTTGCCTACGTTACCGACACCATTCGGAATCCTTGATTTAATGTGCTTTTATGTTAACATCAAAAAGACGTGGTTAGTTAACCCACCACCACTTCCAAAATATTGAGTGGGAGCGGGGGAGGCGACAGCCAACCCCACGGCATCTACTATAGATACAAGTAAGTGAGAGAAGGGTGACGCCTCGCGGCGCTTTAATTTCATCCCCCTACGGATGGTGTTCACCCCTATCAACATTCATGGCTTGGTCTCCGAAAGGATAGCATTTCCGGGTACTCGTCGGGTCACTGACCTATCCTACGACGGCACACTCGGGGAGTACCTAAGAGATCCGATATAGTAGGTCACACTCATCAAGGATATTCTTGATAATATCTAGGCTAAAAAAGGAAGGTAGTCAATGAATAAAGGGATGTTCGATTCTCGTGGGATGTTCGATTCTCGTGGGATGTTCGATTTTCACAAGTTATTCATTGATGAGATTGTCTCGATTTAACCGTCATCTCTTTGACCTACCCTACGGCGGCACTGAGATGCGAGGTTAAAACCTTGGAATGGTAGAGTAGACTTAATTTTAGTTTACAATTCCTAAAATGAACTTATATAGTAGTGTTAAACTTGAATTAATATATGTCATTTTATTTACAGCATTATATCCCTTACTAAATTGCTTAAAAATTAATAATTGACTAGTATTGACTTCGTTAAAAAAGTGGAAAGTAACTAGGACGTTGAACTAGTTAATCGATAATGCAATTATTTTTCGAAAGAGATATTTTCTCTTAAGCCTTTTAAAAACCAGAGTGACATATAGGTATGTCACTAGTGTCATTCGTGTCAAACGGAAGACAAACTTAGTTTGATCAAAGGTGATTTCGGACTTTGAAATTCTTCTAGTGAATTTTGAGTGTGTAGTGATTACACGAGTAATTTTCTAAATTGAAAAATCGGAAAATCATGAAGTGTTACTAGTTGGACGATATTTGGAATCGATAAACTAGTGGGAGCTTTATGATTTGTTGTTTTTCTAGAACATTAGAAAAGTGTAAATGACTACACACGTAACCGTTCTAATTGAAAAACCGGAAAGTCATGAAATGTTGCTAGTTGGACGATATTTGGAATCGATGAACTAGTGGGAGTTCTATGATTTGTTGTTTTTCTAGAAACATTGGAACTATGTACGAAAGATTTTCTAATCGAAAAATTCGGAAAATCATAAAAACAAATCATTGCTCGTTAGACGGTATTTGGAATCGATAAACTAGTGGGAGCTTTATGATTTGTTGTTTTTCTAGAACATTAGAAAAGTGTAATGACTACACACGTAACCGTTCTAATTGAAAAACCGGAAAGTCATGAAATGTTGCTAGTTGGACGATATTTGGAATCGATGAACTAGTGGGAGTTCTATGATTTGTTGTTTTTCTGGAAACATTGGAACTATGTATGAAAGATTTCTAATCGGAAAAATCGGAAAATCATAAAAACAAAGCATTGCTCTTTAGACGGTATTTGGAACCGATAAACTAGTGGGAGCTTTAATGTTATGATTTGTTGTTTTTTCTGGTATATTAGAAAATCCGAGAAGTCCCGATGAGTAACACTCGAAATAGACATCCCACGATTCAAGAGTAGTGTCTACTCAAAAGAACCGCTGGTTCAAGACTGTTTCCATTCACGGAAAGAATGGGAGAATATGTCTAAAAGTGTTAGTCATCTAAACTGAGAAAACATTAAGGCTGAACCGAAAATTAATTAACTGAAAATCATAGGATAAGGACAGTGATTTTGAATCACCAACCTATGAATCCTTGGCGATTTTCTCGAGCTATGTTCTTTGGAAGAACAAGGCAGCGGTGCACTTAACGATTAAAAGAGTAAACAACGGGCAGTTAATTTTAGCTAGAATAGTGGGAGTGATATAAGGAAATGAATCTCGGATTCAATCCTTGGGTATCGCGGAAAAATTATTTTCTGTTTAAGATTCGTTGGAACGAAAGGATTTACCTTCTATTCGATAATTTGTTTGGCGTATAAAAAGTGAATATACCATTTGTAGTACGAATCCAAGACTCGTACTTTTGTTTGATAAAGTCAAAACCACTTACAACTACTGAAATATGTATATAAAACACATCTTAAGCAATTGGTTTCTATATTTAGATAAACGTTTCTTCATATTCCATAGTTAGTGCGTAGTCCCTAAAAGACAAGACCTGAAGACTGGCTCAGGGTGATTCCTTTCTCCCAGTCTGGTTATATTGTCTCAAAGGTTCAATGACTAAGTTTCCTTTCAATCGGGGAAGGATAATGGTTATAAAGAAGTAACATAGCTTGTTCATGACGACCTTCGGGGTCTGATGAAAGATACAAGCTAGTAGGAGCTTCCGAGTAGTGACTTCTTGTCTGATAACTACTCAAACACTCCGGTAAGTTTATCCAAAATATTTTGACACTCGAGTAGTGACTTCTTGTCTGATAACTACTCAAACACTCGAGACTGATGCTCAGCTTGCCTTATTGTGACATGTTCTCACTAAGTGAGAAACCGTTAAATTGCCTTACATAGTTTTAGATGTGCTACAATATACTGCTTAACTCAATAAATATATTGGAAGCGAAATAACGGTTTACATTGAAATGTAAGAACGCGAAGTCTACCTAGAATATGCTTTGGAATTTACGGATAATGTGTGGATTTGGTTCACCCCACTTCCTTAAATATAAGCATTTAGCACACGGTGCTTGAAGGTAAGACTGGGAATTTCGCGCATACGTTCGGTCAATGACATTTCGTGATATATCTTTTAACCTATTCTGCATAGAAGGTTAGATATAGGATTCTTGAAATCGGGAAGGGACAGTTATACTATTGCATCCTTTCTGATAGAGTCCATGAACAGCAAAACCTTGAACCTTGAAGTACCTTTACTCAAGGTAGTTACTAACTGATTAAAATTAGACCACATCCAACATCGGTTGTTTGTGATAACACTAAATACTACTAAACTAGATCAGAATTTTGATCCACCCAGTAAGTATTGGGAGTATGGTTTATCCATTACCCATCACAGGTTCTGCGGACTTTGTAGTCTGAGGATCGATTGACCTATGGCTCTTTGGTGAGCAGTATAGGATTCTGATAATAGAGGTTGGTTTAATAGCCATAACCCTGTGAATGAAGTTCGGTACTCCAGTTCTGTTCATGCTCTTGTAGAACCACCTGAGCGTCTCAGGCCCAGTGGGAGTAATTGGATCTACACGGAAAAGAGTAGAATGAATAGGAAAGTTTATCTTTTAGAGCAAAGCTTGAGTGGTCTAAGGGTAATTCCCTAAGAAGTAGAGAGTTAATCAGACCTTGAACTCTCTTACCATTTAGTATTGCATGATTTCGTTCAAAAGCAGAAAATATGGGTGATTCCCTGAGATTTTCTTACCAAACAAACGGAGTCTGGATTCATTCGGAACAAAAGGGTATTGCCTTATGAATTTATGACAGGATGACTATCGAGGCTTAGTCCTTTGTGGATAAAAAGCAAACCTCTCGGTCATTGGAAGTCATATATTTCTACAATATATGGATTTGACCAGAACATTGATAAGTCTTTTGTAGACTGTATATCAATTTTAGTACAGTAGTGAATATACACATATATATTAGTGTTTGTGAAGGATAACACTGCACCAGTTGGAATCAACATGGGTGTGTTATCTGAAGTCAAAATCTGACAATGCCATAATTCTCTGCAACAGAGATTTGGACAACATCCTAAAGAGTTTGACTCGGTCGAATTCATTAGAATCAGTCACTGGTTTCCCATCCATCTTATTGGTTAAGATGATGCATCTGTGTATGCAACATTCAACGAGTAAGTTCTACCCTATGCCTCAGGAATGACTCTCTAAATCTTCGGATCAAGAGAAATGGGATAGGTTCACTTTCTGGTAAGAGATGGTCAGGTTATTGAACGTCAACATTGATCGAATCTTAGATTCGGCGGTTAAGAAAGCAAGTTTAGTATGTCCTTTAGTATTTTGAGAGAACGAGGAAGAATATGCGGACTTATTCATGTGTGAACTTGGATATACACTGATTTTGACTTTAAGTCAGATTGAGGATGATCGTTAAGTCGATCTCGGGCTCAGTGTTTACTCTTGTGTTGAAGCTATTGCCTGGAGGAATCCAGCAATGCCAACTCAACTTTAACTAGTTAGGTGATTAGCGGCTTTTGTAGTAGCTAGAGAGGCGATATAGCTTAATGATTTCCTTTTCATATCTGGGAGTGATTCTAGATTTTTAAGCCGATACCACATCATTGTGCAAACGATGAAGGGGTAGCTTATAAGGTTTTTTCGAAATCACTAGAGGTCAAAAGCATATTTGGAAACTACCACATGAAGATGGACCGGTAACGTTTCGATTCTACGGATCGTCTCGAGCCGACAACCTGACTAATCATTAAGACACATGATATTTAGATATAGGTACTCCCCGAGTCACTGACCTATCCTACGACGGCACACTCGGAGTGTACTTTGTCATCTGCAATGGTTATGATATGCTTAATGGGTACTAGAATACGGGATGGGTCTCCATTGCTTTAGAGCAAGTGGGAGATGTAGTTTGTTGTATTTTAAATAATAGGGTGTGCTCTAAAACAATTAATCACATGCTTTCGTGCAAGTGGGAGATTGTTAGGTGTGATGCCCGAAAGACAATTTTGTAATTGTTTTATTTAATAAATGAAATGATATTATTATTCATATTTATTATTCTTATATTCACCGATGTGACAATAGTATTTACACTACAAAAAACCCTAAAGTATATCGTTTATGTAATCACTTAACTCAGTGTATGGGATATACACGGGAGGATTGAGTTAGTGAAGATGTACTTAAAATACAGTTAGCCCGTAGTGAAGTTAATCGAGAGTATCGGGTCTCTCCTTTAACGTGCTATTAATGCACCTAGAACACAATAGGTGTGATTGTCTTATCTGGACTTTCGGTTAAGAGAACCTTAGGCATTTATATATGATAGATATATTATATAGGGCTGGACCGATTTGATTAGAGTTCACGATATAATTCCGTGATCGAGAAGTCTTATCGAATCAATCGATGATCATATTTATGGATATATCTTAATCATGAGGTGATCACAGTCAACTGCTTGAATCAGTATGAGGTATGACTTGACGGTTAAGGATTACACTGAGTCTGTGATCTGAATTACCCTATCTTGGCATTGTACTGGATTGAGTGAGTAGTCTGTGTTATCACAGATACGGAATCCATTCCTTCTATTTATGGAAGTAGATACATAGTTCCCTTATTTGTTAATCCTAGAAACTGATCGATCTATGGAGTTCATATTACACTGATTAGCTACCAGTGAGTTGTATGAATTAATTGATCACTAAGGGGTTAATGGTAAATAAGGATAAGAGGTTCTAAAAGGGTTAACGGTAACTTTCCGATTTAGAATGAACAGTCTATGGAGGATTAATCCATATGTAATGAGTATATCAATGGACGGTTATTATCATTCTCGTGAGGAGATAAATATAATCTCATAATCGGAGGAGTGCAGTCACGGGATTATGGTGGCATATTCCTGTGATTGATTCATCGAATATAATTATTCTGTTCGTAAGATAATTATTTATTTGATTTATTGGAGCCGCTGATTATTAGTCCATGGTCCCTGACGTGCCTCCAATATAGCATAGCTATTCTCGGGCGTCGAATCCTAATAATATTAATTTAGTCCTTATTAGAATTTAATTAAAACGATATGTGAATTAATTGTTTAGTGAACTATTAAATTTGTTGGGTTAAATAATTAAATATGTGAGAAGGGCATTTTTCATAATCTTGGCAATATAAGTGTTGTGGCCGAAAATTATATATTGACTAGGTCAATGCAATTTTCGGCCAAGGCATGTGTTTTAGGAAACAAGAAATTGTTTTTAGACATGTGCACAAAATATTTATTGGATAAATATTTATGGTAAGAAATAAAGATAAATATTATTCTAGATTTGTTCTAGAATATTATGGGATTATCTTTTATTTATTGGATTTCTTTATTTGCAAAATAAAATCCTTGGAGGACAAGGATTACTCTCCTATATAAAGAGAGTTCTCCCAAGCCTAATACACAACACAAAATTCGACTTCTACCTCTTAGAGAGGAGAAGAAAATTTTCGGCCAAGGGGAGTAAGAGGAAAATCTTGGAGGTTTTTCCGGGTAGCATATCGGAAGGATTCGAGACGAGGATTTCCTTCCACCGGGAGTTGCTCGGATCACCCGTACGGAAGACCGGGAGTTGCCTTCACACTATCCTTTGATCTTCATATTGCGGTCCTTCTACTTGGATTTTGAGATCCAAGAGGTATGTTCTACAACCCCCTTGTAGATGTAGATCTAGTTATTTTATTATGTGTAAATTATAGATCTAGATCCTTAAATCGCTTCCGTTGCGGATGGTATTACTAACAGAGACTATGAAGTTAGACTTCAGGCAAGTTTGTGGTGACCTGAACTGACTTTATGGATCTTGTATGAAGACTTAAGATTCATAAGGACAATGAATTCTTAGATAATATTTACTTATGGTGTACTCTGATTGATTCAATTATAATCAGATGAAAATGGAGTACTGATATTTGAAGAAGAGTAAAAACTCAGTTAATGCTCCAAGTCAGTCAAGATACTAACGACTGACATTCTTAGTATAAAATTGATCAGGAAATTAGTTTTATATGTCAGCCATCCAACAAACTGATAGTACAGTCGAACGTTACAAAGGAAGCGATTTTATTGGATGATTTACTGACACATCAGAACGGTCAGAAAATATAGCCGTTACAAGATACATGTTGATACAATTCGAATTCAAGCCAGATGAACGTTGGACCTCACACTATAAATAGAGGACTTTGCACCAAGGAAAGAGACAACAATAATATAGAGATTTAAGAAGAATCAACAAGCATTTTTGTGCATTAGTCTTTTTATTCGAATTGCTATCATCTTAGTGCTATAACAAGATCATATCAAGAAATTCTTCAAGTGTTCAAGCTACACAGAATTTATGGAAAATTAGGGATAAGGACACAATCTGAAATATTATTAAGCAACAGGACAACTACATATTTTTTATAGGGAGAAGGACAACTGCATAATTTTTATAGCGAGAAGGACAAACAAAGAATCCCGAAAATCGGTGAATCTCCTAGTGAATCCCAAATCGGTGAATTTCGATAGTGAATTTTGACATGTGAATCCCAAAATCGGTGAATCCCGACAATGAATTTTGAAAATTAGTGAATTTCGACAATGAATTTCGGCAAAGTGAATTTAAATAAAGGAATTTCAACACAAGTGAATTTCGATAGTGGATAAATAGTTTTGTCCTTTATGCAAAAGTTTCAAAAGACTGTCCTTCTACTTAATTGATGAAATATTTTTGTCCTTCTCCCTCATTCCCCCCAGAATTTATCAAGAATCAGACACTTTGAAGAACCACAAACAAGAATCAATTTATTGATTCTCAGCCCAACTTTGATTCCACATCAAAGGATTAGACTGTGAAGCAAACCGGGAAGGTTTCGCCAAGGACATTTGTTACAAGCAGTCGGGTAGACTGTGTTTGTGGTGGTAGCTGGTGAAGAGGCATACGTCACCCTTCAAGGACCAGTGTTCAAGAAATTGAAGAGCAGCAATTCTACCTGTTCTACAACTGTTTAGATAGTGAAGCTAGGGATTAGCCAAGGTCTATTGTTTAGGACTTTTTGTAACAGTTCACCTCAAGAAGTTCTAGTGGAATTTTCCTCCGCACCACAGGGGAACAGAGGACGTACATGATTACACCACCTGGAACCTCTATAATACTTGCCTTATTTACTTTACGCATTTATTTACTTACTCAGCATTTTGATAATTGATTGGTAGACACTTCACAGTTTACAAACTGACATTCTTCAGAATTCAGTTTAACATACTCAGCTTTCGCATAGAAAAACAAGATCAAGAAAAAGGCTAGAATTATATCCGCTACCGGTTGACTCAGTTTTAAGCTTAAGTCAGTTTGACTTGAACTCAGCTTAGTCAGCTTAACTCCACACAAGTTTTAACTGAATCTTAATTTGTTTTAAATCCAGTTTTTAGGGACAAGTTTATTCACCCCCCCTCTAAACTTGTGTTAGCCTTTACAAGGGACCAACAGTTCATGTCTAACTTCACATGCACTTGAATTGTAGACTTATGTGACTACATGTGGTCCATACCATATAGACTTCAACTTTCCAGGAAAAAGACGAAGACGCGAATTATACACCAGCACTTTATCTCCAACTTGAAATGTGCGGTTCAGAATATTTTTATCGTGCAGGCGTTTCATTCTTTCCTTGTAAATCTTAGCATTCTCATATGCTTGAAGTCTAAACTCTTCCAATCTATTCAACTCTAGAATTCTCTTTTCACCGGCTAAATCCTCATCCATGTTTAGAAACCTCGTAGCCCACAGTGCTCGGTGCTCGAGTTCTACCGGTAAATGACATGCTTTTCCAAACACTATCATATATGGTGACATCCCAATTGTGGTCCTATAAGCTGTTCTGTACGCCCAAAGAGCGTCATCTAATTTCAAAGACCAATCCTTCCTCGTGGGATTCATAGTCTTTTCTAAAATCCTCTTAATTTGTCTGTTCGTGACTTCTACATGTCCACTTGTCTGGGGGTGATATGCTGCTGCAATCTTATGTCTAACCCCATATCTCATCATTAACTTCTCAAACAAGCTATTACAGAAATGACTCCCCCATTTGGAAACATAATCTTATGTCACTAATTATGGCTCTGCTGCAATCTTATGTCACTAATTATGGCTCTGGGCACTCCAAACCTCGTCAAAATGTTTTTCTTAAGAAATCTCAAGACAACCCTGTCATCATTAGTAGGTGAAGCTACCGCTTCCACCCATTTAGAAACATAATCGACTGCTACCAGGATGTAACGATTTAATTTTGATGATGTGAATGGCCCCAAAAAATCAATTCCCCATACATCGAATACCTCCACTTCTAAGATACTCTGCAGTGGCATCTCATTTCGCTTAGAAATATTACCGGTCATTTGACAGGAATGATAGGATCTTGTAAACCCGTAAGCAGATTTATGAATTGTTGGCCAATAAAATTCACCCTGCAGTACCTTTGCTGCTGTCTTGTCTGGTCCATAGTGACCTCCAGCTTCTCTAGCATGACACATGTGCAAAATACTTGGAATCTCATCATCATGGACGCATCTCCTAAGAATGGCATCAGTGCACAATTTTTATAAGTAGGGATCGTCCCAATGATAATACTTCAGATACGTGAAAAACTTCTTCTTATCTGCATTATTGAATTTTGGTGGTAGGTACTTTCCTACTAAGTAATTGACAATGTTAGCAAACCAAGGGTATACCTTTCCCACTCTTGATGTATGATATCGGGTCTGAGATTCTACTCGGGCTACCACTGATACGGAAAAAAGTTGTTCATCTGGAAAGCTTTCCCTGATCTCAGTCGGTTGCTCTTCTTCCAGCAAAGTTAATCTTGACAGGTGATTAGCCACCTGGTTCTCAGATCCCTTTTTATCTTTGATTTCCATGTCAAACTCTTGTAAGAGTAGAATCCATCTTAATAGTCTTGGCTTGGAGTCTTGCTTGGTTAGAAGGTATTTCAAAGCTGCATGGTCAGTGAATACAGTGACTTTCGATCCTATCAGATAAGGTCGAAATTTGTCAAATGCAAATATGACAGCTAAGAGTTCCTTCTCTATAGTTGCATAATTTCTCTGGGCACTGTTAAGGGTACGACTGGCGTAATAGATAGGCTTGAAGATTTTATCCTCCCTTTGTCCCAGGGCTGCTCCGACTGCCGTGTCGCTTGCATCACACATAAGCTCAAAAGGTTTGTTCCAATCTGGGGCTACCAGAATTGGGGCGGTTATAAGCATTCGCTTCAATATGTTGAATGCTTTCTTGCACTCTTCTCCAAACACAAAAGGTACATCTTTTGCAAGTAATTCCGTCAAAGGTTTAGAAACTTAAAAAAAGTCCTTAATAAACCTCCTATAAAATCCTACGTGGCCAAGAAAGGCTCGCAACGTCTTTAAGTTTGTTGGAGGGGGTAACTTTTCTATCACTTATATCTTTGATCTATAAACTTCCATTCCTTTCTTTGAAATTCTATGACTCAACACTATTCCTTACCATGAAATGGCATTTTTCCCAGTTAAGTACAAGGTTGGTCTCTTCACATCTCTTTAGCACTTTACTCAAATTGTCCAAGCAGTTATCAAATATATCTCCAAACACAGAGAAATCATCCATGAAAATCTCTAGAAAATCCTCCGTCATGTCCGCAAATAATGACATCATGCACCTTTGGAATGTTGCTGGTGCATTATATAACCCAAAAGGAATGCGATTGTATGCAAAAGTTCCATAGGGACATGTGAAAGTTGTTTTCTCGCGGTCCTCGGGGGCAATATGGATATGATAGTAACCAGAATATCCATCTAAGAAACAATAAAATGCATGACCGCTTGATCTTTCCAACATCTGATCAATGAATGGTAGGGAAAATGATCTTTACGAGTTGCATTATTCAGCTTCCTGAAGTCAATGAAAACTCGATGTCCAGTAATTAGTCTCACAGGGATCAACTCAAACTCATTAGGTTGGACAGTGAATCCTCCTTTCTTGGGCACCACATGAATCGGGCTCACCCACTCACTGTCTGCAATTGGGAAAATGATTCCCATCTCCAACATCTTTATGATTTCTTCCTTAACAACATCCTTCAGTTGTGGCGTCAACCTCCTTTGAGGTTGTGCTAACGCTTTCTTTTCAGGGTTCACAGAGATCTTATGCATGCACACTGATGGGCTTATTCCTCTAATATCTGCAATCGTCCACCCAAACGCTCCCTTATGCTCTCTTAGTACTCTTAAAAGATTCTCCTCCTCTAAAGGTGATAATGATGCTGAAATTATAAGGGGGAGAGTATCATTTTGTAAGTACACGTACTTCAGGTGAGATGGCAAAGGTTTTAATGTTAAGTTCCTTGGTGGCTCCTCTAATGATGATCTTAACAGCTTACCAGTCAATTGTAGGTCAAAGAACTTGTGCCAGGAAGGTATATGAATGGTTTCTCCTAAATCCACAGAGGATATAGGCTCTATTTCTCGCACTTGACCTTCACTACACCCAGGCCAGGTTTCCTCATAACTTTCCTCATCCTTCAGGAGTAAAGTCTTAGCTACTTCAGGGTCTGGTGCCACTTGCTGATATAATTCCATTACAAGTTCGTCTATTGCATCTAGCATGTAGCATGCTTCTCCTTCATCTTGAGCATATCTCATTGAATTCACCACATTGAACACTACTTTGTCCTCATTCACTCTCAGAATCAGCTCACCCTTATGAACATCTATCAATGTTTTGCTCGTGGCTAGGAAAGGCCTTCCTAAGATCAATAGAACATCGTGGTTAGCTTCCATGTCTAGCACCACAAAGTCTACAAGGAATACAAACTTATCAACTTTCACCAAAACATCCTCCACCACTCCACAAGGTTGCTTCATAGACCGATCTACTAATTGAAGGATTATAGATGTTTCATTTAACTCCTTCATGCCTAACTTGTGAAAGATGAAGAGTGGCATCAGATTGACACTGGCTCCAAGATCACACAATGCTTTGTTCAGGCATACTCCTCCAGTTGTGAATGGTATATATGAGGAAGCTCCCAGGATTTTTACACTGGAGGCAGTTTGCGTTGCAAAATTGCCGAGCATTCTTCATTAAGGCATATAGTCTCAAGGTCAGATAATTTCCTCTTGGTAGAGATTGCTTCTTTCAAGAATTTCGCATACTCTGGCATTCTAGCCAGAGCTTCTACCAAAGGTATATTCACTTGCAACTTTTTAAACATCTCTATAAACATTTTATAACGCGCATCATCATTATTCGGCATATATTTCCTAGGGGGTAGGGTAAAGTAGCAGGATTAATAGTTACAGTTTGTGAAGACTTACCTGCTGGCTGCTGCTGCTCTGCCTGCTTGTATGCTGAATTTTTAGATTCCCGTTTACCGGAGTAGTGTCCCGGGTTACCGGCCCCTCTTTTTCTCTAGATTCTGTTGCGTTCTGCTGCTGACTACTTTCTGATTCTTCCTGAACATATGGTATAACTGGTCTAGGTAGTTCCTTTCCATTTCTAGTCATGATTGCATTCACGTCCTTCGGATTCTTCCCTGTATTACTTGGCAATCCCCCCGGAGGGTGGGCTAACACTTGTTCTGCAATCTGCCCCACTTGGTGCGATAGATTCTGCACTAAGGCTTTTTGATTGGTCAGTCTTGTGTCATTCTTCTGACAATATGTGGTGAAGTTTGTATTCAGCTCAGTCATGGATTTCGTAAGTTGATTGACCGTATCGGTCACAGTTGAGCTCATTTTATCTATGGCTGCTTCCCAACCACCGGACTTATTGAATTGAGGCATGAATTCACCAGTTTGTCTCGGTCTCTCTCCACTATTAGAATCACTTTGTCGAAAACCCCCGATAGGGTCGCTCAGTCTAAAACCAGGGTGGTCATGAAACCTGGGCGATATCCGCCCCCATAAGGATTTCCTTGCCTCCCTATATAGTTCACATCCTCAGTGTTGGTTGCTTCAATCTCCTGAAATTTCTCAACCTTGGCTATGCGATCTTGCATGTCATCTATCTTTTCATTCATTTCCATCAGCTGATATAAGATCTTTTGACAAGTATCTTCTCCAAATACGCCTTCAACTACTTTGGCGGTTTCAACTGGGTGTGTTCCTTATTGACTTGTAAGCGTAATTTGCTCCAATTTCTCTTCATCTTCTTCAGGTGATAGTAACGCAAAACATCCGTTGCTTGATGAATCAACTATCATTTGTTCACTTGGCCGCAATCCGTGATAGAAACTATGCATTCGTATGGGCAAAGTGATATCATGATGAGGGCATCTCCTTTGTGCTTCCTTAAATCTTTCCCATGCTTCTTCAAAGGTTTTAGTGGGTCTCTGCTTAAAATTCATGATCTCTTGTCTCATCTGTAGTGAATTCCCAGGTGGGCAGTACTTATTCATAAATTTCTACAACAGATCGGTCCAAGTTTGAATCTATCCTGGTGCTAGAGACAATAACGATATGTTTGCTTTGTCTTTCAGAGTGAATGGAAACAACTTCAACTTGATATTATCTTCAGGCACTCCTTTTGGCTTAACCGTGCTGACTATCTCCAAAATGTTGGTGACGTGTACACTAGGATCTTCGTTCGTTACTCCAGGAAAAGTAGTGTAATTAGTCACCATTTGTATCACATTTGGTTTCGGGTGAAATACCTCAGCTGCATCCTCAGGCTGAACAATTGCTGGCATGAATTGCTCAATCATAGGCATTGCATAACTCTGTAGAGTTCTCCTATCTGCTTGTACCAAAACTCCTGCTCCATTCTATCCATTCTGTCCGTTCTGTGCCATGTTGATTTCTATATCTTCTTCTCTCTCGTTGTGATCTTCTTCGTGCGAACCACGTCGTCCTCCAGCCTAACATATTTCTCTCCAGTTTCCTTTTTCTTTTGTCTCGCAAATTTTTCAATCTCATGTATGAATCTCTCGAGTTTGGCTGCTGAACTTCATGTAGCGTACTACAAGACACAAAAAGAAAATAAAAAGTTAGTGACTTGCCTCGGCGCCTGTTACACACGCCTGGCAGACTCAAAAATACAGACTCTCACTACTGACCAGACTCTGAACTAATAGAAACGATTCTGAAAAAATTGAATCCCTCGATTTACCGTAGTTAGCCCCCGGTATACCGGTGGTATCTTTATTCCAGATTTTAACAAAATCGACACTGTATGACTCCAGTATAAACAGACAATAAAAAAGACTCAATTAAACAGACTCAAATATATATAGAAAACTCAATCTTAAAGAAAAAGTATTCTTGACACGAGTCCCCGGCTACAGCGCCAAAAATCTTGATCGCGTGCAAGGCACTTACTAGCAATAGGACTAGGTCTATCGTAGTAGAGTACTGGCAAATCAAGGTCGATCCCACAGAGACTCGTAAGAACGTCTAATTATCAAGATTGAGCTTGTCACGATAACGGTCTGCGACCAACTATAATATAGACAGTAGTAAATTTGGTAGCAATCAACTAGCAAGATTATGCAAGTTCAACGAAACAAACTAGAGTTTCTAAAGTATTAGTTCAATTATGAGTAATTAGTTATTCCCTCCACACATGCAACAGTCCTCCCCATTGGTGAATTTATTCATTGTTCAGCTACGGGTACAACTTCTAACCCTATCTACTCCGACAATGGCAGTAGACAATCTATACGCAAGTTACCCTCCTTAATTGGTCCGTAATAGCCTATACGCATAAAGAACTAGAGCTGTCGATATTGAGCGCTAACTCATTCCGTAAACCCGCCTAGGCAACTGTCGACATTGACCAGCACGTTCCTAGAGTCCATTCAAGATAATGTCCTAATTAAAACATCACTAACAGTCCTTCATGTTAATTTAAGATAACATGCAAATAGTTGATTAGGCTAAAAACATGTAAATTAAATCTATCGATCAACGTAGCTAGCGCCGATTATCATGAATTAGTAATTTACTAGGTATTCAGATCTAGCGATATAGACCGTCGTAGATCTGAAGAATGCAACTACTATTTCATGATTTTTTCACCAACGAATTAGATCTATAACACATGGGGTAAAATAAACTAACTACTACATAATTAAACTAAATAAGCAATTAAAACATACTAGTCGAGTAGAACAACGGTAGATCTACATCTTGGAAAAGACAGAAAATCATACCCTCGAAGATGAGCGTAGATCTCCTTCGGATCTCTCCCTAGGCGGCGACTCCATCATCTCTCCGACCAGAACTCATAAAATAAATAAAATAAAGAACTAAGAACTTTTTATTGCATAATATTTGTCTCGAAAATTGTACACTTGTGTTCTGAGGCGAAGTCTCTTATTTATAGCTATCTAAACCAACTTAGGAATTACTAGTTCGACCTCTCATCCCAGAAAACATGTTTCGGAAGCTTCTCGACCCTCGTTAAGTCAGCACCGCCTCCCGGGTTATCGGGGGTACTTTTGTCTTTTTTTCTTCAACCGAGTTAACTTGGATGCTTCTAGAATACCCTAGGCCCAATCATTTCGTCCAGTCCACTCCAGATTCGTCCATCATGCTCAGCCCAATATTTCGTATCCTGAAAATCATCAAATAATGCACAAAATAATTTCGAAATAGGGAAAATAAACGCTAAGTGTAGATTTCTCGACTCACGAACCCGACATATGCTATTCAACTCAATTGGTTCGTATTTATAGGTTGAAACAACTATTTTTAGCTCATAATGGATAGAAATTGATGCTGTATGATAGACTATTTTAACCGTCATCAACTACATCAAACTCTGAGCAATGGTGTTCTCTACAGAATTCAAGATCCATGATCTCACCATTGTATCACATAGTCTCCATGCATGGAAATCTACTGAATCACCTTCTGGCCTTTTTATTGTGCCGTCTACGAAGCCAATTTTATTCTTGGTAATTATCACCATCTCCATAGACATTTTCGATGGATTGTAGTTGTTGCCATTCATCAATGGCTGAACAAGAACCAGAGATGGATTCTCATTAGGATGAACATAAAATGGACTAGAGGGACTTATTTCTTGTTTCTTAGCTGCCATGGTTATCAAGAACTCTAGAATTGATCACAAATCCACAATGAAATTGAAATTACAGGAAAAAAAAAACCGATCAAGAAATGATCAAAAAACTCAGGAAAGTGATGACAATTTACTCTCAGGAAATTGAAATCTCAGAAAAGATGAAGAACACTCTCAATATTCTTCAAAGATTGGAGAGAAAACACAGGAAAGCATTTAGAAATTCTAAAATTTCTGCTCTGATACCATGATGAAGTTTATAGAATTATAATCTGAAAGTAAAATGTGGAATTATTATTGATAAACTCAAAGTTACAAGTAAGATTACATTTCAGCTGATCATGGGGTATTTATAGATTCATACACCTCATTGATCAGTTGGAAGTTAGTTACAAATGGTTACAACAAACTTATAACAAAATCTACATTATACTCAGCAAGCTGCTGCATCTCTACACTTGTCAGCAGGCTGCTGTGTCTTTACATTGTCAGCATGTTGCTGTGTGTCAGCAAATTGCACTCAGCATTCCCTTCAGCCTTTATACTATAACATGGTGTATGCTGCCGGATGATTAGCCTGCTGCTGGTTCAAGTCTTGCAAGTGTATTTGTCCTTGTTGACATGCATACTTGCTTTCGTTGAAGCTGGTGTGTTTGGCTATTTCCCCTGTCAGCTTATTAGCTGAAAGATCAAGTGCTTTTAAGCTTGTGAGATTGGCTATTTCTTTAGCTATTGGACCTTCAAGTTGATTGATATGCAAATAAAGAGTATCAAGTGACTCAAGATTTCCCAATTGTGCTGTGATCAATCATTTGTCTGAAGAAATGATTTCTGAAGCTTCCACTCTAAGAATTTTGACTAGTTTTAGAGATGAACTAAGATGTTAATAATCATAAGAATTGATGTTGTGACATTGATGCAGTGACATTGATGTCACTACATATACAATTTGATACACAAATTTGGTAACTTTAAAAAATAAATGTAGTGTCATTCACATTAGGGGTGTAATCGAGCCGAGTAGAGTCTATACACCCTAAGGGTCGATTCGACTAAAAAATTTTGGGCTCGATATAGCCATAAAAAGACAAGATCGAACTCGACTCTCTAAGTACTCGATATAGCTCAACTCGACTTGTAAGGTCGATTATTGTCTGAAAATTCATTTAAATTTTAATAAAATATAACAAGATCGAGCTCGACTCGTCTAAGGCTTTGGTTAAGTTTAGAAGGGGGTGAATAAACTTAACACTTAAAACTTTTTGGAGTTTAAAAACTCAGCAGGGTCAATAGTCTGCAGACCTAAGTAGTCTGCTGACTATTGATTCTATTGAATCTGTTGCAGCGGAATATATTAAATTAAGCCTTGATACTTGTTGTATAAAGATGATAATAAGTATTAGATACTCCGTTGTGAATGTTGTGTGAATCCAGTAGCTAGTTCAACAGGTTGATATGAAAAATATGCAATAAAATAAAGTACAGAAAGTAAATGCAGGAAAGTAAAGTAGGCAAGTTTTATAGTGGTTCCAGGTGGTTTAATCCTGTCAGTCCACTCTCCTCCTGTGATGTTGGGGGAAATTCAGTAGAGTCTTTTGATATAGTTGTTACAAAAGTCCCTAAACTGTTTGTCCTTGACCAATAGCTATGGCTTCAAAAACTAAGAACATGAAGGATTGTTGCTCCTAAGTACTTCACTGGTTCTTGAAGGGTAGGATTGCCTCTTCACCAGCTCCACCACATAAACAACAGTTCTTGACACTTAGCATTGCTTCTCTGTCTTCAGGTTCTTCTTGAAAAGAAGGGGTTGAATGAAGAAAGTGATTCAGCTTCAGCAAGCTTTTGATCAGGATGAAAAGATCTGCAGCTTAAGATCTCAAAGTGTAGATACTAAATGAAACTTGAATGCAACAACACTTGAAGAAAATTCTTGATCAATATGAAAGCTCAGTTCAACAGGGTATAATGCTCTTGATTGCTTGTAAGTTCGGTATTTAATCTGATTCCAGAGGTCTTCTATTTATAGGTGAAAATCCTATGTTTGAATTTGAATTTCAAATCTTAATGTTATAGGATTTTCTGATTATTCCCTGAAATTCCCTCTGCAGACTTCTGCATGCGTATCGTTGTCCTCCTGACAGACGATCACAACTCAACGATTTAATTCCATTCAATTTGGCTCTGAAATTCTTACAACGTCCTTTTCATCCTAGCCATTGATTGACTGATTAATCCAATGCTTGTAATTCATCCTTATACATTCAATCCTTCAGAAAAACTTGGATTAATCTGATATGTATATACTCAGCAGATGTCTGTATCATAAGTCTGTTGATGTATATATTTGGTCAGCTAACTTTTTAGTCTGATGTATTCTTGATGAACACTCAGCTGACTGCTTCTCATCTAACTTTTGATTGTAAAGTTAGAGTACACCATTTTGAGTATAACTAAGTTTCAATCATCACATTTTCTTATATGAAACTTAGTCCTTCAATACAAGGTATATGTGATCAGTTTAGGCCATCACAGACTTACCTAAATTCTGATCTCATATCCTTGGCTTTTCAATCCTTATTACTAAGTTTGAACCCCTAGCCTTCATCACTGAAATTGAACCCTCAATCTTCCTTACTGAGTTTGAATCCTCAGCCTTCAGTCTTCAGCAAGTCCTAGACACTCTGCTGAACACCTAACCTAGATAGGTCTACTGAACAAGTCAGATGGCCTCTTTACAGTGCTTGTTTGATCAAACCTATACAAAGATCAAACTCTAGAAAACCTATACACTTATTCTAGACATCTTTTTGCCTTTGCCCTATAACAACTAGTCTGGCACTCATCATTAAAACTAAAATATGTCTAACAAGTGACTTTGAGGATCACAAGAACAAACTGATACAGGCCTAATAGTCTTGATTTCTTCCCATAGAACCATCAATTTTGTGAAATATTGATTGACAGAGTCACTACCTTGTTTCAGCAGATGCATTTCTTCAAGAAGATCTAAAAGCCTCAAGGCATCAACATTAGAGAATCTAGCTACAAAATTCTTCCAAACTGCATGTACACTCTTGAAGTACATCAAACTCTGAGCAATGGTGTTCTTTACAGAATTCAAGATCCATGATCTCACCATTGTATCACATTGTCTTCATGCATGGAAATCTTCAGAATCTGCTTCTGGCCTTTTTATTATGCCGTCTACGAAGCCAATTTTATTCTTGGTAATTAACACCATCTTTGTAGACATTTTCCATGGATTGTAGTTGTTGTCATTCATCAATGGCTGAAAAAGAACCAGAGACGGATTCTCATTAGGATGAAAATAAAATGGACTGGAGCGACTTATTTCTTGTTTCTTAGCTGCCATGGCTATCAAGAACTATAGAATAGATCACAAATCAACAATGAAAGTGAAATTACAGAAAAAACCGATCAAGAAATGATCAAAAAACTAAGGAAAGTGATGACAGTTTACTCTCAAGAAACTGAAATCTCAGAAAAGATGAAGAACACTCTCAAGATTCTTTAAAGATTTGAGAGAAAACATAGGAAAGTGATGTAGGACAGGACCGGGAGAACCAAGTTCGTTATCGTACGATCGGACGATGGTGATTGATATCGTTCAATAAAACCGACAAAACTCAAGAACAAGCACAAGCTAAAAGGCTTAACAAGAGAAAACTCTTATGATTTTATTGATAGAAAGATGTTATAAGGTATCCTATTACATTGAGAGTTCCTCCCTTTATATAGTGTAGGAAATAAAAGTCTAGAACTAAAAATACTTGCTCTCTAAGAAATATATCTCTAAGAAATATAATACTTTCTCCCTAAGAAATAAAATACTTGACCACTAATTTTCTTAACTAAGGAAAGTAAATAAATCAAAATCTTATCAAATATTCCTCATTAATTATTCTCCTAAATAGTTAAATAATAATTCTAATAAATAATTCCGCATAATTTATTTCTTTTTTCTCTTTTTCTTCTTACGCCATTGTTCGGGGTATTCGTTCCTCATCATTCCCTCCCTCTTCAAAGCAACTCGTCCCCGAGTTGTCATCGTGGCAAGGAGAGTGTACACCAACTGCATATCCAGAGCGTAAACCGTTTGGGACTCTCCTTTCAAACTCAACTTTGAAATATATGTCATCATTCCAAGCCATATCAACAATAGCAATGTACTTTAGAGAATCATCAAAAGTTGAATCTTGATCTGTATTCTCCATCTTCAGTCTGACAACTAAAGATTTCAGATTTGAAGCTTCTTCTAGATCCACCTCTTTATGACAATTTTTGGGATTGATGGATTAGTCGTCTTGGTTGATCACAGTAATGCAACTTGTAGTCAATTTTGTGTAACTCTCATGCAACTCAATATTTTCAAAACTTGAAGAATCAACAACTTTCTTATCCATATCTCCAACCACATATTCTTCCTTTGAATGAGCGGAAGATTCACCTTCAATTTCCTTTTCATCATCTTCATCACGAGGATTACTATTGAAGTCTTCTTCCGGACAGTATGTCTGAATCGGCAGAGGTTGGAGGTAGTCTGGATTCTCCGCCTCGCTGCAATCAGGCTTGATAACCATGCCGAAAGCTCCACCACTTTCTTTTACGTCAACATTAAAAGATCCACATGAATCTGAGAGAGAAACAATTGTTTGCTCTTTCACTTTACAACGTAAAATAGGACTTCCTAAAGGCGCGACCACAATCTTCTTGCCTTTACACTGAAACATGTAGACATTATCACGACCTTTATGAGTGGCATCCAAAACTGCCAAGGATGGCCCAGTAGAACGTGACATGCATCCATCTCCACAACATCACACATGACATCATCAGAATAAAACTTTTCCATAGCTATCGGGACTTTAGAAACACGATTCACCTGCAATTTAGGACCTCTGGATCCATCCAATCTGATAAGGATTCGGGTGTGGTTCAGTTGGAAGTTTCAACTGGTCCACCAATTTTTGAGAAATCAAATTCTCACAATCAATCAAATCACAATGATCAAGCTGCAAATCATCTTCTGCACTCGGCATTTAGCTTGGAAAATGCGTCTACGTTGAGTCAGATCTTCTTGCTTAGGGGAGCAAAAAGTACGTTAAACAACGCACACAAAATCTTCATACTCGTCACCACAAACATCATCAGCTTCGTATTCTTGCTCTTCATCACATAGGTCTTCCTGGACATTCTCTGGTTCAGCATCAACAACGTGCACTGGCGTACGATTTGGACACTCATTAGACTTGTGTCCGGGTTGATTACAACGATAGCATATGGAAGGACCAGGTAGTTGATATGGATTTTGGCTAGTTGGTCGGGCTTTGGGACGAGGCGCGGCCTGAGTCTGACGTACTTATGGTGGGACACGCATGGTCTCAGCTGCGGTTGAAGAAGATGGCCGGGTGGGAGTTGGTGTTGGCACTGGTGCGCGCTGCTGCACGTTCCTGGGTGCACGTGGTTGTTGAGTCTCTCACGGGGGTCGTCTATTGAATGTTTGACGTGGGAGTGGCTGAGCTAATCTGGCTTCAGCTCTTGCCGCCATTTCTCGTGCATCCATCAAAGACATAATGGCTTGAACTCCCATGCGCTCTTGAATTTCTGGCTTCAAACCTCAAACATATCGAGCAACTTGTAGGTCAACATCTTCACGAATGTTACACCTTGCTGTTAGACGCAAAAATTCTTCTGTGTAACTTGCTACCGAGCGATTGCCTTGATTGCTGTCAAGTAGTTACCGGTAGAGATTTTGAGTATAGTCACGTGGAAGAAATCGTTGTTGTAAAAGCTCTCTCATCAATGTCCAATTTTGAACTAGAGGTTGGTGAAGGCGATAACGTTCTTCTCGTACATTTTGCCACCAAGCTGCTACTCCTCCTCTTAATTTGTATGCGACAATGGCCACCTTTCTCAGTCACTGACTTCCATGATCTCAAAGAATCGTTCAACCTCATTGAGCCAATCAAGGAATGACTCTATCTCCAAGCTGCCGTTGAAAACTGGAATTTCAGCCTTGATCCGATATCCATCATAATCCTCTTGTCGGACAACATGGCCTCCACTGGGCTGGACTGCATTGACAACTGCATGTGGTTGGTTGGCCGGGGCAACGGGCGCATCTGTTTGATGCGGAGGTCCACCATCACGTTGGGCAAGCTGTTGAAGAGAAACACGTATCTCCTCCAAGGCGTTGGTTAAGGCAGTAACTTGTTGCTCCAGGTTGGTGCAACATTGATCTACGTTGGTTTCTTCCGCCATGAAGATCAAAGGTGCTTTCCAAAGCTTTTTTTTGACGGTTTTTTTTCCCTCTTCTGATTTCTTCACCGCTTTTGATGCCTTCCTATGCTTTTCTCGACGCTTTTCAAGATCCTTTGTCGCTTTTCAAAGCTTTTGATGCCCTTTTTTTTTCCTCTTTTTTTTTTCAAAGTTCGATTCCTGCTAATACTTTTTCTTCTCGTCAAACCTGAAACCTATCACAAAATCAACAAACAGGATGCAAAAGAAAAAAATTCTTTATTTTTTTTTTGGTTATTTGTTTTTTCCAGACTCGACACAACTTCTGGGAAACAAAAAGATTGGATTAATTAAAGAAATAAACAAAGGATACGAAGCAAAGCAAGTTGGTGGGTGCTGACGCAAAGGAATAAGGGAGGAAAATAATAAATTTGGACGCAACAAAAGTTAGGAAAATATTGTGGTGTAGTCGATGCCCAAGTTGATACGAAACATTGCTCTGATACCAACTGATGTAGGACATGATCAGGAGAACCAAATTCGTTATCGTACGAACGGACGAGGGTGATTGATATCGTTCAATCGGACGAAAAACTCAAGAACAAGCACAAGCCAAAAGGCTTAACAAGAGAAAACTCTTATGATTTTATTGATAGAAAGATGTTATAAGGTATCCTATTACATTGAGAGCTCCTCCCGTTATATATTGTAGGAAATAAAAGTCTAGAACTAAAAATACTTGCTCTCTAAGAAATGTAATACTTTCTCCCTAAGAAATAAAATACTTGACCACTAATTTTCTTAACTAAGGAAAGTAAATACATCAAAATCTTATCAAATATTCCTCATTAATTATTCTCCTAAATAGTTAAATAATAATTTAATAAATAATTCCGCATAATTTATTTCTTTTTCTCTTTTTTTTCTTACGCCATTTTTCGGGGTATTCGTTCCTCATCAGAAAGCATTTAGAAATTCTCAAATTTCTGCTCCGATACCATGTTGAAGTTTATAGAATTATAAACTGAAAGTAAAATGTGGAATTATTATTGACAAACTTAAAGTTACAAGTTAGATTACAATACAGCTGATCATGGGGTATTTATAGCTTCATACACCTCATTGATTAGTTGGCAGTTAATTACAAACGGTTACAACAAACTTATAACAGAATCTACATTATACTCAGTAGGCTGCTGCATCTCTACACTTGTCAGCAGGCTGATGTGTCTTTACACTGTCAGCAGGCTGCTGTGTGTCAGCAGATTGCACTCAGCATTCCCTTCAGCCTTTATATTGTAACATGGTGTATGCTGCCATAAAATTAGTCTGCTGTTGGTTGAAGTCTTGCAAGTGTAGTTGTCCTTGTTGACATGCTTACTTGCTTTCTTTGAAGCTGGTGTGTTTGGCTATATCCCATGTCAGCTTATTAGCTGAAAGATCAAGTGTTGTTAACCATGTGAGATTGTCTATTTCTTTAGGTATTGGACCTTCAAGTTCATCGATATGCAAATAAAGAGTATCAAGTGACTCAAGATTTCCCAATTGTGTGGTTATCAATCATTTCTCTAAAGAAAAGATTTTTGAAGCTTCTATTCTAAGAATTTTGACTAGTTTTAGAGATGAAGTAAGATGCTAATAATCATAAGAATTGATGTTGTGACATTGTTGTTGTGACATTCATGTCACTGCATATAAAATTTTATACACAAATTTGGTAACTTTGTAAAGTAAATGTAGTGTCATTCACATTAGGGGTGTAATCAAGCCGAGTCGAGTCGATACTCTCAAGGGTTCTATTCGACTAAAAAATGTGGGCTTGATAAAACCATAAAATGGTAAGATCAAACTCGACTCGCTAAGTACTCGATATAGCTCGACTCGGCTCATAAGGTCGATCATTTTCTTAGAATTCATTTAATTTTTAATAAAATATAACAAGATCGAGCTCGACTTGTTTAATATTTGCAATGCATCACAGTGTCACTGTATCGCGGTTGTTAGTGCATCGCGGTGTCTCTGCATCGGGGTGGTCACTGCATCGAGGGTGGCCACTGCATCTGGGGTGGCCACTGCATCAGGGTGGCCACTACATCGGGGTGGCCACTGCATCATGGTGGTCAATAGATCGGGGTGGTCAATGCATCCCTATGTTGAATGCACTGCGATGGTCACTGCATCGGGATGGTTACTGCATCGTGGTGGTGAATGCATCGCGGTGGTGAATGCATTGGGGTTGTCACTGCATCACGGTGGTGAATACATCACGGTGTCTCTATATCGCGGCGTCTCTGCATCACGGTGTCTCTGCATCGGGGGTGGTCACTGCATCGTGGTGTCTCTGCATCAGGGGTGGCCACTGCATTGGGGGTGGCCACTGCATCACAGTGGTCAATAAATCGGGGGTGAATGCATCGTGGTGGTCAGTGCATCGTGATGGTCACTGCATCGGAGGTTGTCACTGCATCACGGTGGTCAATGAATCGCGGTGGTCAATGCATTGGGGTGGTCACTGCAGCGCAGTGGTGAATGCATCACGATGGCCACTGCATCGCGGTGTCAATGCATCGGGGGTGGTCAATGCATCGCGGTTGTCAGTGCTGTTAGGTGTAGTGCCCGAAAGACAATTTGTGTAATTGTTTTTTATAACAGAATTTATCTCACCTTATTACTTGCTTTGTGCTTGTAAGTAATACACTGCTGCAAACCCTAAGTATATCAGTATGTAACCGCTTAACTCAGTGTATGGCATGCACGTGAGGATTGAGTTAGTGGTGATATACTTAAATTGTTAGTCCGTGGTGAACTTAATCAGAGTTTAGGGTCTCTTGATTAAAACAACAATAATGCGCCCAGAACACCTTAGGGTGTGATAGTCTTATCCGGACTGTCGGTAGAGGGTACCTACGTGGGGCATTTATATATGATGGCACCGATTTAATCTGTATTTCTCGATATAATTCCGCAATCGAGGAATCTTATTAAATCATTAGATGATCATATATGGATCAACCTTAATCCTGAGGTGATCACAGGGTGCTGCTTTTCTCGGGGTAGTGTTTGATGTGTAAGTTACGGTTCACTTAAATATGTGTTCCAAGCCACTTTTCATTGGCACTATCTCCTGATGAGTGAGTAGTTCTGATTATCACAGACATGGAATCCATTCCTTCCTGCGGGAAATAGAGAGCCAGTCCCCTTATTTGTTAGCCCTAAGAAAGTGATCGATCGGCCGAGTTCATATTTAGACTAATTAGCTACTAGTCAGATATGTGAACTAATTGATCACTAGGGGGTTAATGGTAAATAAGGATAAGATATTCTGAGTCGGGTTCACGGAGACTTCCCACTCAGAATGGACAGTCTGTGGAGAGTTAGTCCGTATGTAATGATTATATTAGTGAAGGCTTATTTACTCATAGGGTTGAGTGTAAGTATATGTCTATAATCGGTAGAGTTCAGTTTCGGGTTTATGGTGGCGTAATCCCGGAATTAATAATTTAGTGTATTTATTCTGTTCGATGAATAATATATTTAATTATTGGAGCTATTGGTTATAGGTACATGGTCCCCAATGTGGCTTCTATAATTCGGGTTTATATTCTTGTTTATTTGGTCCTCAGAAATAATTAATTGGTTGGGCAAATTAATTGATATGCATGAATAATATTTAGTTAGGCTAAATATTATAATACACATAAAAGACATTTTATGTGGGCTTCTAACCCTAGATGTGGCGCCATTTATGGTCTTTTTAGCACAAGAATTAATTTTCTTGTGTTATGGAAAAATAAAAGATATTTATGTTATGTGATTGATTGGATGACATGTTATTTGTTTTCCTATTGGTCAATGACATGTCACAATTATTCATTAAGGAAAATATCTTTTTATTTTATTTAATCAATTATTTATTTAATTAATTAAAACTTGGAGACCAAGGATTTACTCTCCTATAAAATGAGAGTTATTCCAAGTGTAAAACACACTTGTATTTTACTTCACACACAAAAAAAAGAGAGAAAAAATAGTTTTCTTGTCTTGGGTTTTTGAAGAAGAAAAACTACTAGTTTTTCTTGGTGTTGCATATCAAGGAGGTTCTCATATCAAGAAGGGTGTCCACCAACCATCGTTTGGAGAACACATTGGAAGATCAAGGCTTCTCATCATAAGATCTTGGATTCTCTTCTTTCTATTGGTATGATTTTCTTAACCCCCTTGTAGTTGTTAAATCCTTTATTTATGTATTGTAAAATATAAATCGTGATCCATTCGCTGCGCATAGATCTAATTCGTTTGGATATGAGCTCCTACATCCTTCAAGTGCATCGTGGTGTCACTTCATCGACGTGTCTCTGCATTGTGACGTCTCTGCATCGCGGTGTCTCTGCATCTGGGGTGGTCACTGCAGCGCAGTGTCTCTGCATCAGGGGTGGTCACTGCATCGCGGTGGTGAATGCATCGAGGTTGTCACCGGAAAAAAAATCTTTTTTATCGTCCAGTAAAGAAAAAAAAAGATTAGCGCTGTTTTTTTTCTAAAATTAATTAGGGGGAGTTTGGTCTATGTACTAATTTTATGTCCTTATAACCAATTAAGATTTAAGTGTGTCCTATTTGCCTAATTAAGTCTAATATGTGTCCTTTTGGACCCTTGCCCTATTTTTATTTACATGATAAAAGTTTTGTGTCAACTTATCCTATTATTGTAGACGATATGGATGAATATAACTTTTAAAGGAAGGGGATACATAATATATACAATAGTGTTTTTTACGGATCCAAGAAGACTGACCCCGCTTTAAAAGGGTTTCTTTCACCCCTGATTCTAGCACCTTAGCTTATAGTTTATATCAGTGACTGGGACCCAGTCATATATCTCTATCCAACCTCTTGTTAACATTAAGGTGATCAGCACACCCGTCCATAGAGAACTTTGAGTGATGCCATACCAAGACTAGAGTGATAATTGTTATTGTCTGCAAACTCTACCATGGCCAACTTATCGTTCCATGATCCCCTAAGATCTAAGACACGGGCATGCAACAAGTACTCTAAATTTTGAATCGTTCTTTCTGAATGAACCCATGTCTGTGGGTGAAATGTTGTAACTTCATCTTGGTGTCTAAGTGATTCTATAGGTATGTCCAAAACCGTGATGTTGAATGAGTGGCTCTATTGGACACTATAGACATAGATACTCTATGTAATGTGAAAATCTCCTTAACATAAAGCTCAACTAGCTTATTCAAAGATATGTTGTTCTTGATGGCTAGAATATGAGTTGACTTAGTTAACCTACCGACGATAACCCATGTGATGTCCAACCCACAAGAAAACTATGATAAAGTTGTCCCGGATTTTATCAATACAAAACAACAAGTAATAAACCGGTTAACCTCAAGTGCAAGGATCGTAGTATGGAGGCTAATGCCGGGTCGATCTTACGGGGAACTAGACGAATGTGAATCCTAGCTTTTGTTTTCAACTAAACTATTGTCACGAAAACTAACCTAAACAGGGAACTAAACCTGGACAAACATGCTGAAAATAAACTAGACAGAGGATGAAATCCAAAGCTAGGAAAGATTGAAAGCGATAAACTAAACTAAACTAAAGTGCAGAAAAAGTAAACTAATCTAACAATTCAAGTTCAAAGGATTAAAATCAAATTATAACGAACGAACAAGCAATTGATCCACCTATCCTATCAACATTCAATTCTAATTCGGATTAATTCGTGATCTCCACTCAAGTCGTGATTCACCTAATCGAAGGCATAAACTCCTACTCTCGTAGACAAGTTCGTTTCCTAATCTTTTATCTCTCGATGTTAAAGATTACGTCTTTCTAACCTAGGCGTGAAATCTTTCAATTTCTAATCTAGAAAATCAATCTAATAACTCTCGTTTTAGTTAGATCGAAGATCAATTCTTTTATCACGGTGATCTATCGTTAACATGATTTTCATCAAATAAACAATCATCAAAGCAAGCATCTTTCGATTAAACATGCAAAAACATACAAAACATGATAAAAGAAACGAACTTGAAATAGATACTCACAGATTAATCACGAATCAAAACTGAATTGTTGAAGGAAGGCTTCACAACGCTTGTTCAAGAGGGTTTTAGCCTCTTAACATCCTTGTTGCAACTCGAATTGATGAAATAAACGACATGAATCTATCTAATCTAATCTAGGAACTAAATTGCATAAATCGAAGAAAAGAGTAAAAACACAGCTGAGCCGCCTTATGAAATTAGGGTTCGAATTGTGTCAATTGGTATCTCAATGTGTGAAAAATAGGCAAGTATTTATAGAGATTTGAGGCGTTTCACTAAGTCGGCAATCCGGACGCCGTCCGATGAAGTGGACTCGTCCAAGTGTTCTCGAACTCCAATGTAGACGTTAAATGCGGATAGCGTCCCAAACTCTCTGATCTTCTTTTTTGCACCTTGGGCGCTCGTCTCGCGCTTTTCCGGGCGCTTCGTTCGGTAAGTTCATGAAGCCTCGATGTTGAGTCCTTCCCTAGACGCCCGCTTGGATTATCGAGACGCCCGTCCACTCTCGGGCGGGACTTGGACGCCATTTAGCTGGAATGAAACTTGATTAAATCATCTCTATCTCTTTTCTCCACTCCATTCGATCATTATCTCTTTCTTAAATCTTTATAGCTCAATTCTCTCCTTTTGACCATCATTTGAGCACAATGAACATACCTATAACACATGGAAAACATCGCAAATCGTAATAATATTCAAATAATTATAATTTAACCATGAAATCACATAAATATATCATTATTGCGATTAAGTCTTCAAAAATACCGTTTGCTCAATATTTTAATATAAAGACCAATTATTATGCAAATTACACAATATAGAAGAAAAACATCGTAAAATATATCCTTATAATTCATAGATTTTCACCCTTAACAACTCCCCCACACTTAGCTTTTGCTCGTCCCGAGCAAAACAAAACGAAAAATTAGGCTCGAGAAAGGAAAACAGGCATCTAAACAGATATAACATACATTCAATAACTTAGAGGTTCACCGGTGTGTGTGCATAGCCATAGAAAACTTCCACTAAAACCAAACTTGAATAACTCAAAGCAAAACTAGCTAATACCCCCCTCGTAGAATAGTAATAAATGACACTCATAAGATGCACCCTACAAACGTGACATATCCCGAAAAATATGATCGAATGAATCTAGGGCCTTTCTGAAATACTCAGAGGATAATCCCTACAGCATATCTATCAGTTTATACTGGGGATAAGATTAACGAAAACAAAGCCTTATTCATTTCATAACATATCTTAAGTTGATTGAATTCATTCGCTTTTTTTTTTGAACACACATTAGAAGAAGCTATTGCCCTCATAGCAGAATAGGACATTTCGAGATAATCCCCTACCGTACTCCAATCATATGGCAGCTTTTTCTAACTGTCGTGAGCTCTTAGTCATCATGGTGGTATAGGACATACGTGGTACACCCTACCGCACTCAAATCATCGACTAGCTTCCGACACACACGATAGATTCATTTAATTATTCAACTTCTCATTTGACATTAGTTATGTGTTACTTATCACATTCAAACATCTAGATATTCACAGTATCTCATACTTCGGATCTAAATACAAACTATCATAAGTCTCAAGATACATACGTAGCACTAAGCACATGACTCATAAGAAAATCAAAAACTACTAATCCAAAACGGGGTATAACTTTATAAATTAGCTCATCATTCACTATGGCTCGTGAAAAATAGTGTCAGGTGAAACAACTAACTTATCAAGTACATGAAATATCGCATAGATGACTATAAAAACAACGGACTTCAAATTGCATTGCCTACTCGGGACAAAACAAAAACAAATGTGTCGGAAAATTTTGAAAAATTACGCTCATTTTGCATAAAAAACAATCTAACGTATTAAACAAACGTATACGCATAGGTACAAATCGAACTATCCCCTCCCCCACACTTAAAAATGCAACATGTCCTCATGTTGTGCAGAAAGTAAAAGGATAAGAAAACTTAGCTGATTGTACGCCGAAAGGGAACAATTCTGGAACGGACGCGTTCCGATCCAAAAATGCTCGAAGATATCAGTAGACTGTGGACCATCCACCTGAAAACCGACACCGTCTGAAACTCACAAACGCTATCAAGACTATCCTGCACACTTGACAAACACGAAAAGTATCTCGGGGACAGGGGGAATTATATCATATCGTACAAAAGTGATAAAGAAAGAGAAATCGAGATTGAAAAGCATCCACAGCAGTTTCTCAGCAAATGCCATTCAAAACATTGATTCAACCCCTTATTAAAACAGAAAAACTTTAAATACAAAAAACTAGAAAAGATAAAAACCGAGCCTACAAGAAACCGACAGTAGCTCAAAAAGGAAAACTAAGAAATACACAAAAGAAAACAAAAACGAAAGAAAATAGTGGGTTGCCTCCCACCAAGCGCTTTATTTAACGTCGTCAGCCCGACGCATTGAAAGCTCAGCCTGGATCAGGCCATTTAACTTTTCTGCCAGCCACTACCTCGTGTAAGCTCTCATCAGTAGTGTGGCTGCAGAGACAGCAGCGAACACAAGGGGTTAATTCTTTAATAGCTCTCCAAACACGCTTGAACTTCCCCATGGTCGATTTCTTCTTTGCCAGCTTCCTCTTGAGTTGTTGCTCTTTGAAAAACTCTTCCATATCCCAACTACCGCTAGAACTTCTTCCGATTTACCACAACCGTCATCCTCGGAAAATAAGTCGGGCGAGAACTTGTCAAACTCATCGACTTTAGGGGTGCTACACCCGAGGATATCGAGAAATCGAACGGTCAAAGGCTTTACCTTGGGTTCACCAATGTAATGCTTGCATCTCTGACCATTCACTCGGAACGGTTGATCGCCATAACCGCAGCAGCTCTAACGCCTCCAGGAATGATTTGGAGAATCTCGAAAGGACCGGACCAACGTGTCCTCAACTTGCCAGGAAACAAATGCAACCTGGAATTGTAAAGTAACACTTGCTCTCCGACTTTAAATTCTCGCTTCTTAATTTTCGCGTCGTTGAGGAGTTTCATCTTTTCCTTACTAATCCTGGCACTCTCGTAAGCCTGGAGTCTAAATTCATCAAGCTCATGCAACTGCTGCAGCCGGTGTTTGCCACAGGATCGGGAGTCGAAGTTTAAAAACTTGGTAGCCCAATACGCCTGCGTGCTCTAACTCAACCGGCAGTGTACGATTTACCATAAACCATTTGGTAGGGTGATGTACCCATGGGGGTCTTATAGGCAGTCCTATATGCCCATAGTACATCGTCCAACTTTAGACTCCAGTCTTTTCTATGACTATTCACCGTCTTCTCCAGGATCTTCTTCAAGCTCTAGTTGCTTCGCTCAACCTGACCACTAGTCATCGGATGATATGGTGTGCCAGTTTTTTGACGAACACCATACTTCTCGAGGACTTTTTCCAAAGGTCGGTTGCAAAAGTGTGTCCCTTCATCACTAATCAAGGCACGTGGACATCCAAACCTCACAAAGATATTCTTCTTTAGAAAATTCATGACCGTTTTATGATCATTGCGAGGAGTGGCTATTGCCTCCACCCATTTCGATACATAGTCTACGCAGACTAAGATGTATTTATTCCCACAGGAAGATGGGAATGGACCCATAAAGTCAATCCCCCATACATCAAAGACTTCGCATTCAAGAATGGGTTTCAGTGGCATGTCGAATCGCCTTGTCAGAGTACCGGTTCTTTGGCACCTATCACAAGCTTTACAGAAAGCTTCTGTGTCCTTAAAGATCGTGGGCGAAGAGAAACCGGATGGAAGATCTTCGCAACCGCTTTTCCAAGGACCAAAGTGACCACCTGTGGGTCCACTATGGCATTGCTCGATTATATCGCGTTGCTCAGATTCAGGAACACACCTCCTTAGCAAACCATCTTTACAGATCTTGAAGAGGTAAGGTTCATCCCAAACGAAAGACTTCATATCAGAGAAGAACTTTTTCTTCTCCTGATAAGACATTTCGGGATCGAGATAACAGGCATGAAGGTAATTCACAATGGAAGAATACCATGGAACGTCTGGAGAGCGGCCATCGATCAACATGATGTTTTCTAGAGGAAAGTAAAGATCTATATCATCAGGATCACCCTTTTCCTTACTTAACATCCTAGAAACATGATCCGCCACTACGTTCTCACTGCCCTTTTTATCTTTAATTTGAACGTCAAACTCTTGGAGGGTCAGTATCCAACGCAGTAAGCGCGGTTTAGCTTCCTTTTTGGTCATGAGATAACGCAGCGCGGCGTGGTCGACCACACACAATCACTTGAGCACCCAGCAAGTAACTACGAAACTTATCCATAGCAAAGACTACGGCTAATAATTCCTTTTCAGTTGTCGTGTAGTTAACTTGAGAAGAATTCAGTGTGTGACTGGCTTAATAGATAGGTTGGAACTTTCCATTAAGCTTTTGCCCTAAGACTGCACCAACTGCATAGTTTGATGCGTCACACATAAGCTCAAAGGGTAAGTTCCAGTCAGGTGAAATAAGAATTGGAGCAGAGATCAGTCTACTCTTAAGCTCCTCAAACGCGCGCTTGCAATTCTCATCAAAATCAAAAGTAACGTCTTCTTTGAGTAAAGTAGACAGGGGCTTGGCAATCTTTGAAAAGTCCTGGATGAACCTCCTATAGAAGCCGACATGTCCGAGAAAACCTCGGACCTCCCGAACATTCTTAGGATAACTCATCTTCTCAATAGCTTCAACCTTGGCCCTATCTACTTCAATACCTTTGGCGGACACTTTGTGGCCAAGAACTATGCCTTCATTTACCATGAAATGGCATTTTTCCCAATTAAGCACTAAGTCCTTTTCCACACATCTAGACAACACCTGATCAAGATTATCGAGGCAATCATCGAAGGATTGACCAAAGACCGAGAAATCATCCATAAAAATCTCCATGCACTTTTCAACTAGCCCGTCAAAGATTGCCATCATACACCTTTGAAAGGTGGCTGGGGCATTACAGAGACCAAATGGCATCCGCCTGTAGGCGAATGTCCCATAAGGGCAAGTGAAAGTGGTCTTCTCTTGGTCAACAGGATCGATGGGTATCTGGAAGTATCCTGAATATCCATCCAGAAGCAAGAGAATCGTGCCCCGCCAGACGCCAAGCATCCGGTCAATGAATGGAAGGGGAAATGATCTTTCATGTGTGACCTCATTGAGCTTTCGATAATCGATACATACTCTGTATCCAATGAACGAGCCTCAATGCTATCTCTTCTCCTTCTCATTCTTCTCAATAGTAATTCCACCTTTCTTGGGAACTACTTGAGTTGGGGATACCCACTCACCGCCTGCAATGGCGTAAATGATACCCATATCTAGAAGCTTTATAATTTCCTTCTTGACTACCTCTTGCATGTGAGGGTGAGCCTTCTCTCGAGGTCGTCTAACTCGTTTTGCACCCTCCTCGCCTTGATCTTGTGCATACAGATGTCGGGAGATATCCTCGGATATCTCCCACCGCCATCCAAAGGCTTTCTCATTTTTGCGCAAGACGTTTAACAGCTTAAGCTCTTCTATTCGAGATAGCTTGGCGAGAGATGATCAAAGGAAGCTTGTCACCTTCTCTCGTAAATACATACTTAAGATGTTTAGGCAACGGCTTTAGAAACCAAGTCTATAGGGGTTCCTCTAGACTTGATTTAAGATCTCCACTCCTCAACTCAACATCGTTGAGTTTACTTAGTGGCCCTACTGCCAAAGCTTCTTCTCTTAGCCCATCCTCAAAATCACCGCTAATTGATCTAGATTGACCACACCATGATTGTTCGGATTATCGATCAATCGCTCATATTCTCTTCTTACACAACAAGACTTGCTTATCCATGAAGTCATTGAAGTCATCAGACGTCTCTCAATGGAACAACCGGTTGGAGAACCGGAGGGTACTTGAATAGATTTAGAAACACTATAGCTCACCTCTTGGTCACCAACTCGGATAGTTACTTTCCCACCATCACAATCGATGAGGGCTCTAGTCAGAGATAGGAAAGGTCTTCCAAGAATCGAGAGGGACATTTTCATTTTTCTCCATATCTAAGACATACCAGTCAAACGGGAAAGGTAAACCTACCAACTTGAACCAATACTTCCTTTAGGATCCCGGAGGCTTTCTTTGAAGATCTATCGCGAACTGCAAGTTCATGGTAGTGGGTTCTAGAAGACTTTGTAAACCCAGCTGCTTGCAAATAGATAATGGCATCAAGCTTATGGATGCACCCAGGTCACATAAAGAATTTGGAAAGACTAGGCCTCCCATCTGCAATGTGAGCACGAATTTTCCGGGGTCACCTCTTTTGATTGGTAAGTCTGGATAATTGATCATTGAACAATCCTCACCAATTGCCTGATCCATTTCTACTAACTTCTTCTTCGAAGAAACAACATCCTTTATGAATTTGGTGTACTTAGGCATCTCTACCAAGACATCTGACAATGGAAGATTAACCTGAGTATTTTTCAACAAATTAAGCACCTTTTCGTACTTCTTATCTTTGCTCAATGGGATGTTGCTCTTTCTGGGTGGAAATGGAAGCTTTTTCAAATCATCCTCGGAAAATACTTTCTTTGAGGAAGCACTGACAGCTTTGTCTTCCATGTCTTTCCATCGAACCGTCTTTCCATCCTTTTTGTTAGTCAGGGGATCAGCCACCTGACTATCATTTAACTCATCGATCCTCGGGGATCAGCCATCTGAGGATCCTCAATTATTTCACTTCTCGGAGGAACAAACACGAGGACATCCGATCGATTCTTTATTCCTCGAGGATCACCCACCGAGGAATCTCAACTCTCTCTTCTATCGTGGATCACCCACCGATTTGCCTTCTGCAGCCAAGGGGATGATGGGTGCTCAACTTCCCCCTCGCTCGGTGGCGGGGAGGGGCTAGTGGTTTCCTGGAAGCCGTGGGGACCACTCAGCTGAGTGCCACTTCTTAAATTCATCGCACTGGCCTCCTCGTTACCGTATTGCATTGTTGGCACGAGGTCAGTGCATTGGCTGTTGCTTATATCGGCCTGAGTGACTTGACCGCCTCTTGGGTTTTCAAGAAATCGGCGAGATGCCCTGGGGGTCTTCACGCTAGCTGCTCAGCCAATTGCCCTATTTGTCTTTCAAGACTTTTTATTGTCCTACTTTGCTCCTCCAACTTGGTTTCGAAATTGTTGGATTGGGAGGGGCCTTGAGAGTTTTGATGATTTTGAGGGAGAGGCTGATTGGACTGATTTGGAAATGTAGAATTAGAATTGGCGGGCCAATTCTGATTGAACCTCGGGTTGGAAAAATTTGAGCTTTGGTTCTGAACATAACCAGGGTTTCTATTAAAATTTGAATTCGGATTAAATCCTGCAGATTGATTAAACCATTGGTTTTGGAAATTGTTCTGGCCAGAGAATTGGTTGTTGAATCTCTGATTTGTCTGGCCAGAGAAAGCATTGACTTCCGCATTCTGCCAAATCATGGGACGAAGCGGCGGTGTTCCCGCTATCACATACTTGGCATGTGATTGGATTATCTTGTCCATAGTCATGAAACGGCATTGACTTGCTCGAGCGAGGGGAAAGAAAATTGACATTGGCGACCATATGGCGGTCGACAAAGAAGCTTCACAAAGTCGTAACTTGAGAGTTCTGCGTGAAGGTGAAGGAGCCGATAACTCGGATTTGAGAAGTTTTGAGAAGTCATCATTTGAGAGGTTGCCATTTGCTTCGCAACATGGCAACGAGATTTTGCATAGTCACCTCTTCGACCTTGGGAGGCGGAGGAGGTGCTTGAATGGCTTGATAAGAGGGGCGTAGTTATATTTGGCAATGTCCTCGAACAACGCCCACCCTCATCAGTGTTTTCTTGAGAAATGCCCCACTGTGGAGGAACTATTGACCATGCCCTTGGTGAGCTCGGTCAATCCATTGAAGAAAGTATGGACTTGCCTTTGCTTTGGCAAGCCATGATGGGGACACTTTCAGGAGAGACTTAAACCTTTCCACGCATCAAAGAATGACTCATTTTCCAAATGACGGAATGTGAAGATTTCGTTCGGACAATGGGCTGCTTTTTGAGGGAGGAAAGTATTGACTTAGAAATTCCTTCTCGAGCTCACCTCGTGTAGTGATGGATTCGAGAGGGGAGAGAGTGATACCACTCGAGTGCCTCCCCGTAAGGAAAATGGAAATAGTTTAAGCTTGATGGCGTCCTCACTTACTCCTGGATACGGGTAATACCGCATATTTGCAAGAATGTGTGTAAGTGAGTGTGGGGTTTTCGATCGAAACCATGGAAAATTGATGCATGCTGCATCATCTGAATAAGTCCGGGTTTAAGCTCGAAGTTTGGAGCAGTAATGGTAGGCATGACGATAGCCGGGTTTATGGTGACTGTACCGGGCATGGCATAGTCGGCCAACGTCCGTCTATCTTCCGCTGCCATTACTATTATGTCTTTGATTTCTCCTGCAAGATATTGCTCAAATTCTTGATCAGAAACCTAAACTACGACAAATTTAAAACAGAAAAACAGAAAATACTAAAAAGGCAAGAAAAAAACGTGTTGAAATCTTTTGAGCCCAAAATGGAAGGGAAAACAGTGGATTTTGACCTCGAAAACGGTGTCGGACGGCCTTTGTCTGTCCGCCAAGTCGTCGGCGTCGGAACGAGCTTTCCGAATTGGGGTCCTGCGCGCCAATCCGACACTCGAGCCGAAAGTTATGGCCAAAATACTAAAGAGTGCTAAAACGATCCCTTTTTATCCAAAAGTTCGATTGTTAAAAACGTGGGGTCGGATAATTCAACCTTAGATGTCACCGAATCAACGTGGAAACTAGAAAGGATAGAAACAAAAAACCCTACCTACGAAAAGACACTGAAACAGGAGGACAGACGGGCGTTTGGAAATCCGAACGCCGTCGTCGGAAGGCCGATTTAACAGACGGGCGTCCAAATTTGATGGACGTTAAATCGACCGATTTTCAAAATGGACGGGCGTTCAAAATATGAACGCTCGTCCGCAGTCGAATTTGATCTGATTGAAGAATTTTCGGTGGGCGGGCGCCCATAAAATTCAAACGCTCATCCGATTAGAGCAAGAAGCGGACGGGCGGGCGTCGGTAAAACGGACGCCGCCCAATCAAGCGTAAACGCGAGAAACAGAGAGACAGTGACAAGCGAAAGCAGAGTATAGATTAGAGCAAAAATTTTATATTAACTACTCACGAAACACAAATAAAACGACAGATAAACGAACAAAAATGACTAAACTACTAACTACAAACAGAAACTGAAAAGATCTAACCTAAAAACAAGAATTGAAAACAAACTAAAAACAAAAACAAAAACTAGGCAACCGTCCGGTTCCCCGGCAACGGCGCAAAAAACTTGTCCCGGATTTTATCAATACAAAACAACAAGTAATAAACTGGTTAACCTCAAGTGCAAGGATCGTAGTATGGAGGCTAATGCCGGGTCGATCTTACGGGAACTAGATTTAATGTGAATCCTAGCTTTTGTTTTCAACTAAACTATTGTCACGAAAACTAACCTAAACAGGGAACTAAAACTGGACAAACATGCTGAAAATAAACTAGACAGATGATGAAATCCAAAGCTAGGAAAGATTGAAAGCGATAAACTAAACTAAACTAAAGTGCAGAAAAAGTAAACTAATCTAACAATTCAAGTTCAAAGGATTAAAATCAAATTATAACGAACGAACAAGCAATTGATCCACCTATCCTATCAACATTCAATTCTAATTCGGATTAATTCGTGATCTCCACTCAAGTCGTGATTCACCTAATCGAAGGCATAAACTCCTACTCTAAGTAGACAAGTTCGTTTCCTAATCTTTTATCTCTCGATGTTAAAGATTACGTCTTTCTAACCTAGGCGTGAAATCTTTTAATTTCTAATCTAGAAAATCAATCTAATAACTCTCGTTTTAGTTAGATCGAAGATCAATTCTTTTATCACGGTGATCTATCGTTAACATGATTTTCATCAAATAAACAATCATCAAAGCAAGCATCTTTCGATTAAACATGCAAAAACATACAAAACATGATAAAAGAAACGAACTTGAAATAGATACTCACAGATTAATCACGAATCAAAACTGAATTGTTGAAGGAAGGCTTCACAACGCTTGTTCAAGAGGGTTTTAGCCTCTTAACATCCTTGTTGCAACTCGAATTGATGAAATAAACGACATGAATCTATCTAATCTAATCTAGGAATTAAATTGCATAAACTGGAAGAAAATAGAGTAAAAACGCAGCCTGAGCCGCCCCTATGAAATTAGGGTTCGAATTGTGTCAATTGGTATCTCAATGTGTGAAAAATAGGCAAGTATTTATAGAGATTTGAGGCGGTTTCACTAAGTCGGCAATCCGGACGCTCGTCCGATGAAGTGGACTCTCGTCCAAGTGTTCTGAACTCCAATGTAGACGTTCGTCTGCATAGCGTCCAAACTCTCTGATCTTCTTTTTGCACCTTGGACGCTCGTCTGCTTCTTCTGGACGCTCGTTCAGTAAGTTCATGAAGCCTCAGTATTGAGTCCTTCCCCTAGACGCCCGTTTGGATTGTCGACGCTTGACCACTCTGGACGGGACTTGGGCGCCAGATTTAGCTGGAATGAAACTTGATTAAATCATCTCTATCTCTTTTTCTCCACTCCATTCGATCATTATCTCTTTCTTAAATCTTTATAGCTCGAATTCTCTCCCTTTTGACCATCATTTGAGCACAATGAACATACCTATAACACATGGAAAACATCGCAAACTGTAATAATATTCAAATAATTATAATTTTACCATGAAATCACATAAATATATCATTATTGCGATTAAGTCTTCAAAAATACCGTTTGCTCAATATTTTAATATAAAGACCAATTATTATGCAAATTACACAATATAGAAGAAAAACATCGTAAAATATATCCTTATAATTCATAGATTTTCACCCTTAACAAAAGTCCATGGTGATATGTTCCCACTTCCAAACTGGTATCTTTAGAGTCTGAATAAGTCCACCATGTCTTTGATGTTTTACCTTAACTTGCTGACATGTAATACTCGTAGCAACATACTTTGCAATATCTTTCTTCTTATGATTCCGCCAGATATGCTCCTTAAGATTGCGATACGTCTTGGTGTTTCCCCGGATGAATAACAAAACCAATCCGATGGACTTACTTTATTGCCTCTGTTCTACAGTATTGATCTTCAAAAGTGCAAAGTCTTGTGCCGAACTACATAGATCCATCAACTTTAAGTGAAAGTCCGACTTAACAAATTCTTGTAAATTTTTTTCAACTTCTGTAAGAACTCAACTTTCCCTTGACCGTCATTATTTGTTTCACTGAGGTCCACTATTTCACATCAACTATAGCTGCATCCGGCCAATCTCCATGATCAACTTCTAGTGAGTTGTTAAAGTTGCCATTGTCCGATCCATTCATTTTCTGCTTAAAGCATCAACCATCAAGTTTGTCTTACCTGTATTATGTATGGGGTTGTCATATTTCTTAAGATACTCCAACCAACTTTTGGGCCTAAAATTAGTTCCTTCTAAGTGACGTTATACTTAAGGCTCTTATGATAGGTATAGATCTTGCAAGGTACCGTTTGTTGGTAGTGACTCGATAATTTGAGTGCAAAAACCATTTTTGCAAACTCTGAGTTATGTGTAGGGTAGATCCTATCAATGTCTTCAATTGTCTCCAAGCATAAAAAACATGATCGCATGTAAGTCGCTTATACTAGCAACATGACTAGGTCTATTCCATATAGCAAACAAGCAAGGGCCGATCCTATAGAGACAATGCAAATTTCGTAGATAAACGTACTAAACCATCACTAAGAACACATAAAAGTGGTCTTTGACCAACATAAATACAAAGACAAACAAAAAACAGTTCACCATTTCCCTCCCCTGACTGATCTCCTGGCTCAGTGTAATTAATATATCATGTTTAATCCCCTTGTAATTCCCTAGAATACCAAATTCATAATTTTTATCTTTGTCATTAGCCACGAGTGCAGTATCCTAAATTGTCTACTTCCATTGTAAGGACGACAAACTCTTATGTGCATTTAACCTACCTTAGGCTGTATAACATCACATGCATTGAGGTTTAGAGAGTACCGGCTCAAGACCGAGAACCTTCTTAGGCAGCCATCGATAATGTTGGTCCCTTGGAAAGGCTAACACAAGTTTAGAGGGGGGTGAATAAACTTGTCACCAAAAACTTTCCTTAAGTTGGATTTTAAACAAATTATGGTTCAGTTAAACCTTGTGTGGTGTTAAGCTGATTGAGCTGAGTTTAAGTTAAACTGACTTAATCAAAACTAAGTCAACCGGCAGCGGATATAATTCTAGCCTTTTTCTTGATCTTGTTATTCTTTTATGAAAACTGAGTGTGGTGAACTGAATTCTGATGAATATCAGTTTGTGAACTGTGAAGTGTATAAAAATCAATTATCAAAATGTTGTAAGTAAATACTGAGTAAATAAATAAATGCGTAAAGTAAATAAGGAAAATGTTATAGAGGTTCCAGGTGGTGTAATCATGTACGTCCTCTCTTCCCCTGTGGTGCGGAGGAAAATTCCACTAGAACTTCTTGAGGTGAACTGTTACAAAAAGTCCTAAACAATAGTCCTTGGCTAATCCCTAGCGTCACTATCTAAACAGTTGTAGAATAGGTAGAATTTATGTTCTTCAATTGCTTGAACACTGATCCTTAGAGGGTTGAATTGCCTCTTCACCAGCTACCACCACAAACACAGTCTGCCCGACTGCCTATAACAACTGTCCATGACAAAACCATCCCGGTTTACTTCACAGTCTAAACCTTTGATATAGAATCAAAGTTGGTTTGAGAATCAATAAGTTGATTCTTGTTTGTGGTTCTTCTAGGTGTCTGATTCTTGATAAATTCTTAGTAGCTTGAACACTTGAAGAAATTCTTGATATGATCTTGTTATAGCGCAAAGATGATAGCAATTCGAATGATTAATGCACACGTTAATTCTTGTTAAATCTCTATTATATGTCCTCTAAATCCTTGGTGCAAAGTCCTCTATTTATAGTGTGAGGTCCAACGTTCATCTGGCTTGAATTCGAATTGTATCAACGTCTATTTTCTGACTGTTCTGCTGTGTTAGTACTTCATCCAATAAAATTGCTTCCTTTATAACGTTCAATTGTACTATCAGTTTGTTGGATGACTGACATATAAAACTGAGTTTCCTTATCAGTTTTATACTGAGAATGTTACTTGTTTGTTTCCTGACTGACTTGGAGCATTAACTGAGATTTTACTCTTCTTTAAATATCAGTACTCCAGTTTTTCATCTGATTATAATTGACTTAATCAGAGTACACCATGACTCATTATCATCTAAGAATTCATTGTCCTTATGATTCTTAGGTCTTCATACAAGATCCATAAAGTCAGTTCAGGTCACCACAATCTTGCCTGAAGTCTAACTTTACAGTCTCGACGTAGTCTTCATAACTGAGTTTGAGCCCTCAGTTCTTCAATCTTCTATAACTGAGTCTGTGACCCTCAGTTCTTCAACCTTCTGAATAAGCCAACTGATTTTGTGTCCCTCAGCGAACTTATCTTCTTCAGTTTCATGTAGGTGTATTCTGAGTCAGTTTGTTTATCTTAATGATTTCCAGTTTTCTAAATGACTTCCAGTTTTCAGTTTTACGACACACTAACTATTACAGTGCTTGTCTGATGTAACCTATACAAATATCAGACTCTAGTAAAACCTAAACATTCAGTTCTCGACATCTTTTATCATTTCACTATAACAGCTAGCTTCAGCACTTCATCAATGAGGTTAAGGTAATACTTGAATAATTATGATGAATTATCATCAAAACATAAATTTTATTTCGAACATATAATGTTGGTCCCTTGGAAAGGCTAACACAAGTTTAGAGGGGGGGTGAATAAACTTGTCCCTAAAACTGGATTTAAAACAAATTATGATTCAGTTAAAAACTTGTGTGGAGTTAAGCTGACAAAGCTGAGATTAAGTCAAACTGACTTAAGCTGAAACTGAGTCAACCGGTAGCGGATATGTTTTTAGCCTTCTTCTTGATCTTGTTATTCTATCATGAAAACTGAGTGTTGTGAACTGAATTCTGGCGAATGTCAGTTGTGACTGTGAGGTGTATTGTTATCAAGTATCACAATGCTGTAAGTAAATGCTAAATAAATAAATAACTGATAAAAGTAAATAAGATGAGAATTATAGAGGTTCCAGGTGGTGTAATCCTGTACGTCCTCTCTTCCCTGTGGTGCGGAGGAAAATTCCACTAGAACTTCTTGAGGTGAATCACACAAAAAGTCCTAAACAATAGTCCTTGGCTAATCCCTAGCTTCACTATCTAAACAGGTTGTAGAACAGGTAGAATTGTTGCTCTTCAAATGCTTGAACCACTTGGTCCTTAGAGGTAAGATTGCCTCTTCACCAACTTTCCACTACAAACACAGTCTACCCGACTGCTTGTCACAACTGTCCTTGGCGAAACCTTCCCGGTTTGCTTCACAGTCTAAAACCTTTGATGTAGAATCAAAGTTGGGATGAGAATCAATAAGTTGATTCTTGTTTGTGGTTCTTCAAAGTGTTTAATCCTTGATAAATTCTTGTAGCTTGAACACTTGAAGAAATACTAGATGTGATCTTGTTATAGTTCAGAGATGATAACAATTCAATAGACTGATGCACAAAATTGCTTGTTAATTCTTGTATATGCTCTATTCTATATATTTGTTGTTAGTGCAAAGTCTTCTATTTATAGTGTGAAGTCCAACGTTCAACTGGCTTCAATTTGAATTGTATCAACGTCTATCTTGCAACGGCTATATTTTCTCGACCGTTCATTGTGTCGATAACTCATCCAATGAAATTGCTTTCTTTATAACGTCGATCGCATTTATCATTTTGTTGGATGGTGACTCATAAAACGAGTTTCTTATCGCTTTTATCTTCGAGTTTTTCTTTTGTCAGTTTCCTGACTGACTTGGAGCATTAACTGAGATTTTACTCTTCTTCAAATATTAGTACTACTCCAGTTTTCATCTGATTATTATTGACTTAATCAGAGTACACCATGATTCATTATCAACTAAGAATTCATTGTTCTTATGATTCTTAGGTCTTCATACAAGATCTATAAAGTCGATTCAGTCACCACAATCTTGCACAAGTCTAACTTTCTAGCCTCGACTTATAATCTTCATAACTCGAGTTTGAACCTCGCTTCTTCATTCTTCAATAATCGAGTCAGTGTACCTCGGTTCTTCAATCTTATAGATAAGCCAACCGAAATCAGAAACTCTCGTGAACTTACCTTCTTCTGTTCCATGTAGGTGTATTCTGAGTCGGTTTGCTTGTCTTGATGATTTCGATTTTCTAAATGATTTCCGAGCTTTCGCTTTCGACACACTAACAATTACGATTGCTTGTCCGATGTAACCTATACAAATATCGACTCTAGTAAAACTTATACATTCAGTTCTAGACATCTTTTAGCTTTCCACTATAACAGCTGGCTTCAGCACTTCATCAATGGGGTTAAGATAGTATTTTAACAAATAAGATGAATTATCATCAAAACATAAATTTTATTTCCAACAGATAATGACTGGAATACCCAAAGATCCCCATCATGCTAGTTTACGAATACGATTACCAGACTGAGCAGATTTAAATACACTTGAATGAATCATGTCAATCAGACATAGCTGACGCCGAATCTCCAGAATTAAGGTACCTAGGGTTTACCTCGCCGCGTCGGTATTGGCCACCGCCGCGTAGAGCGCGGTGGTTCCTACTTCTGGGTCACATATTATGATTCTGGTTAATTCTGGTGAATTACCGGTTCGTTAAACATGCAGATTAATTACAGCTTAAAACATGCTAATCTGCCATAGTAAAGACACGTTAGAACGTTCAAAGCTTGATACATTAGACAATGGTAGACTAGCTTGATCAGCTCAAGCTAGTTGATGCTTGGGGAGAAGGGAACAAACAAAATCTCAAAATAAAAGAATATTTCATGTAAATTTTATTCAAATGGAGTATATGAATGAAGAATTGTGTGCATACATAATAATGAACCGCTACATGCCTTATATAGAGCCTGTAGCCGACTTAAAATCTAACAAAAACCCTAGCCGACTTCAATCTGTTCTAGTAAGTTGGTGACTTGTTGTCCAAGGACTCACCACGTCGGGCTGGGCTCGTGCCGAGTCGGGCCTACGTTTTCCAGATTCTTTAGCAGACTCTTCTTGGACCTCTTTTATTTAGCCCAATAACTCTTCTTCAGCCCAGATCCACTTCATCCTTACTCCTGGAAAATGGTACTACCTGAAAATCACACAAAACGAAGCAAACAGTACCGATTCTGAAGAATAGACATACAAATGCAAAATTACGATCCAAGGACTACGCACTAAGAAATTGACATGCATTTCATACAATAAATTGAGCACAATTCATAGGTAACTCGGGAATAAAATATAATGCGAAATAGACCGTCATCAAAATACTCTATCACTCTGCATAAGAACACGACCAAGACCCTGATGTGAAGCATCACTGTAAATGTTGTATTCTCCATCGGGCATAAGTACGGATTGACACAAAAACAATCATTGCTTTAACTCCTGGAAAGACCTTTCATGGTCCTGATTCGATTAAAAGTGCTCATTGTTTCTAATTACATTATTCAGGGGAGGGATAGTAAGAAGAAACCGGTAACAAATTTCTGTTAGTAACCTTCCATTTATGGAAACATCGAATCTTCATAACATTTTATAAGGAAATCAAACCCGTAATACAACAAAAAAATTGAATTTGATTTCAATTTTCGCCGGAACTACTTGGACGAAGACAATAGATATGTAAAGGAAAAAGATAAAAACATTACAAAAAAGTCACAGAACCTTTTCGGTTGATTGCTTATAGCAATTTCCGTCCAAGCGTCTGGCCTCTAACGTTGATCCGTATGATGAACTCTCTGAAATCATGTTGTTCTTATGGTATTTAACTACTATAGGAAGGAGAGGGGTGAATAATAGTAACTCTTTTTGAATACTAATAAATTTCAAACCTAATTTAACACCAAATAACACATAAATAAGCAAAATCGGATTTTCACTAGATCATGTCATGTTTTTATAACACTTATTTCGGGTACTTAAACAACTCCAACTGCAATGAATACTTACATAGAACTTCCACATTATATCTATTAAATTACACCGATTGATGTAGTTGCTGTCCAGAGTTATTGTATTCAATTTCTGGTGAACAAGCTCGTCAAGACAATGCAATATATATAATGAGACAATACAATAACACGGGTTGATGTAGTGACGGTGCGAGTTTTGGTGAACTTTGAGTATGTAATTGTTTGATTTGGATTCAATCAACTCAAAGATAAGTAATTGATGCAACTATTTAGGCAGGTTCCAAACAAGGAGATATAAACATCCATCTTGAATTTGAACCTTCATTTAATGGGATTATCATCACTTATATTTTATTACAAAGAGTGTTACACCTCAGAAACATCCCCTTAAGCCAAACCTGGATCACAAGATTGCAAAGATCAACTCCTTAAGACAAGCACATGTCCCTACTTTGAATCGGCTTATAGACTTCCCTCATTTAGCAATCTACCTTTGTTGTAAGCTTGACATGCACCACTTCAATGACTCCAAGGTTGATCAAAGATATCTCATTGTACCTATAGATCTACCACAACTAATTGCAACTCCAATGAGCTCAATCCAAGCTAAACAGAAAACTGTCACAAAATAGCAAGCACAATAAACACCGTTTTCTATTTCTCAACTAGAACTCAGAGTTTATGAATTGAAACTATTACAAAGAGAGTTCAGGGAGTTTAAACAAAGCCATATAGGATTGACCATTTGTTCCTACCAAGATTAAAATAGTTAGTGATGTACCATCAACTGTAGAGTCGATTAGGTCTGAATGGACTGATAATGACAAGACGAAATTGTCTTTAAACCCTAAGTTAATGTGTATCTTGTCTTCTTGTTAGACCGTTCAATAAATAAAAATACATTGTTATACAAAAAAATACAAAATTCAAAATCTATATCATCAACCGTTCTTGTAACATGAATATTTAACCAGCCACAAAACATTAACCGACCATAACGAAATAAGAATATGTCAATAAATATTGTCTCAAATCACAAATGGTGCAGCTGTTATTGGTACACAACTGTTACAAAGCATTTGATTTTTCTTCTATCACGGGGCTAGTGACTTCAATATCTTCGGGTCCATCTATAGCCGGTTTTATAACAGTAATAAACAATACGTTGTAAAAAATTGTGAACATCACAAGACCAATAGCTAAATTTGTAAGAAAGGACCCAGAAATTTCTTGACTTCCCTCTTCGAGCGGGCCTCTCATGCGATCAAGATCGTATGCTGCAATGTAATTCACTGTTTTGTTAGTCTCATGTTGCACATGTACATAATATTGACAACCAATACGCTTTTAAGTGCGTGTGTTGAAAAGAGAAGAACAAATATAATGAAGTCAAATTCGTGGGTCCCAAGACCTTGAGTTCCTGTGATCGAGTTCCACCGTGTGTGGGTTTATTATCCTGTAAATGAGGTAATTTCTATTCTAACAAAAATATCCGTCTTAACTGAATATGATGGTACTTACGTGTAATCGGTTTGTTTTGGATTATTCGAGATAACCTATTGCAATAAACAAACATTAGAGGGCCTTGAGTTTTTCTTCCGGAAATCCCGCCACGCTCAAGCTAGTTTTCTAGGGATGGATCGATATCATAAAATATGGGTTTGGTATTGCAAAAAGAATTATAGCTAGTTCATAAGTTATGCATTCATGAGGTTAGGACTTGTGCTTATCAAAGAAAAGGCTTTTGACCAAGTTGTGGACAAAGAGGCTTGGATCCTATTGTAAACTGTTTTGGCATGAAACAAATTTAGATGAGGACATGGATCTAGTGTTTGGGGTGAGTCAACACATCACACTGATGTGTGGATTCTTGATTCTGGGGCATCTTGCCATATTTTTCCATATAGATAAGGGTTCTAAACCAATGAGCGGATGGATAGAGTGCATATTTCTATGGCCAACAACAAGGTCTGCAAGATAGTTGGAATCAACTCAAAGTTGAGGACTTATGATGGTAAATTCTACACTCTGAAGAATGTCAAACATGTCCCATAGTTGACCAAGAAAGGGTTCATGTTCAGAGGTGAAAGTGAAGTGTTGAATTTCTACAAAGATTCAGTTGAGGTCCTAAAGGGTGTCAAGAAGGGAACCTTGTATCCGTTACAGGGCTCGAATGTATCTGGTTCTGTTGATGTTGCATCATCAAAAGTTAATCAGTCAGACTTTTCCAAGTTGTGGCACATGCGACTTGGTCATATGAGTGAAAGAAGGATGTAAATTCTGTCTAAAGTTGATCTTCTTAGGGGATATAAGGTCAAGAATCTAGACTTGTTTGAGAATTGTGTGTTTGGGAAGCTACATATGAGCAATTTCCCAAAAGAAATTTAGAACACAAAGACAACACTTGATTATATTCATTCTGGTTGATGGGGACCATCAAGGGTGGAATTATTAGGTGGTCATGTCTTTCGTTGATAACTAATCAATAATGACTTGGGTGGTGATGATGAAACACAAAAGTGATGCAATCAATAGTTTCAAGCGGTGGAAGGCCTTAGTGGAAAACCAGACACGGAAGAAGATCCAAATGCATTGAAAAGATAATGGTCTGGAATTCTACTAGTCTGAGTATGATCAATTATGCAAGGATTAGGGAATTTTCAGGCATCATACAATCATAGATACTCCTCAGCAGAATGGTGTTGCATAGAGGATGAATCAAACTCTTCTGGAGAGGAGCTCTCCAATTCTGGTTTGTCAAGGTGAATTTGGGTAGAGGTTGTGAGCACAACTTGCTACTTAATCAACATGGGACCTCACACCTGAATCAATCTCAAAACACCATTTTAGATGTGGTCAAATAAGCCTGTAGATTACTCAATCTGAGGGTTTTTTGGAGCACGGTTTATTATCATGTCAGTAAAGGTAAGCTGGAGCCAAGAGCCAAGAAATGAGTGTTTGTAGGATATGGAGATGGAGTTAAAGGGTATAGAATCTGGTCATCGGCTCAAAAAACAGGGTTATACTTAGCAAGAGTGTAATCTTTGATGAAAGCTTTATACTTAACTCATATGTGAAAGTCTCATTTGAATTTGAAACCAGAGTTGAATCTAAAACTTGGAGTGTTGAGAAGTAGGTGGAGCTTCAGGTTAAATCAGCTGAGCTGCAACAATCAGCTGAAAACAGTCAACACTCATATGATTTGGTCGAACCAGAGTGAATCCAAATCAGTCAGCTGAACATGGCTCAGCTGAAACTCAAACAAAGGAAGATGGTTAGTAGAGTATAGCTCTTGGAAGATCTAGAAAGACCAATGTTGGACCTTTAAAAGGTATGAGTTTAGGATATGGTTGGATATGCACTTCATGTTGCAGAAGAGGTGGATGGATCTGAGCCAACCACTTACATAGAATCAATGACATGTTTTGAGGTATCTCAGCGGCTTGCTGCCATGAGAGATGAGGTGGAGTCATTAGTGAAGAACATGAATTGGGATCTGTTCAAACAACCAAATGAAATGAGGATAGTCACATGGAAATGGTTCTTCAAGGAAAATGAAAGAATGTCATCAACTAAGGGCATCAATTATAAGGCACGTTTGGTTGCAAGAATGTTCATTCATAGAGAGCGGGTGTACTATGATGATGTATTCTTCTTAGTAGTCAGACACACTTCTATCAGGATGCTAATAGCAATCGTTGCACACCAGGATCTTGAACTTGAGAAATTAGATGTGAAGACAGCTATTCTACATAGTGATGTAGATAAGGAGATATACATAACTCATCTAGAAGGGTTCCAAGTGCCTGGAAAAGAAGAGTATGTTTGCAAGTTGAGGAAGTCCATGTATGGACTTAAGTCGGCTCGAAGGCAGTGACACAAGAGGTATGATAGTTATATGATCCAGCTGAGCTATGATAGAAGCCCACATGATTGTTGCGTGTATCACAACAAGTTGAAGGATGATTCATTCATCTATCTAGTTCTATATGTGGATGATATGTTTATAACAACTGTGAAAGATTTGATGTTCAAAATCTGAAAGACATTTTTAGAGCTGAATTTGAGAGAAAGGATTTGGGTGCATCAAAGAAAATTTTGAGGATGGAAATCTATAGGGACATGAGTCAGAAAAATGTTTTCTTGTCTCACAAGGATTATATTCAGAAGATATTGTCTAGGTTCGGCATGTCAGCTGCTAATCCAATAGACAATCTAGTGGCATCAAATACTCATCTGCCTGTTTATGCTTCACCATCAGCTGAGGAGAAGGAATCCATGTCAAAGGTTCCATATTCTAGTGCGGTAGGCGGTCTGTTGTAAGCAATGGTCTGCACTAGGCCTGATCTGGCTCAGCCAGTCAGTGTTGTCAGCAGATTTATGGCTCAGCCTGGAAAGGAACATTGTAAAGCTGTGAAAAGGATGTTCAGGTACCTTAGAGGTACATCTGATGTTGGTCTCCTTTATTAAGGTGATACACATTGTTTGGTAAAAGGGTTCTGTGATTCTGATTATGTTGGAGATGTGGACAGCAGGAAGTCAAGGACTAGTTAATTTTTCACCTAAGGTGGCTCTGTAGTAAGTTGGAAGGAAACTCTATAGGCAACAGTGGCATTATCTACCACTGAGGCAGGATTCATGGCACTTATAGAGGCAGGCAATGAGGGATTTTGGTTAAAGGGACTGATCAGTGATTTGAGTCTGCATCAAGATCAAGGAGTGATAGTCTGAGTACAATATGTTTAGCTAAAGATCAGGTTTGTCATGAGAGAATCATACATATTGATGTGGGGTATCATTTTATGAGGAATGCAAATAGGAATCAGGTGAGGAAGATAAGCACTCATGATAATCTTGCTGATATGCTCACCAAGTCTGTTCAGAGAGTCAAATTTCAGCTGAGTCTGGATTTGCTTAATATCCGAAGCTGTTAATTTGTTATCCGAGAAGACAAGTCTAAGGAAGAGGAAATCTAGTTCTGTACACCCGGAACTGACGAGTGCATCTGGTACATTACATATGGTTATGCATCTGATTGAAGGAGAGTTCAAGTCAAAGTGGAGATTTGTTTGTTAATGGTGACTTGATATCTGCGTTTGAATCTATCAAAGCTGAAATCTGGAAAACTCGGCTCAAGTGGTGTTCAACTAAGGTATTCAAGTCTGGGAAGTTCAGTTGAGGTGGTCTTAGTTGAAATCTGGTGATCACGTTCCGGTGCTCACATATGAACTACCTTCAAGGACGGAGCCATGAATTATAATTTGGGTGGCTAATTAAGCTAACCCTTAAACACAAAACAAAATAGTTTGGAATGTAACACCAAAAAAAAAAAAAAAAAAACTAGGCTAACCTTTAAACTATATTTTTTTTTGTTTGGAATTGAACCAAGAAAAAATGAAAAGAGCTTCTACAAATGAAAACACTAAAATTATATTCATTTCCTTTATTTTTAGTTTTAGCTTATGTTCACAATTATTATACAACATAACTAGCTTATGTTTTTATAACTTTCACAGTTCATGTTTCCATCCCACCCTGCCACACACATCTATCCCCTCCCCTTAATTAAATATCAATTTATCAGTTACAAATGTTCATTCATAAGACTAATCCTCTGTATGGATTCATACACCTACAATTATCCTACATTAAACTATTCTTCGACTAGCGGTATTGCAAGGGCGATTTTTGGTAAATAGAGGGCAAATGTGTCGCTAAAATTTTTAGCAACACATTTACCCTGTATTTACCAAAAACCGACCTTGCAATACCGCTAGCCCTATTCTTCTACTTTTTTACGACTTCAACAACTTATTATTTAATTAGTGGTTAATAAAATAAGGTTGCCCTAAAAAATGCTAATATGAATTAACATTTTCCAACGAAATTGTACATACATTTATTTTTCTTCCCTGGCTACATACAAGAAATGACTATAAGATGCTCAAAAGAGATAAAGACGGCTTCTATTGGTACCACGAATTTACAATCGGCACATTTTTTTCAATTATTTCCGGCACCAGACGTGTATTTTCTTTTTTTACATCCGACACTAGACTTTGAACGTCAATGCCACTGACATTTCTTTTAAAAAATAATGTCAGTGGACTGACATTATTCACTCGATAATGACAGTTTTTAATTATAACGTCAGTGTCACTGACATTATTATCGAAAACTAACGTCAGTGCTAGTGACATTATTTGCATGAAAAATAATCGTGATGCCGAAAGAAATTTAAAGGGTGTCGGAAGTAAGCTTGGTGCCAGCTGTACTTTAGTGACGTCATAGAAACCGCCAAGAAAAAATGTTCAGTTTCTAGTTATCTGGTACAACAGAGAGAGACAACTAGAATGGAGATTTATCATCTATAAGCAGAAGTTGGTTCGAATATGATATTATCAATTTGTCTGGTGGGCTGGGCTTGGCTTGGCTGGGGTGGGCTGGTTCTAAGATGATATATATATATATAAGCAAAAAAAAAATGAAAAAGCTGGGGTGGGCTTAGCCCCCCTCACCCCAAAGGATGGCTCCGCTCCGTCCTTGATCAGCTTTGAGTCAAAATGTTGTTACATCTCGTGGACTTCGTCTGAATTCTGAGATGACCACATCTGGGGTATTTTGGTAAATATTCATTTGGACATTATGGCGGCTAGGGTTAAGGCCCAAGGTTATAAATACCAGAAGTTATTGTAACAAACATGAAGTATCTTTGTAAATTTCTGTACATAATAAATATCTCATTTTGTGCCCGTGTATTAGTCGGTACATTGCCGGATACCACGTTAAATCGCTATGTTCTTCCTATGTCTATTCTATTTTTGATTGTTTGCGTTTATATTGCTTATATTTTCTGGGTCCTCACTTGCAATCTATTACAACAAAAACAAATCAAGAAGTTGATTGTCTACCACCAAACGTTTTTATAGTAAAGCTCCTAGTGGTCAAGCTAATGTATGTGTATTAATGATTTTTTTTTTTTCCTTTTCAATATAAGCTATCGACATTGGCTTATATTTTTTTTCCTTCCAATATTGGGTGATTGACTTGTTCATTTTATCAAGGTTAAAGTTCATCTCTCACTTATTTTCAGAGGTAAAAAATCTTTTTTTTTTTTTTGTTTTTTTGTTTTTGTTGTTGTTGTTGTTGAGGAAACAGGGGTAAAAAAATCTAGGTATAACTTTATACATTCATTCATGTATATTGTGTATACATATGTTTTGGAATCTACTAAAAGGTTGCATCTCTTTTAATGTCTTTTTATATGCTTTGTTCTATTTTTATAATAACCCGAGTAGATTTTTGTTATTCAATTGTCAAATATATGTTTCGAACAATTACCAATAAACCCTTAATTTAAACTACATGTTGTATTAGGTGTCCACTAGACTTATGTAAAGTCTTACATTTGTAAAGTAATGTCATACTCAGTCTCATATAATATGAAATATAAAAAGGTCTTTTCAATTCGGATTAACTATTTTAGACCAAGCGATGACGATGATATAAGCCGTTGATCGAATCATTTATGATTCATTTATCGCTACCAGACCCGATGCCTCTATCTTATCCCAATGTGATAGTATAGAAATATTGTTGAAGATATTAATTTCTGTAATGTAATGAAATGTTAAATTAAAATGGATGTGCTTAGGCTCTAGCTAGTTTGATCATACTTTATGATGTTTATGGATTAAAGGAATTAAAATCATGATCAATTTGCATGTTATTTGCCCGGATAAAGTAAAATTTGCATCACAGCTAAACTCCTATCTTAAAATTATTAAACAAATTGGAAAATTCCATTTAATATTACGATATTTTATTATTAATTTCTCACCCTCAATAAAAATAGAGGTAATATTGGCGCCCTATTTTTACTACGGGCACCATATTATTTCCGGCGCAACAAAAAATTTCTTCGACACCAAGAATTTTTTTAATGAACGCAACAATAGCAACAACACTGTCACTGAGATTACTGTTTAAAAACGAAAGTCAGTTGCACCAACGTTTACGTTATAAATGTATTACAACTTAGAAATGTCAGTCCACTGACGTTGATATCGAAAATGAACGTCAGTGACACTCTGACGTTCCTAGTGTGGTGCCGGAAGTAAAAACAAAAACATGTGTGGTGTGGAAAGTAAAAAATATATAATCAAAAAAATGGTGTCAATAGTAAAACTGCGATGCCGATAGAACCCACCTGAAAATATATTAGGTGAAATAGAGTAAAAATAAGATGTTTTAATTTACTACATCCGTCCTAAAATATAAGTCACTCTACATTTTTTTTATTGTCCTAAATTATAAGTCATTTTACATTACGAATGAAACATTTATTACTATTTTCTTAATCTTAACTCTAATTTATTAAGAATTCAACTACTTTTCAATACTTTATAACAATTTTATTAATGATAGTCAAAGGATATTTTAGTCATTTCAACTTGAAATTTACGTCATTTAACAACTTTTTAAACTGTGTAAAAACACCAAAAACGACTTATATTTTGGGACGGAGGTAGTATATGAATCGAACCAATTTTCACCAAAAAATCTCACGCTTTTATAAGCCTGGGAAATGAAACATACCTGTAATTTTCATTGGATCATTTTTTGTCCTGGAGATAGATTGGAGCTCTTCATCAAGCTTTCTTAAAGCTTCACGGGCCTTGACGGAATCAAATTCAAATTCAAATTCAGAGTCTTTTTCTACAGCACGGACTATGAGGAAACTTCCGCCTCCATTGTTTCTTGGGGATTTCAAGTGAAAATCTCGTGCAATTACTGTCGGAGATGGAGATCTATAACTATCTTTTATAGAAACTTGTTGATGAAAATAGAGAACTCGCTTGAACATTCGATTCGTCGTAAAGACGAAGCATTTCTGCATCTGGAACCTCTCGCCAGAGGATAAGGTCGCTGGAATGAGCATACCCATTGGTTATGTACGTCATGTTATCTTTGTCATTTTTAAGTGGGGTGCAACTTCACAATTAGGTTTGTTAAAAAAAAATAGAAATTACTTCCTCCAATCCAAATTACTCAATCCGTTGATAATTATATGTCGCGTTTGAAAAAAACACTTAGATTAAGAAATTGATTTATTATATTGACTTTCATTGAAAAGTGTAGTGGTGTATTGAATATTAAAGATTGATTGGTTAAATGAGCATAGAAAGTTGAAAAATAATATTGAAAAACGTAAAAAAAAATTAAAATATTTATTAGAAATGTAACTACAAAATATAAAAAGAAAATTTTAAATTTAACAATTGCGACATATAATTAGGAACGGAAAAAGTAAATACTTCAATCTTATTTAATAAATAATTGATGTGTCCAAAATACACATGTTGGGGAGGTTATTAATTGATAACGAATCAACCTGAAAATCGAGTAGATTTTCGGATCCGGACAACTCGATCATGACCAAGAATGGTATAATAAAAAAAATGAGAACTTAATATAATTATGACTAAAAAAGTTATTATTTGTATGGTATGTCTCAAAACAATAATAAATAAAAAAGTCAACAATTAAAAATTCCACATACATCATATAGACACACTCCTCGAAGAATTTAGGGAAAACTCGAAATATACCCTATTTATGAAAATAAAAACTAAATCTACACTCCTCGAATTTCAAAATCCACATCTATCCCCTGCCTAAAAATGAGCAGAACGGCACATTAATAGGAGGTACGTACCTCCCATGTTTAGAGCATTAGCATCAAAGTCTCTATCTCTATCCCCAAAACTATTATTAAAAATTACATATCCCTATTTTACGGCAACTAAGTTCGGAGTACTATATATTATCATCCCTATCTCTATCCTTACACCATTAAAATATTAATTCTTTATCAATAAATATTTTTTTTCAAAATAAATTTTTGTTAGAAAGAGAGGGAAAGAATGAATAAAAAATATGCGAGGGGTGAAATTTCTGATCTGCTTCCCTACATTTGAAAGCAAGATCTGCTCACAGTCCTATCAGTAGGGAAAGGATGGGGAGGCTGATGGAGTGTGTCTTTTTGTTGTATCCCTACATTTTATCATTATTCTGGAGATAAAAGAAGGTTAGGAAGTCTGATGCTAGTGCTCTTAGCCACACCGCCCATGTATAAGCGGCGCCTCCCATCGTCCGCCCATCTTCCGCCCTAAATGGGAGAGCCCACCCAAAATTTTCAAATTTCCGCCGATATCCAGCCCAAATTTCGAATTTTTTTTTACCTTTTTGTCGTTTAACTTCTATTTCATTGCTAAAAACTGAAACTTTCTCCATAACTTCTCGCTTTCAAAACCGAATATTGCATCAATTTTTGTTTTGTTTTGTTTCTTTTAAACAATCCTCTATCAAATTATTGTATAGGTTTGATGGTTCGAAGGTTTCTTGAAGCTTCGAAGGTTTTTGAAAGATTCGAGGATTCAAAGGATTCTCGGTAAATTTCGTGTTAATTTCATCTTTATAATCGTTTCTTCTTGGTAAATTTCGTGTTAATAATTGTTTCTTCAGTTTGTTAATTTTTTTTTTGTTTCTTCAAAGGTTTGAAGGCTTGAAGTTTTGAAGGTTTGAAGATTCGAAGATTCGAAGGATTGTTGGTAAATTTCGGGTACATTTCATGTTAATTTCATCGTTTTGTTAATTATCGTTTCTTCAATTTGTTGATTATAATCGTAGCTCATATTCTTTTGTTTGTGAATTTGAAGATTCTCACAAAAGTGGTGTGTTGAGGTTCTTTTCCGGCAGAGATACGTCGTTTTAATTCTCGGTGCAATTACAAAAGGTTAGTGAATTTTATTGTGTTAGTAGTTTTTTTAATATAATTTTTATCGAAGATCCATGATTTTTGATATTTTAGTGTAACTTGATACGGTAGTGTGATATTGTAGTGTGATATTGGCCAACACCATTGTACCTGTAAGACAAATGGTTAGAATTCTAGAGGAAAGAAAAATACAATCAAAGACAGTTAAAGAAAAGGGAAAAACAAAGTTGAAAGAACTAATTATTGGTAGGCCGCGATCCCTCAACCCCTTGGCATATTGGGCACTGAGTGGGGAAACACTTACCCAAATGGCACTCGCCATCATCATCGCTACTTCCTGATCTGTCGCTCCCTGGCATCCTGTAAAAGAAAAGAACGAGGTTATATGACATCACCCAAGACAGTGGAAGTCAGGCCGAGACAATCCCCCTCACTTTATCTCGACACCCCGTCTTTTCGTTTCACAGCCCATTCTCAGAAATCAATGGCAAAATCTTAGGACTTCCGGTTAAAGCAACATCCGGCACTCAATCAATATCCAAAAATAGCCTCAGACTCAAAAGCAAGAACGACAGAGCCAAATGAAATGCGAAAGTACTAGAGATTAACAAGGAAAAACAACTTATTTGACAATAAACAGGAAATACGAGAAAGGGTGATAGAGTAAGAATGAGTCTTTGGAATCCGGCCAAAAATCGCCCTGCCGGAGAACCTTTGCTTACAATCTGTTAGCAGAAAATCGCCAAAGAGGATTCGAAATTTGAAAATGTTTAAGCCTGGGGGTTCACGTCCTTTTATAGGCACAAAAACACAGATCCGACGGCCTCATCATCCAGATCCAACAAACGATATTAAAGGCGGGATTTCCAAATTTCGAAATTCATGATCGCCATCATTACGGCGTGAATAACCAAGAGTTACAGCCAATTAGAATGAGCGGCGAGTCACATCAGTTGCTCTATCAATCTAGGGTGATGAAGGGACACTGGAGGGAGGCTCGTGGTTGACATTCCGACACAGGAGCTGACTCCAAATGAGCTTCGAATCGGCTCGAGGCCTAGGGCCCAAGAAGCCAAATCTTATGAAGCTAAGGCTATCCGCCCATTTACAGCCTTCAAATCAGCTCAAGGCCTAAGGCCCAAGAAGCCATATCTTATGAAGCTAAGGCTATCCGCCCATTTACAGCTTCGAATCGGCTCGAGGCCAAAGGCCCAAGAAGCAAAATCTTATGAAGCTAAGGCTATCCGCCCATTTACAGCTTCGAATCGGCTCAAGGCCTAAGGCACAAGAAGCCAAATCTTATGAAGCTAAGGCTATCCGCCCATTTACAGCTTCGAATCGGCTCGAGGCCTAAGGCCCAAGAAGCCAAATCTTATGAAACTAAGGCTATCCGCCCATTTACAGCTTCGAATCGGCTCGGGGCCCAAGGCCCAAGAAGCCAAATCTTATGAAGCTAAGGCTATCGGCCCATTTACAGCTTCGAATCGGCTCGAGGCCTAAGGCCCAAGAAGCCAAATCTTATGAAGCTAAGTCTATCCGCCCATTTACAGCTTCGAATCGGCTCAAGGCCTAAGGCCTAAGAAGCCAAATCTTACAAAGCTAAGGCTATCCACCCATTTACAGCTTCGAATCGGCTCGAGGCCTAAAGCACAAGAAGCTAGAACTGATGAGGCCAAGACTATTTTGTCCTCGCCATCCCTAGAGGATTCAAGAGGTCAAGTCCTCAAAGTAAGAGCTACTCCCCACTCAGCCTCTCAAGAGATCAGGGGTGCGGAGTAGGGGGCATTGATAGGATAGACCCATCTTCCGGCCCTGATCCATCATGCGGCCCACCATCCTGCCGGCCGGATTCCCCAAGAATTGATCGTCTGCCCCTGTAGCGTGGGGATCGGATCCCAATCGAGGGTATCCCGGTGAACAAGATGCAAGCCCAGGTCAGATGCGGATAGGTTTATCTTACGGATCGAGCCCCGTCACATACCTGCTTATGTATAGTCCTTTATTATAATTGTATCCAATGTGATCTATTCACGTCCTATAAATAGGGCTTCTTGTAACCTCATTAAGAGGAGGAACTCGGATGATATAAAAGATAAGGCTAAGCCAAATTCACCAACTCAATCTATCAACTGTACGGCACCACCTCCTTCACACGAAGCTCCACCGTGAGCAACCACCAACAACACCACTAAAATAGCCAGATATCCACCACAATACCACCGCTGACACCCCAGATAATTTACACGTTATCACCTAGGTATCTTTTATATGTAATCGTGTCGGAGGCACGACACATATAAAAAAAATCAAGCTAACGTAGTTCTTATTGTTTTTTTAGTGTTTTATAATTTTTTTTATAGTTCTGGTTCCGTTTTCTTCTCCGCCTACTCTTTGGTGCGATAATATTGGCGCCACCTACCTTGCCTACAATCCAGTGTTTCATGCCCGCACAAAGCACATAGAGATCGACTTCCACCATGTTCGTGAATTAGTTGCCGCCCGCAAGTTTGGCATCTTTTTTATCTCCTCGAAGGATCAGTTGGCCGATGTCATCACCAAACCATTGGCGCAGCCTCATTTTGCAAGTTTAAAGACCAATCTCCGTGTTCAACCTCTTCCCATGGGATAGCTGGGGCATGTCGAGAATAATATTGATTTGTGTTAAATATTATTATTATTTGTCATTTATTATTTATGTCTTGTTGGCCAAGTCGGCTTGAGCCTATATATTTGTATCTACACTATTCAGGTAATTCAATGAAATACGATTATTCTAAATCATATACACTTGAGATAGGAAACATTTTATCAAAACTTTTTTTTATATTATAAATAGATAGATATATTAGATTTAGATATAAATATAGATACAGTTTTTTTTAACAACAAACAAATTTATTTAGATTTAGCAAGTGCTACAGAAAAGTTACAAAGTACCAAACTAATAAAGATCCAGCCTTAGAGACCGTACAAGAAAATCCACCACAACAAGCTCAGGGCCTTGCCCCAGAGCATCAGGCCATGGTGGATCAGTTGGCAGCGACAGATCACAACGCTTTGAGAAAAATAATGGCAGAAGCGTTTACACAACAGAAACTTCAGCAACAGCAGCAACAGGCGGAGGGCGGTCTGAATATCATCGTCAATAAGCCTAAGCCAACTCAATTCGAAGAGATCAGCGCTTCCTCAAGTTCTGTCGAAAGAAGGAAGCGAGAAATCCAACAGAAACACATACGCATCGATGAAGATAGCGTTAGGCAGGAGTTAGACGTAATCCTAAGGAGGACCCAGGGTTCATTGTGGTTAGAGTCTCCTTTCACCAAGGAGATCGAGGATTATCCTAAACCCAAGGGATTTAAGATTCCTAAGATAGACCCGTATGATGGCACCACCGACCCGGAGGACCAGCTTCACGTGTATCTATCCCATCATGAGGCTAGATTGTGCACTGCAGGCGAGATGCGATGCCGGGCATTCGAGACTCTACTCGTAGGGCGAGAAAGAGAGTGGTTTACTAAGTTGAAACCCGGATCCATCTCCAGCTTCACCATGCTTGCCCGAAAATTCAGAGACGCCTTCATTGTCAACAAATAGTTTCAGTTGAGCGAGACGTACCTCACAAATGTGAGGCAACATAGAGACGAGTCGGTGTTAGATTATCTGAAGAGGTTTGACCTTGAGGCCATGCAGGTCAATGATCCACATGATCGAGTCTTGATTACTTCATTTGTAGGGGGACTGCGCAACACAAAGCTATATGAGAAGTTAAGCAGAAACCTCCCCCGAAACATGGATGAATGTGTGAATGTCGTCCATCGATTTTGTCAAGGCAATGAGGCAGTGCGTAGGCACACCCAAGCCGAGTGGATGGACAACTCGAGGAAAGATGGTCGAGGAGCAAGTAAGAACCAGTCTCGACAGCAAGATATAGAGAGAAAGGCATCTGTTTGGGATCGCATCGAGGCACCCGTCTCGGGCCGGCCAGAGAGAAAGGGGGGTAAAAAGGATAAAGATTTTACTCCTCTCAACCGGTCACGCACGGAGATTTTATCAATCATGGTCTCCAAGAACATAGCCAGGAGGCCACCTCCGATCAAAAAAACCTCGAGAAAAGCGAAGGTCGACAAAGTACTGTGAATTCCACGAGGATACAGGTCATTCGACAGAAGACTGTTTCGACTTGAAAAAAGACATCGAGGCTCGCATCCAAGAGGGAAAGTTGGATGAAGTCGTCGACAGATCGCATTACACTGAGCCCAAGGGGCAACGAGATTTCAAAAGAAAAAATCTTGACCAGGATAGAGGTCGAAGTCGAGAGAATCAGAGAAGAAGGGATCGACCCTTAGACGAGACCGATCTCCTGATAATGATAGGGACTACTATGGTCGGGACCGCTATGATGATAATCGCCCAAATAATTACGTGAATATGATATTTGGGCCGGGGGAGAGCGAGAAAGAGCGAGCCAGTCGAGAACCAGACGACAGCTCGAGGGCATGCAAGCAGCCGAGATTAACCACGGAAGTCGGGTATGGCCCTAAAGACGACGTCCTTAGGTCGTCAAGTCATAGTGAGGGGTTAGTGATTGAAGCGGTTATAAGTCGAGCCAAAGTATCGAGGGTATGCGTCGATAATGGCAGTGCTGTGAATATCTTATACTACTCGGCATTCCAGGGTATGAAGCTCAAAGAGAAAGACTTAGTGCCCATAGCCTCTCCGCTATTCGGTTTCACAGGTCAGGCAGTCCATCCCATGGGTTCCATAAAGCTACTCACGACAGTAGGTGATGGAGAGAGAGGGAGGACGCTAGAGTTAAACTACGTGGTCGTTAAAGCTCCCTCCGCCTATAATGTCATATTGGGTAGACCACCCTTTTTTCGAAGTTACTGAGCTATAATTTCGACGTTCCATAACAGCATGAAATTCCCGACTCAAAACGGTTCCCACGAGGTGAAAGGGGATATTGAAATCGCCAGAAGCTGTAATTCGATAGTGATGAACGGTAAGATGGCGGTACAACAAGTCCTCGTCGAAGAACTTATTCCGGAAGAAGAGGAAGAGAAGTGTTGGGCCTCGAGTGAGGCAGTTGAAAATGTCAGTTTGTGGGAAGATCAAGACGATCAGAATGTCCAAGTCGGAATCTGGATCCCGGCTCAAGAGAAACAGTTATTGATCGACTTGCTGAAAGAGTTCAAGGACGTTTTCGCATGGAAGGCGTCCGACGTGCCTGGACTACCGACAGACATCGCCATCCATAAACTCGAGATTGACCAGGCCAGAAAGCCAGTCAAACAGAAGAAGCAAAACTTCGAGCCAGATCGGTTGGAAGCTATCGAGTCCGAGGTCGGTAAGTTACTGTCGGCAAATATAGTGAAAGAGGTACTTTACCCAGAATGGCTTGCTAATCCAGTGTTGGTAAAGAAACCAGATGGCAGCTGGCGCATGTGTGTAGATTTTACGGATTTGAATAAGGCGTGCCCCAAAGATTCTTATCCGCTGCCCAAAATCGACAGGTTAGTTGATTCGACCATCGATTTTGAGGTATTCACGTTTCTCGATGCATACAAAGGGTACCATCAGATTCTTATGGACCCTCGGGATGCGGAGAAGACCACGTTCATTACAGAGTTCGGCACCTTTTTTTATGTTTCCATGCCATTCGGACTGAAGAATGCTGGGGCTACATACCAAAGGGCAGTCAATAAAATTTTTGCGAAGCAGATTGGCAGGAACATGGAAGTCTATGTGGACGATCTACTCATCAAAAGCCGATCGATGAAGCAATTTTTGGTGGACGCCAGGGAAGTGTTTGAGGTGTTAAGAGATACATAAATGAAACTTAATCCAAAAAAGTGCACCTTCGGGGTAAGAACAGGCAAATTTCTAGGGTACATGGTATCGAGAGACGGGATTCGAGCTAACCCTGACAAGATCGACACACTAAAGAATATGCCGGCACCTCGAAACCTGAAAGAGGTTCAGAGACTCACAGGTCGGATGGCAGCACTGAATAGATTCTTATCTCGGTCAGCCCAGCGTGCACTACCGTTCTTTAAAATTCTTCAAAAGCCCAGTCCTTTCCATTGGGACATCGAATGTCAGACAGCCTTCGAAGAATTAAAAGCATATCTATCAGAACTACCTACTCTCACTTCTCCTCGAGAGGGGGAAAGGTTGTTGGTTTATTTATCGGTCTGCGAGGAAGCAGTGAGTTCGGTTTTTGTCCGAGAAGGAGAAAAGGGTCAGGTGCCTATATATTTCGTAAGTAAAGCTCTGCATGGTCCCGAAATCCGATACTCGCCAGTTGAGAAACTCGCATTATCGTTGGTACACGCGTCGAGAAAGCTTAGGCCATACTTTCAAGCCCATCCCATAGTGGTAGTCACAGACCAACCACTCAAGCAAATTCTGGCGAAGCCCGACACATCTGGTCGACTCGCGAAATGGGTAATCGAGATGGCTCAGTATGACATCGAGTTTGTGCCGCGTACCGCGATCAAGGCTCAAGCTTTAGCAGACTTCTTAGCCGAAGGTATATCAGTGCAACTTGAGCAAGAAAAGCAAAGTCAGGAAGAACGATGGATGCTCCATGCTGATGGAGCCTCGAGCAAAGAAGGAGCTGGCGCAGGCCTCCTATTAGTCAGCCCGAAGGGAGAGGAGTTTCCATACGCTCTCCGATTCGATTTTAAGGCAACTAATAATGAGGCGAGTATGGGCGATTATCACCGTCCAAGCTCGCCTGAAGCTTGAGGGTCAAAAATCTCAACGCTTCTGACTGACTCGCAATTAGTCGTTAATCACATCAAAGGGGAATACGAGGCTAAGGAAGAGACTATGAAGAAGTATCTGGTAGTAGTTCAAGGCCTCAAGCCAAAATTCAACACGATTCAATTTGAATAGGTACCTTGAACCCAGAACAAGAGGGCCGACGCTCTGTCCAAATTAGCATCGAACTTCGTCTCTAGTAAAAAGGTGTTGGTAGAGTTGCTAACAGAAAGAAGCTATGAAGAGATAGAGGCCCAGCCGATATCTCAGCAGGTCACATGGATGGATCCCATTGTCCTTTACTTAAAGGACCAAATATTACCCAATGATAAAGTACAGTCAAGAAAGATCCGACTACAGTCGGCTCGATATGCATTCTTCAACGACATACTTTATCGGAAGTCATTCACGAGTCCATGGTTGAGATGCGCATCTGAGACAGAGGAAGAGTATCTTCTCGAAGAAATCCATAGAGGAGCTTGTGGCAATCACTGTGGGGCTAGGATGTTAGCTCGAAAATGCAAACTCGCGGGATACCTCTGGCCGTCGATGCAACGAGATGCGAACAATTTGGTGCAGAGATGCAATTCTTGTCAAATCCACGATAACATCTCTCATCAACAGGCACAAGAAATGAATGTCATCTCGTCAGCATGGCCTTTCGACATGTGGGGAGTCGATATTGTAGGACCCCTACCTCGAGCCCCAGGGAACAAAAAGTTTGTAGTAGTTGCGGTAGATTATTTCACTAAGTGGGTAGAAGCCAAGGCTCTACCCGATATCAAAGCAGCAACAATCAAGAAGTTCCTATGGGTCGATATTTTATGCATGTATGGTATTCCAAAGGCTTTAATCTCGGACAACGGCACTCAGTTCGAAGACCGAAGAGTTAAAGAGTGGCTAGCCGAGTATCATATCGACCAGTACTTCACTACAGTAGCTCATCCCCAAGCAAATGGTAAATTCGAACAGACAAATCGACAGATTAAACTCGGATTGAAAAAAAGGCTAGAAGCTGAAGGACGAGATTGGGCGTGGCAACTCCCGAGCATCCTGTGGTCATACAGGACAGCTCCAAACTCATCAACGGGTGAAACACCTTTCTCCCTAGCATATGGGTGTGAGGCAGTTATCCCTGCGGAGATCGGCGTTCCTTCCCCTCGAGTTTTAGCGTACAATATTGAGACAAACGACCCCGACATCCGACAGGAGAAGGATAATCTCGAGGAGCGGAGAGAAATGGCCTCAGCCAGGATGGCAAGGTACAAACAGAAGATCTCCCAATATTACAACGCGAGAGTAAAATACAGATATTTCAAGGTTGGAGATCTAGTTTTGAGGAAGAACGAAGCCAGTCGACAAAAGGAGATCGGGACACTCTCCCCGAACTGGGAAGGCCCGTATCAGATCTTAAAAGTCCACCCTAAAGGTTCATATCAAGTAGGTCGAGCAGACGGAACTATAGTTCCTCGACAATGGCACGCGAATAATTTGAGGAAATTTTACGTATAAGCCTTAGTCGATCAAATTGTTTCTACTTTTTTTATAAAATTTGTAATCAGTCCATGGGACAATTCTATCTTAGTTATAATAAACGATGATTCCTTCTTCTACTGTTCTATTAAGTCATCTTTGTAATATTCTAAGTCCAAAAGGACACGAAATTACCATCGGCAAAGAATGGAGCAATCCGAAAGTCGGAACTCCCGACAACGCCATAAGCATACAATGCAGAAGGCAAAAAGAAGACTCGCAAGGTCGGGTCCAATGTCCAAGTCAAAAGCCTAACGTACCTAAGGGTCGAATAAGGCAGACAAAGGATGGTTCGCAGGGTCGGGCCAAACGTCCAAGTTGGAAGTCTAACCAGCCCAAAGGGCAACTAGACCGGGACAAGGACAGTTCGCAATGTCGGACTAATTCGAAATTCCAGCAAGCATATAAGGCTAAAAAGTCAAGGCAACTGGATCGACCTAAAGCCATATAGAGCTCAAGTGTATTATGAACTAAAGTTGATAAAACACTTGGGGGGGCAATACAATATCGACAAGGCAGAAGCGAATAGAGCCAGAGGCTCGATAAGCAAGAAAGCCAAAGACAGTAATAAACGAGAGAGTAAATAACAACAAATAGAGGCAAAAGGGCAGAAATTTCAAAACAAATTAAGGCCAGGTCGAAAAGACCAGCCATGATAAAGTGAACATTCACCCAAGTCGGCTCAAAGTTAATAAAATTTACAAATAATGGCAAAGTCAAAGTTCAGAACATCAAAGTTCGAAAGAAACAAGATAATTAAATAGCAGCATCGGGGGTCGGATCTTCGGGAGTCGGCGTGGGAGCAGTGACAGCAGAAGTCGTATTATCGGGAGTCGAGCTCATCGTAGGGCCGCCATACTTCTGGGCAAGAGATATACCCTGCTGAAATTTGTCGAAGTACAGGTCGTACAACGCCTCCGAGTCAGGGTCATAGCAGCCAGGCTCATCGAGCTGGTCGATCTCGACGTCCGGGTAGGCCTTCTTCACTTGGTCCACCGCCTTGGTGAATCCTCCAAGTATGGCCGTCTGCATGATTACATCGAGATCCCTGCCCAACTCGTCAGACTTCGATACTCGAGTATGCGCGCGATCCTTACTTCCTCGAGCCGCCTGGGGATCCGATCCAGCCGGTTTTCACCGATCTCTCTTCTGCAGTGGCCGCTCCCCGTGCAAGTTCCTGCTCGAGAGCCTCTTTCAGAGCAGCCTCCCTCCCTTCGGCCGCAGCCAGATCTCTCCTCAGCTCGGCAAAGACAACTTCCTGCTTCTCCTTTACCCTCTTTATCTCAGCATCAGCCTCTTTCATGAAAACATTGAGCTGCGATTCTAGACCAGCGACCCCAGCATACTTGATAGCGAGCGCGTCGTTCAGCCTCCGAATCTGTGTCTTCAGCTCTTCTTCGGTCTCGGACGGCGTGTTCATACGTCGAGAAGCTTCCCGACTCATAAAGTAATGCTGCCGAAAAAGGGAAAAGTTGAGGCATACGCTTCGAGAAATACAAAAGAGAAATCAACAAGAGTTAGTGTTTACCACACGACCTAGCTCTCGGAGGGAAGAGGCCAGGACCTGGCCGTCCAGCTGCTCCACATCTTCGGCCGACATCCTACTCGTGGCAGCAAGGTCGAGAGAGGGTTTGGTGATCTTGGCTCTTTTAGCCTGGTTTTGTTGGTCTCTCACCAGCTCCTCCAGAGCCGACCTCTTTTTCTGCAACTGCGCGGCCTCCGCGCCTGAAGTCTCCTCACCCCCTCCCATGGTAAAGTCGATGACCTCATCTTCCTCACGTATCGACCGATGTTCATGGGTGAGTCCCCTCGAGGTAGAAGGCGGAGCTGGCTGTGAGACAAGGGTAGTTGTCCCGACTCCCTCAGTCGAGTCGCCGACGGTGGCAGGTCTCTCCTCTGACACTGGAGGAATGGCTTTCGACCTGGATGCATTGACAGCAGCAGCTACTGCGGAAGCCTTTGGGACAGCGACCTTCAAGAATCTGCCCACTACATAAGTAAAAAGAAGTCAGTTCAGAAATAGTAAGGATACCACTTCAAAGAGCAATAAAACTTAGCAACAAAATAATAGAGTTTCCTACAATTTTCCTGATCGACAGTAGGAAGGCTTATGTATGGTACAGGTCCCGCCTCCTCGAGACGGGCAAGGTCGTAAAGGAGACTCAGGTCCAGCGTAGTCACCTCGAACTTGAATCTCTCGAGAGAAAGAGCCTAGTCGGGTGCGGCCTCACGACCCAGCTTGTCATCCCTTCCGTCTCTCGACCTCCATAAGCCGATATAAGGATTGTCCGATCCATGTCGGAGAAAGAAAAACCTAGGCTTCCAATTCCCATGAGATGAAGGTCCCCGAGACATGAACTCGTGACGATTGGTACGCCTCTAAAACGTGTACCACATTTTATCCGGCAGCGCAGCGATCTTGTACCACCACCGGAATAAAGGAACGCTAAAACCGATACCCGCAACTCGACAGGCAATCAAAAAGCCCATCAAAGTCCAGATTGCATTCGGGCCCAGTTGAGATATGCCAATCTCGTAATGGTGAAGAACAGCCAGGACTGCCGGACACAGAGGGAACCTTAGCCCACTCGACAATTGGGCCTCATAGACCGTACAGAACCCTTCAGGGGGCTCATCGGCAAACTGATGGTGGCCGGAAGGAAGCTGAACCACCAGTTGAGGGCTTGAAAGTCCATATCTCCGCCGCAGTTGGTTGAGATCATCCATGGTAAGACAGGAAATACACCTCTTAGGCCCCTTTCCATCCATTCTGGTGGACAATTTCTTGGGCTCCCGGATAGTACCTAAGGGTTCCTCCGGATTTGGTTGTAGAGGTTGATCGGAGGGAGCAGATATTGGTGTTTGATCACCGGAACGAGACTCCTCTATCCTATCAGAGATTGTAGCACTACTAGACATGGACAGATTCAAGCAAGATCAGTAGGAACAAAGAAAAAGATGATAGCAGAAAAGACGCTTACTTGTATTTTCTGAGGAGGAAATGGAGAAATGGATAGGCAGAAATGATTCACCGTCTGGTTCTTCTCTCCCCTTTTATGCGTTGCTAGTGCCAAATGACAGTGAAAAGACGTGATTAGGGGAGTTACTAGTAGTTATAACTCCCCAGAAATCGCGAAAATCAAGGATGACATCATTTATGGCAGAAGACGAAGCGATAGTGCGCTCTGACGTCACAATGGATGGCCACGATTGGCTAGGGAAACAGGTGGCAGATGAAGCGTTCACGTTATTTCCCACCCAAGGTTTGGTCCAACTCGAAGACGATTTCAAATTGGCAGATCTAACCTCGGACAACGGAAGTCGCCTCTCTCAGGTCTGGGGGGCTTATGACGATACCGGGTTACGCACCTCGATATATCATCATCGAGTGGACATCTTGGGTTAAATATTTACTGGGACACACGAGCCAAATAAGGCATACAAGTCGGAATATCGACTGGGAAGCCATGACACGAATGTCGATCCTCGAGCCTAAGGTATGGCTAGGGATTCAAGGTCACGACTATCGACTTACGGGCGGTGCAGGACGTGAGTTCCAGGAGTCGATCATCCCAGGTCGGGCATATCAATATTGAGAACGGAGTCCACACCAGCTACGTTGGCCCAGTACCCACAGGGTAACTTGGGCAAGGGGTAAAGCCCAATTAAAGGTAAATATGACAATAGCTACAAACCGACTCAGATTAGGGTTAGGTCATGCATTGTCCTTATAAATACAACGTTCCAGGAACTACGTAAGGCTTGATTCCTGGAATAAGAACAGGATACGTAGGCACTCTAAGAATTTCACTTAGACTCAGCCGCAAATATACAAAACCCCTTCTTTGTTCTTGGCATTAGGGTTCTTGGCTATTCATCATCATCATAAGGAAGAGCCCGAATATTTAAGGTGACATAATTTGTCATCGTCACAAACAGAGCTGGATTAATGAAAAAAAAAAAAAAAAACAGAGCTGGACTAATACAAAAAAAGGGGTTCGTAGCTTCTTTTTTTTTTAGAGGAACAAGGGTTCGTAGTTTTATTTTTAAATTTTTTTTAACACAAGGGTTCGTAGTTAAACTGGACTAACATAAAAAAGGGTTCGCAGTCATAAGTTTTAAATAAAAAAATCTCATTTAATTAATTGTATAAACGAATAATAATTACCATAATTCATCCCTTTAATCAATGAAAATCAAGAATGTAGTGGAAAGTGCACATACCATTTCCCATTTGTGATTGTAATATGTTTAAAAGAGTTTTTCGCGATGAGTGCAAAAATAGAAGAAAGAAAAGATGGAAAAAGGTTATGTGTTTTACTAGAGAGAGAAGGAGATGAAGAGAAAAGAAATGTGGTAAAGATTGATGGAAATGAAAGACAATACGCACAGATCCTGTTCAGAAACGGTACTTTTCTGAGCCAGCAATCCTAAATACCCTAATCCTATTCAAAAACAAAACTTTTCTGAGCTAGCAACCCTAATCCAACAAGAGGCTCCAACGACTCGAAAAATACTGTTTTCTGTGAGAAGCTTTTGTGTGTTATATCCACATACATCTAATTGAATGGTAAACAAATCTGGATAAAACAGTTTGAATTCTGTTTAAGAATAGAAGATGTATAGTGTGCACTCCGAATATTTGAGGAAACATTGAAGGGGAGAGACCCCCAGAAGTTTCAGAAACAACTCCTCCTCAAGCAACTCACAAAAAGCAAGAGGTCGTGGAGTTTAGTGGTCATACCGAGAAGAGGACTATTTATCAACAGCCTATTGACACACACAAAGCCCAAGGCCGAATCGATACCTCGCTCGTGATTTCATCGACGAACTTCTCTGTGTATCACCTTTTTACTGAGTATATTGATAGCTCTCCCTGACCAGCGGGGTTCAAGATTCCCAAGATTGAGTCATATGACGGGTCTAAGGATCCTTATGATCATATGCATATACATCTCCCACATGAATTTGTGTAATGCACCCGATGAGATGAAGTGTAGGGCCTTCCCGCACTGCTCACTGGAAGGGCTAGGGAATGGTTCAATAAGATTCTTCCAGGTCGATCTCTGACTTTGGGGCCTTAACTCAGAAGTTTGTACATGCATTTATCACAGCTCGTCCATTCCAGAGAAATCAGACTCGACCGTTCCAGAGAAATCAGACTCATCTCCTTACTTTGAAGCAAAGACATAGGGAAACAAATTTTCAATTCATAAAGCACTTTGGTGAAGAATCCGCACAGGTGCGGGATGCAGATGATCGGTTGCTGGTCGCCTCCTTCTTGGCAGGTCTGCGAGAGGGACCGCTACACGCCAAACTGAATAGCAAACTTCCTCAATCAATGGAAGAATGCCTTGATGTAGTTTACAAGCACTGCCATGGGGAAGAAGCGAATAGGTTAAAAAGAGAGATGGAAAGAAGTGAAGGAAAGAAAAAATGTCTGAAGACAAATCAGACAAGAAGAGAAAGTCATTTTGGGATTGGGTAACTAAACCCGTCTCAGATCGGCTAGGAAAGAATGGAGCTCTACAGGATAGAGAGATTTCATTCCGTTGAACAGATCTCATGAGCAGGTCCTCGCAATCATAGAAAGAAAGGTTATAGCCAAGGTCCCACCACCAATGAGAGGACCCAGGGAAAAGAGAGACCCCGACAAGTTTTTCAAGTATCCCAAGGACATCAGCCACGATTCAGAGCAATGTCGAGATTTAATTAGAGATTGATGCGGCAGTAATGGAAGGAAAGCTGGATGAGGTCGTAGATCGGTCTCTGATGGGAGTCAACTTTACGTGATTCCGGTGCATTCCCCATCCCCGTTTGCCACATGTTTAGCACGTTTTTGGGTGATTTAGACCGTTTTCGGGGTGATATCGTGAGTTTATGGCACGGGGAGTGAATCCGTTACCTTGATGGATTATTACCCCTTTTTTTGTTGATATTAACCCTATTCCCAAGCACTTTTACCCTCCGGAATTGTTTCAATGTTTTGGTCGTTCATGATGTTGTAGGGTATTAGTGTCTTGAAGACCCGGAAGGTGATGATTCATGGTGAAAAGCATGATCGAGGCGATAGAAGTGATCAAAAGGGGAGAAAAGTTTAAGTTTTGGCGCAAATGAGGTTCAAACGCGCGTTTGAACCCCCAAACGGGCGTTTCAGAAGCTATCATCTTGATCAGAGTTCAACCTCTCTAAACGCGTGTTTCAAACTGCCCTAAACGCGCATTCCAAGTCCTCCAAACACGCGTTTCAACCCCCTAAATGCACGTTCCAGTTGATGATCAGACAAGAGCCTACCCAGAAATGAAGCAAAACGCGCGTTTGCCTTATGCGAAACACGCGTTTGAAGATGTGAAACGCCAAGTTCAACTGCCCAAACGTGCGTTTAAAGCCGGAATTCTGCAGATTTTCCCCCACCTATAAATACCCCCCTTGAACCATTTCTTGATTATTCATTCATTCTCTAGCAAAACCCTACCCCTTTTTAGCTCGAATTTTGTAATAGCTTAGAATACATTTTCTTAGCTTAGATCAGTATAATCTTAGCTTAATCTTTCCATTTCCTAGCTCAGATTTCTACTTCAAACACTAAGACGCCATCTTTTAATTAGTTCTTCATAGTGTACTTTTTGGATCTAAATTTCGAAATTCTCACTTCTATGGTATATTTCTTCTTTCTTTCACTTATTATGTCTTTAAATTACTGTTCCTTTTATGTTTTAACTAGTATAATGAGTAGCTAATCCCTTTTCATTGTCGAATCATGTGAAATTTAGTGAAATCACCCTTTGGGTGATGAAATTGGGAGTGGGTAGTGCTTTTCATTGCTTAATCTTGCTTGTTTCATGTCTTAGAACTTGTTATAACATCACTAGATTAGATTGATCACCTAATTTAGTATTCTCACATACCAATCTTATATATGTATTTTGCGAGAGGTATGGGAAAAGGGCTTCTAAGATCACGGTGTAGACTCGGCTTAGTTGTTAAGCCTGAGCCCAAAGTGAGGTTACTCGTTTTAACGTTTAAGCGGTTCTAGTGCATAACATGTCTTGTTAGTGAATCTTCTTAAGGGAAGAGTAGTTAACATAGCATACGGTGTTATGAGAGAGTTGTTCAGACCTTAGCACCGGAATTAGGAGCATGCACCCGTGAAATTGAATGCGAGAGTTCGTTTGTTTTAATGCACACTCCCGGTTTTGTCATCATTAGGGTTGAAACTAGCTACTTTGATCATGGTTCGGCTATGTCCCTTTGTATAACATTTAAAAACCGAGTAGCTAAACTTCTTTCTCTCTTTTTGTCTCTAGACTTGTTAGTATGAATCACTTTAGTGTCGTTGTAGTATACAAGCACTTTAAAAAGATTCTTCACCTAGACTAAGTAACACGTTCGCTTTGGTACTCACAAACACTTTTCCCTAGGGTTCGACCTTGTACCCCTGTAGCTATGCTAGCAATCGACCCGGTACACTGCCGGTTAGAGAGTTAGTTTGCCCACGGTTTCGAGTCTTTATAAATTGTTTTTGAAGGGTGAATTTTAGCTCAGTCAGTCTCATCAGGCCAAACCGCGTGACTATCATGATCAAGATAATAAAGATGAGTTTTGAAGAAGAAGAGACCACTCACCAGACCCCGATGGTCAGTTGGACAATCGCCCCGTAAACACGATCAATACGATCGCAAGGGGCCGAACAACACCAGTATAAATGAAGGTACAAGCAGTGGCAGGTCTGCTGCTCCTGCTCAATCCAACAGAAGGTAGAGACTGTTGAGAGAAGTAACCTATGGTCCTAAGGACCATCTCCTTTTGGTGATAAATAATGAAGGATTAGTGATAGATGCGGTGATTATCAGGAATCGGACAAAACGAATATGTGTGGACACAGGCAGTGCTGTAAATGTCCTTTATCACAATGTTCTCATAGCTATGGAGTTGAAGGATACCAACCTCACTCTCGTATCAGCTCCTTTGTTCGGCTTCGCCGGACCCCCAGTACACCCACTAGGCATGATCAAGCTCCCAACTACTTTTGGAGAAGGAACCAAGGGCAGGACCTTGATGGTAAACTATGTGGTGGTAAAAACCCTTTCAGCATATAATGTGATAATGGGAAGGCCAACATTCATTGATCTTTGAGCTGTAATATCACCAGCTCATGTCAGCAAGAAGTTCCCGACTAGAGAAGGCTCCATGGAAATTAAAGGCGATGTGGAAGCATCCAGGAGTTGCTACACAGAGTAATGCTAGTTCGTTCATTATGGCGCTAAATCTTGTTTCCATTTGATCGATATTTTCGCCTGACTTCATCTTGAAATTTTCAAACTTTTGTTTGGCAACTGAGATCTTGTTCTCTTTGATGGAGTCAGTTCCTTCACAAACCAGTTGCAGTTTCTCCCACATTTCTTTTTCCGTAGTGCAATCCTTGACCTTCAAATACATGTTGCTGTCGAGAGTTCTGAGGATGATGTCCATGGAAACGTTATTCAGATTGTTCCTTTTTCGATCATCGTTGTTCCATTTGCTCTTGGGCTTTGGGACTCTAACTTGGTCACCATTGACAGTTTGCATGTGAGTGATTTGGATAGGTCCATTAGTAAGTACGTCCATCATCTCATCATGAGTGGCTGCTAGAAAGGCCTACAAATGACGTCTGTGTTGGTCCCTTGGAAAGGCTAACACATGTTTAGAGGGGGGTGAATAAACTTGTCACCAAAAACTATATTATCCCAGATAAGGTTTAGTTTTAACTTGTGTGGAGTTAAGCTGACAAGATGAGTTTAAGTCAAACTGACTTATGACAAAGCTGAGTCAACCAGCATCGGATATAAGTTTTAGCCTTTAACTGGATCTTGTTGATTCTATAAGAAAAAGATGAGTATGCAAAACTGAATTCTGGTGAATGTCAGTTTGTGAGCTGTGTATGCTTATAACAATCAGTTTCAGTTTGCTGTATGAACAAATATAAATGCTGTAAAAATAAATAAATGAGTAAAGTAAAGAGAGCAAGAATTATAGTGGTTCCAGGTGGTGTAATCCTGTCAGTCCACTCTTCCCCTATGACGTAGGAGGAAAATTCCACTAGAACTCCTTGAGGTACGCTGTTACAAAAAGTCCTAAATGATAGTCCTTGACTAATCCCTAGTGTCACTATCTTTTGGAAATAAAATTTGTGTTTTGATGATAATTCATCATATTTATTCTAAGTATTATCTTAACCCCATTGATGAAGTGCTGAAGCTAGCTGTTATAGTAAAAGGCTAAAAGATGTCTAGAACTGAACGTATAGATCTTACTAGAGTCTGATATTTGTATAGGTTACATTAGACAAACACTGTAATAGTTATAGTGTCGTGAAACTGAAAACTGGAAGTCATTCACAAAACTGGAAATAGTCAAGATAAATCGATCGACAAAGCCGACTCGACTACACCTATATGGAATCAAGAAGATAAGTTCACCGAGGACACAAACTCGGTTGGCTTATCTAAAAGATTGAAGAACTAAGGGTTCAAACTCGCTTGATGAAGAATCGAGGTCACAGACTCAGTTATAGAAGATTGAAGAACTGAGGGTTCAAACTCAGTTTACTTGTCGAGACTGTAAAGTTAGAATTCAGGCAAGTTTGTGGTGACCTGAACTGACTTTATGGATCTTGTATGAAGACCTAAGAGTCATAAAGACAATGAACTCTTAGATGATATTTGATTATGGTGTACTCTGGTTAAGTCAATTATAATCAGATGAAAAATTGGAGTACTGATGTTTGAAGAAGAGTAAAATCTCAGTTAATGCTCCAAGTTACTCAAGAAACTAACAACTGACGAACTCGGTATAAAACTGATCAGGAAACTCAGTTTTATAAGTCAGTCATCCATCAAACTGATTGTATAGTCGAACGTTATAATGAATGCAATGTTATTGGATGAAATACTGACATATCAGAATGGTCATAAAATATAGCCGTTACAAGATATCCGTTGATACAATTCAGATTCAAAGTAAATGAACGTTATATCCTACACTACAAATAGAGGACTTTGCACCAAGAATAAAAATACAGAATTAAGAAGATCACAAGCATTGTGTGCACTACTTTCGTTTATTTGAATTGCTATCATTATCTGTGCTAACAAGATCATATCAAGAAATATTCCAAGTGTTCAAGCTACATAAGATTTATCAAGAATCATACACTTAGAAGAACCACAGACAAGAATCAATTTATTGATACTTAATCCAACTTTGATTCTTAATCAAAGGTTTAGATTGTGAAGCAAACCGGGAAGGTTTTGCCAAGGACAGTTGTCACAGCAGTCGGGTAGACTGTGTTTATGGTGGTAGCTGGTGAAGAGGCCTACGTAACCCTTCAAGCACTAGTGTTCAAGCAATTGAAGAGCAGCAATTCTACCTGTTCTACAACTGTTTAGATAGTGAAGCTAGGATTAGCCAAGGACTATTGTTTAGGACTTTTTGTAACAGCTCAGCTCAAGAAGTTCTAGTGGAATTTTCCTCCTAGACCACATGGGAAGAGATGACTGACAGGATTACACCACCTGGAACCTCTATAACTCTTGTTTCATTTACTTTACGCATTTACATCTCACAGTTATTTATTATAGCATTTATATTGTTTACACAGCATGCTGAGAACTGATTGTTACACATTTCACAGCTCACAAACTGACATTCACTAGAATTCAGTTTAGCACACTCAGCTTTCGTATAGAATAACAAGATCAAGAAAAAGGCTAGACTTATATCCGCTACCTGTTGACTCAAATTTGCTTAAGTCAGTTTGACTTAAACTCAGCTCAGTCAGCGTAACTCCACACAAGTTATAACTGAACCTTAATTTGTTTAAAATCCATTTTTAGGGACAAGTTTATTCACCCCCCTAAACTTGTGTTAGCCTTTCCAAGGGACCAACAATTGGTATCGGAGCAGTGTTTCTTTAACAAGCCATTGTTAAAAGCTCATTTGCTTTAAATCTCCTCTAGTTGTTCTCATTAGAAAGCTCAGTTTCTAGTTTTCATATAATCAGTTTTCACTCACTCACAATAGATAATAATCAGAATGCAAGACAGATGCTTATGTGCAACATGGATAGGTTTGACGAATACAAACACCATATGCAGGCTTTTCTAACAGCTACTATTGACGAGATGATGGACGTGCTCACAGATGGACCAATTCAGATCACTTACATACAAACTGATGGTGAAAGACAAGTTTGAGTTCCAAAGCCCAAAGCTGAATGGACTAGTGATGATCGCAATCGAAACAATCTCAACAATGTTGCTATGGACTTTATCCTCAGAACTCTTGACAGCAACATGTACTTGAAGGTGAAGGAATGCATAACTGCTAAGGAAATATGGGACAAACTTCAGTTAGTTTGTGAAGGAACTGACTCAATCAAGGAGAACAAAATCTCAGTTGCAAAGCAGAAGTTTGAGAACTTCAAGATGAAATCTGGAGAAACCATTGACCAAATGGAGACAAGATTCAGTGATAGCATGAATGAACTAGATCTACTCAAGATTGAATACACAAAGAAAGTAATCAATACAAGAATTTTGAAGGACTTACCTATGTGTTAGAATATGAAGGTCACTGCTATGGAAGAATCTAGAAGACTTGATATAGAAGACTCCTTCAAAATCTTCTCAGATTTAAAAGCTTATGAATTCAGTGAAGATTTTACAAGCACAGCTGCAATAATCAAAGCTCTAGAAGAACCAAAGACCACAGCACTTGCAGCAGCATCAAATGACTCTTAAGAAACATCCACAAACAATCTTCAATAGTTGGATGAAATGGAGGAACAAATGGCACTCATGATGAGTCGAATCAGAAGGATGAAGAATGGTCATCCTATAACTCAGAAGTTTATCAAGAATACTCATGAAAAGAGAAAAGATGATTAATATCTTTGTTTCAACTGCAAGAAACCTGGACATTATAAAGCTGAATGCCCAGAACTGAATGCAAAGAAGACTCGGCAAAGAAGAACCGGCAGAAGAGCATTTTTAGCTGGAGATGAGTTTGACTACGAAGCTGGTACAGAAAGATTATCTGATGACACGGCTTTAATGGCACATATGGAAGATCCCAGCGAGGTATGTGAATCAAATTCTAAATACAGCTTAGCTCAGATTTCCATGCAAAATGCATGTTCTTCAACAGCCGATTCCATTCCAAAGAACTCAGAATTAGAAGAAACTCTTGACCAATTGATGAATCATCTTGTCACCATACAAGCTGGTTATGAATCAATCAAAGCTGATAAAGAAGCTCTAAATCTAGAAGTCAAAAGATTGAATGATGAACTGAACACATTAAGACTAAGCAGAACTGATAAAGGAAAGAATTAGTGTCAGTCTGCTGCATCAGCAGCAACAACTGAATATTTTGCTCAATCTAGTTCAGCAACTGGATTCAAATCAGGCAAGCCATATGGAGATAGAACTGGCTTAGGATTTGATACACAGCAAAATTCATAGGGAGGAACAAGTAAAGTAACTCAACCTAATACCAAAACTGGTTTTAAGTTTGTAGCTGAACAATGTCCTCAAACTAAGAAGCATGCTGAACCAGTGAAACAAGTTCAACGTGAATCAGATCAGTCTCAGCATCAGTTTTCAAAGAAGTCAGCTGTACACAACAACAGGGTCAATCAAAAGGGTAAATCAGTTGTACATCATGAAAATCGAAAGGTAGATCAACTGTTGAATCTACTAAAGCTGATTAGACCAAGAACTAGAAAAACTTCAGTCAAAGTAAATCCAAGAATATCAATTATTCAAAGATTCACAAAGTTAGGGGAAAGGCAGATTATTTCCAACTGATGATGACAGGAATTTCTCTGAATCTACTATTAAAATTGTTAAAAGCAATCATTTCAGACATAAAACTTATCACAAGTTTCAGTCCAAAAGTCAGCAGAGGGATCACTTCACTCCTCAGCCGAAACCTCACAACCAAGGTCAGCACAGACCTCAGTACAAAAGAAATGATGGTTATAATTCAAGTGTTAATAATAGAAAACATCATGGAAATCAGTTTCAGTCAAAGGATCTGAGAGATCATATAAATAAGAAACAGTCCAAGCATAGATACTATGGGAGTGTGGCTTATATATATGAAAACAAGTGCAACAATATCGGAAGGATACCTAAAGGCTATATTCCCAAGGTTGTACTGACAACTGACCCCCATGGACCCAAACTGAGTTGGGTACCTAAAAATGTTTAATTTATTTTGCAGGATATATGGTACTTTGACAGTGGTTGCTCAAGACACATGACAAAGATCAAAGACTGTCTAAGTAACTTTATTGCCAATGATGGACCTAAGGTTAACTTTGGAAGTAAAGACAAACCTGGATTCACCAAAGGTTATGGTACCTTGATCAAAAATGGACTTACAATCAACAATGTATCGTATGCAGAAGGATTGCATTACAATCTACTCAGCACCAGTCAATTCTGTGATATGGGATACAAAGTTACATTTGATAAAGATTTATGCGTTGTCGTCAGCGAAACAGCATTTCAAGTTGTTTTAGCCGGAAGAAGAAAAGAGAATATGTATGTTGTAGATTGGACTACAGCTGTTGCAGAAACTTGTTTACTTGTGCATACCAAATCAGAAATCAGTTGGTTATGGCACAAGAAACTAAGTCATCTAAACTTTGATGACATCAACACCCTTGTCAAGAAACAGTTAGTCATTGGACTACCAGAAATCTCATATAAGAAGGATAGCTTATGTGATGCTTGTCAGCAAGGAAAGCAAACAAAAGCAAGTTTCAAGACTAAATCTCAGCATTCAACAACCAGAGTCCTGGAGCTACTACATATAGACTTATTTGGACCTATTACTCCAATTAGTATCACTGGAAAGAAGTATACATTGGTGGTGGTAGATAATTTTTCAAGATACACTTGGGTTATCTTCTTAACCAAGAAAAGTGAAACCAAGAAAGACTTACAGAACTACTCATAAGGCTTCAAAATCAGAAAAGTCTATCAGTTGTGAAGATAAGATCAGATAAAGGAACTGAATTCCTCAACAAAGTGATTATTGAATACTGTGAAGAAAATGGTGTTTTACATCAACTTGCTGTCACAACAACACCTTAACAGAATGGTGTAGCTGAAAGAAGAAATAGAACACTCAAAGAAGCAGGAAGGACTATGATCTGTGAAGCAAAACTACCTGAAAGGTATTGGGCAGAAGCAGTCAACACAGCTTGCTATACACAGAACAGAGCTCTCATGAATAAAAGGCATGAGAAGACTCCTTATGAAATTTGGAATGGAAGAAAACAAAATGTTTCTTACTGTCATGCTTTTGGAAGCAGGTGTTTCATACATAATAATGGAAATATCAACTTCATGTTTTTCAGCCCAAAGCTGATGAAGGAATTTTTCTGGGATATTCAAGTGTCAGCAAAGCATTTAGAGAACTAAATAAAAGGACACTCAAGCATGAGGAATCGATACATGTGGTATTTGATGAACCAAATTTTCCTAGTGAAATAACTGAAGACAGACCAGAACCTATTTCTCAGTTTTAGTTACCAGTCTTGCCAGATTCAGTTTTTGTTGACATTGGAAGACTAAGGATTTCAGAATCTTCAGATCAAGATCAGTCTCAGTTTCCAACTACTCAACAACCTACTCCTGAACAACATGATTCTGACTCAATTGAAGAAAATCAAGAACCAGTTCTTGAAGAACCAGTTGGACAAAATGTGGATCCCTTGATGCAAGCCCCAGTACATCAATGGATGAAGGATCACCCTGAAGAACAAGTAATTGGTGATACTTAAGTTGGTGTTCGAACAAGACATCAACTAGAATGATTGCATTATTTCTATCTCAATATGAACCTAAAGAGATAGAAGAAGCCTTAAAGGATCCAGATTGGATATTAGCTATCCAAGAAGAACTGAATGAATTCGAAAGAAATCAAGTATGGGAATTAGTAGAGAGACCAGTTCATGTGAATGTCATTGGAACCAAATGGGTTTTCAGAAACAAACTTGATGAAGATGGGAATATCATCAGAAACAAAGCTAGACTTGTAGCTAAAGGATATTCTCAAGAAGAAGGCATAGATTTTGATGAGACTTATATACCTGTTGCAAGATTGGAGGCAATCAGACTATTTCTTGCCTTTGCAGCTCATAAAAAGTTCAAAGTATACCAGATGGACATTAAAAGCGCTTTTTTGAATGGGATACTTGAAGAAGAAGTTTATGTTCAACAACCACCTGGATTCGAGATCAAAGATCAAGCTGACAAAGTTTTCAGACTAAAGAAAGCTCTATATGGACTTAAACAAGCACCAAGAGCTTGGTATGAAACTATATCTCAGTTTCTAGTGGATAATGGATTTATCAAAGGAACTATTGACAAGAATTTATTCAGAATCAAAAATGAAGAAAATACACTCCTTGTTTAGATTTATGTTGATGACATTATTTTTGGATCAAAAAATGAACAGTTATATGAGAAGTTTGCAAGTTTAATGAAAATCAAATTTCAGATGAGTATGATGGGAGAATTGAATTATTTTCTTGGATTACAAGTCAAACAATTAGATGATGGAATTTTCATTCACCAAACCAAATATACAAGAGAACTTATCAAAAAGTTTGGTATGGAAAAATCAGTTGGAATTTCTACACCAATGGGGACCAACATCAGACTAGATGAAGACAAAGAAGGTTAAGATGTTGATCAAACACTTTACAGAAGAATGATTAGAAACTTACTCTACCTTACAACAAGTAGGCCAGACATATCCTTTACTGTTGGTGTATGTGCAAGATTTCAGTCGAAACCAAAGGAAAGTCATCTCACAGTTGTTTAAAGGACCTTGAAGTATTTGAAAGATACAGATGGAGTCGGAATATGGTATTCAAAAGAAGGAGAATTCAAACTGATATCCTATTCAGACTCAGATTATGCATGATGCAAAGTGGACAGAAAAAGCACATCAGGCACATGTCAGTTGCTAGGAAATAGACTTGTGTCATGGTTTAGCAAAAAGCAAAATTCAATTTCAACTTCAACAGCTGAAGCTGAGTATATAGCAGCTGGAAGTTGTTGTACTCAAGTCTTATGGATCAGACATCAATTAAGAGATTATGGGATAGAAGAAGGAACAATTCCCATAATGTGTGATAATACAAGTGCAATTGCAATAATTGACAATCCAGTTTTGCACTCACGGACAAAACATATTGATGTGCGCCATCATTTTATAAGAGATCATGCAGAGAAAAAGGATATTACAGTTCGTTATGTACCTACTGAAGATCAGTTGGCTGATATCTTTGCAAAGCCATTGGGCAAAGAAAGATTTGCCAAACTACGAACTGAGTTGGGTATAATAAGAGTCAGTTAAGTCAGTTTAATCCAGAAATTCGTCAAGGGGATTGATCTTTGTTCTGCTGGGTGCGCTCACTTAACAGATCAGTCATTGACATCAACAATTTCAAACTGATTAACTGAAACTGAAGTATTAACTGATATTTAAGCATCAATCGACTTTAGTCAAAGGTTGATAAGATAAAACCAACAGCGGTTATATCGCATTTAATTACCGCAGTTTTTGTCAGAATATGTTGCGTGTACACCCCATTACTGTCAGAACAGTACATGCATCGTTTACTAAAACAATCATTGAATTTGAAAAGTTGTACCAATCAACCGCCAGTACATTACCCCTATATATCCAACCTCCACTCATATTTTCTCAAAACAAAATCAAAAATTTTGTTTCATCCCAAAATTCAAACGTTTTCACACTAAACCCAGAAATGGCCGCCTCAAAGAAATCTCAAAAAGAAAGATTGATCATTGATTTAGATGTCTATACATTTGAAATTTATGAAGCTATGTGCAACAACACTCTACTTGCAAGTTATATCTGCGAGAAGATCCAGAAACAACCAGGATTAAGAAGCATTCTGGAAGTCACTTTCAACGACAAACGTGATGTGGAAGGAATTTTGCAGTTCTGGGAGAACATGCATTTGGTAAGAGACTCCTCTTTACTAAGGTTCATGGAGATCGAATCATTATCAATGAACGAGTCATGAAGTCACTATTCAGTTTCACAACTCCACCTGTGAGATCAATAGACTTGGCTTGTCTACCATTGAAAAGGGACGCCTTTCTTAGGCAGATTTCCTTATCTAAGGAACTAGCATAAGTTGGTATTCATGTTGATAAACTCAAGCCAGAATTTGGACTCCTCAGCAGATGGCTCAGCAGACATGTTATTGGAAAATCCAAAGGAATCAATATATTATCCGATGACAGTGCTTATCTGATGAACATAATCTGGGACGAACAAGAATTCAATTTGTCCGGTTATGTCGTCAATCAGATAACGAAACAACATTTAGCTGAATTGGAAAGTGTGCAGAAAGCTCAAGATGAAGGACAAATAACTATTGGTAGATTTCGACTGAAGAAATCACTCTGTATAGTCATTCAATACTATTTTGGAGAAACTCAAGGCAGGGAAGAAAGCAAAACAAACTGCAGCCGCAACTACTGATACAGAAAAAACTGCAGCAGTTGAAAGCTCAAGAAGAACAACTTCCCAACCTGAAGCAAAGAAGAAAACTGTGTCTCAGCAGGAAGTTGAACACAAAGGAGTCAAGCGGAAAGCTGATTCACAAAAGGAAAAATAAGTTGTCAAATGTTTGTACCCAGATATTTCAAGTCAGCAAGCACCAACTGGGAGGGAACTACTACAACTGATAGCTGAAACAACACGAAAAGATATTCTTGCTGATGATACTGCTTCTCAGTTACAACAATCTCAGCACCATTCAAATCAGCAACCAGCCCCAGTTTTTGAAGCTGATAGAATCGTCAAGCTGATGAAGATGAAGCTCAAACCAGAAGACTCTCGTGATGCTATCTTACAAACTGAAGAAAAGTTACACTAGGAGAAACTTGAAATTAGAGACCTATATACTCTATTTCCTATATTAGAGTTTTGAACAAATTGCTTCAGTAGATTCATTGAAATAGCTCGATGAAGAGAATCAACCACATCATCTATTCCCAAGGAAAACAAGGATGATGATGAAGATACTAATTCAAGGAAAGAAGCTGATATGACTACATATTTGCAGACAGATACTCAACCTCAACTCCAAGCTATGCAAACTGTAACTCAGGAAGAAGGATTACCAGTTGGAAAATAGACAACTGAAAATCAGCAACTTATGGTAATTGAAGATATCACTCAGTCTAAAGTCCAAATAGAAGACACTTATGATCCTTCTGATATTTTGACAAAGGAGGAATTGAGCAAAGTTCATGAGAACTTGAAGATTGTGCTCAGCCAAAAGGATGCATACAATGGCCTTCTATCAAACATCTCTGGATATCTAGATTATAGACAGAGAACAGATAACTCAGTTCACACAAGATTAGAGTTGATTCACAAGTCAAGTTCAAGTTCGGCTTTAGAAATTTTGACACTCAAGGAAAAACTTGAAATCTCAACCGCAGTAGATAGGGAAACACATGCTCAAGCTCACTAGCATTTAAATCAGCACATCTACGGGTTAGATAATCAGCTTAAAGAAGTACTTGCCTCTCAGGAACGTATCTCAGCCGATCAAAAGGCAACCCATGCTTTGGTAGATCAATTGTATGATGCCAAAAAGGGGGAAGCTGACGAAGAAAAGCAGAGGCTAGTCAAAGAAAAGAAGCAAATTGAAGACGAATTGGAGAAATATAAATCAGCAACAGATCCAAGGTCTTTAAAGACAGAATTAACTGATGAGCAGCTCATTGAAAAATACAATCAACCTGAAGAAATGAGAGCTACTCTAACACAGGATATGTGGATAAAGTTTGTCAAATATCACAATCCTATCAAATCCAAGTACAAGGACAAGACTATTGAAGGATCCTTGAGCTACTTCTTTTCTGATGTATATCACAATCAAAAGATGGCACAATACAAGAAGATCAAGAGGATTGAAGACAAACTGAAGATAAGAGACAAAGTTGAACAAATGAAAGTTGATGTAGCAGAGTTTGAAAATTACTACAAGCATGAATCAACTTTACCAATGTTAATTTTGTGGAGAAAATGGAAAGAAGGAAGTCAAGTGGACTATAATAAGACCTTTACTAAAGAAGACTCTAAGCTAGAGTATGATTTTCGTATTCACGACAAAGAGATGAAGTTTATCTCAGTTGCACAAAAAGCACAGATAAGAGCTTAGCCTCTGATTAAATTTATTTGAACAAAGTGTAACTATTCCAGTTTTTGCATATTCTAATGAAATCCAGTTTTCCAGTTTTACCTTGTTTTACATTGTTTTGATCTTTAAGATTTTATTTTAGGAGGAGTTTTGGCATCATCAAAAAAGGGAAAATTCTTGGAAATAAAATTTGTGTTTTGATGATAATTCATCATATTTATTCTAAGTATTATCTTAACCCCATTGATGAAGTGCTGAAGCTAGCTGTTATAGTGAAAGGCTAAAAGATGTCTAGAACTGAATGTATAGATCTTACTAGAGTATGATATTTGTATAGGTTACATCAGACAAGCACTATAATAGTTATAGTGTCGTGAAACTGAAAACTGGATGTCATTCAGAAAACTGGAAATCATCAAGATAAACAGACTGACAAACTGACTCAGACTACACCTATATGCAACTGAAGAAGATAAGTTCGCTGAGGGACACAAACTTGGTTGGCTTATCTAGAAGATTGAAGAACTGAGGGTTCAAACTCAGTTGATGAAGAACTGAGGGTCACATACTCAGTTATATAAGATTGAAGGACTGAGGGTTCAAACTCTGTTTACTTGTCGAGACTGTGAAGTTAGAATTCAGGCAAGTTTGTGGTGACCTGAACTGACTTTATGGATCTTGTATGAAGACCTAAGAGTCATAAGGACAATGAACTCTTAGATGATATTTACTTATGGTGTACTCTGGTTAAGTCAATTATAATCAGATGAAAAATTGGAGTACTGATATTTGAAGAAGAATAAAATCTCAGTTAATGCTCCAAGTTAGTCAAGAAACTGACAACTGATGAACTCAGTATAAAACTAAACAGGAAACTCAGTTTTATAAGTCAGTCATCCATCAAACTGATAGTATAGTCGAACGTTGTAATGGAAGCAATGTTATTGGATGAAATACTGACAGATCAGAACGGTCATAAAATATAGCCGTTATAAGATATCCGTTGATACAATTCAGATTCAAAGTAAATGAACGTTAGATCCTACACTATAAATATAGGACTTTGCACCAAGAATAAAAATACTGAATTAAGAAGATCACAAGCATTGTGTGCACTACTTTCGTTTATTTGAATTGCTATCATTATCTGTGCTAACAAGATCATATCATGAAATCTTCCAAGTGTTCAAGCTACACAAGATTTATCAAGAATCATACACTTAATAGAACCACAGACAAGAATCAATTTATTGATTCTCAACCCAACTTTGATTCTTAATCAAAGGTTTAGACTGTCAAGCAAACCGTGAAGGTTTTGCCAAGGACAGTTGTCACAGCAGTCGGGTAGACTGTGTTTGTGGTGGTAGCTGGGGAAGAGGCCTACGTAACCCTTCAAGGACCAATGTTCAAGCAATTGAAGAGCAGCAATTCAACCTGTTCTACAACTATTTAGATAGTGAAGCTAGGATTAGCCAAGGACTATTGTTTAGGACATTTTGTAACAGCTCACCTCAAGAAGTTCCAGTGGAATTTTCCTCCTACACCACAGGGGAAGAGAGGACTGACAGGATTACACCACATGGAACCTCTATAACTCTTGTTTCATTTACTTTACGCATTTACATCTCACAGTTATTTATTATAGCATTTGTATTGTTTACACAGCATACTGAGAGCTAATTGTTACACATCTCACAGCTCACAAACTGACATTCACCAGAATTCAGTTTAGCACACTCAACTTTCGTATATGTTAGGTGTAGTGCCCGAAAGACAATTTGTGTAAATGTTTTTAATAATGGATGGCAGAATTTATCTCATCTTAGTTACTTGCTTTGTGCTTGTAAAGTAATACACTGCTGCAAACCCTAAGTATATCTGTATGTAACCACTTAACTCATTGTATGGATTACACGTGAGGATTGAGTTAGTGGAGATATGCTTAAACTGTTAGTCCGTGGTGAACTTAATCAGAGTTTAGGGTCTCTTGATTAAAACACCAATAATGCGCCCAGAACACCTTAGGGTGTGATAGTCTTATCCGGACTATCGGTAGAGGGTACCTACGTGGGGCATTTATATATGATGGCATTCATATAGGACTGGACCGATTTAATCTGAATTTCTTGATATAATTCTGTAATCGAGGAATCTTATTAAATCATTAGATGATCATATATGGATCAAACTTAATCCCGAGGTGATCACAAGGTGCTGCTTGTCTCGGGGTAGTGTTTGATGTGTTAGATACGGTCCACTTAAATATGTGTTCCAAGCCACTGCTCATTGGCACTATCTCCTGATGAGTGAGTAGTTCTGATTTTCACAGACATGGAATCCATTCCTTCTTGCGGGAAGTAGAGAGACAGTCCCCTTATTTGTTAGCCCTAAGAAAGTGATCGATCCCAGGAGTTCGCATTTGACTAATTAGCTACTAGTCAGATATGCATACTAATTGATCATCAGGGGGTTAATGGTAAATAAGGATAAGATATTCTGGAGTCGGGTTCACGGAGACTTCCCACCAAGAATGGACGTCTATGGAGGGTTAATCCGTATGTAGTGATTATATCAATGGACACTTATCTACTCTATGGGTTGAGTGTAAGTATATATCTATAATTGGTAGAGTTCAGTTTCGGGTTTATGGTGGCGTAATCCCGAAATTAATAATTAATGTACTTATTATGTTCGATTAATAATTAATTATTGGAGCTACTGGTTATAGGTCCATGGTCCCCGATGTGGATTCTGTAATTCGGACTAATAATCTTGTTATTTGGGCCTCAGTGATAATTAATTGGCTGGGCTAATTAATTGATATGCATGGATATTATTTAGTTGGGCTAAATAATATAATACACATAAAAGACATTTTGTGTGGGCTTATTAACCCTAAGTGTGGCGCCATTTTAGTCTTCATTTAGCACAAGAATTAATTTTCTTGTGTTATGGAAAATAAAAGATATTCTTGTTATATGATTGGTTGGATGACTTGTTATTTGATTTCCTATTGGTCAATACATGTCACAATTAGTCATTAAGGAAAATATCTTTTTATTTTGTTTAATTATTTATTTATTTAATTAATTAAAACTTGGAGACCAAGGATTTACTCTCCTATAAAAGAAGAGTTATTCCAAGGGTAATTGGCAATGGAAAATTTCGACCTACACACTTGTAAAAGAGAGAAAAAATTGTTTTTCTTGTCTAGGGTTTTGGAGGAAGAAAAACTTGGAGTTTTTCTTGGTGTTGCATATCAAGAAGGTTCATTTATCAAGAAGGGTGTCCACCAACCGCCGTTTGGAGAACACATCGGAAGATCAAGGCGTCTCTTCCCGATATTGGTAACATGATTTTAACCCCCTTGTAGTAGTTTAAGTCCTTTAATTATGTATTGTGATGTATAAGTCGTGATCCATCCGCTGCGCATAGATCTCACTCGTTTAGATCTAAGAACCTGCATCCTTCATGTGGTATCGGAGCCAAGTTCCACGATTTATATAGTCATAATCATAATTAAACGATTTAAAGGAGTGAAATTGCATGTAGGTAAATTTTATTTATTGTTTTATGCATTGATAATGATTGGTTGTTGTGGTTGAAGAGATGGATTGGGGGTTGGCACTGTTTACCCGTTAGATCTATTGTAAACTCATATAAGCGATGAAAATTCGTTCATATGAGTATAGAAAATTATGTAATTTATTTTTATTGCAATTTTAATTTCCAGAAAATAGATCTGTTTAGTAGCTGTTTAGTTATTTCATTTTTCCTGTTGATCGAGCCGTTGAAACGATGATCTCTCCGGTCAAAATCAAGATTTGAAGATGATGAACAATTCCACAAAATTTGGGGTCGATCGGAGTCCGTCTCCATATCCATTCGTTGCTTCAAAGAAGCTGCTGTAACAGAAAAACGCAGGATTCACAGAAACCCTACCTGTGACTTCCTCGAATTTATGGGAGAGTTTGGACCGTTGAAACGCAAATCCAACCAGTCAAATCGATATATATGGAGATTTTGACGTGGGATAAAAATTTCTGGTTGATCGGGATTCATTTCGATTCCCGATCGGCCTCAGGAAGTATTTGAGGCGCTGCTGTAAAAGTCAGATTCAGCAGCAAGTTGGGCGGCTCACTGCAGAACATTGACAAGTCAAAATTCCGATCTAACCGTCCATATTGAAGCCCAAGGAGTGAGGAACAGGTCTGGAAAGTTTCGTCACGATCCGAGTTCGTTTGGTTTGCCGATTGTTGAAGATTTTGAACAGCTGCAGAATATGTTAGAAAGTAGTAAACCCTAGTTAGGGTTTGGTTATTTATTTTCTAATAGGTTAGATACGGGGGTGCCAACGGTCCATCTCGGTGTTTATTTTCCGCACTATAATACATGTTTAGATTGTATGAGTAGAACCGGAAAATTGCCATGACATGCATCATATCATGAATTCCACTCCATATGCATACATGTAGAAATTAAATTGAGGAATTAGTTAGGCATGTATAAAACATGCAATTAGTTTTAATTAATTGTTTGATATTAATTAGAAACTAATTAGGGTAAAAACCGAGGAACACGGGTTTTTTTTCAATCTTCGAGGTTGGGTGATGGATTCTCGGTGAATCCCACTCTGCGAAAGCATAAGGAGTAAAATCCCGAAACCTCGTGGTTAAGGTGTTGGATTCTCGGTGAATTCCACCTTACCTAGACAAGATTACGTTTTTGTTCCGTAGTGTCTACGTGAAATTTTGATGTTTAAGGATTGGATAATCACGGGCAAACATGGTTCGAAAGTGGTTTAACCACGGTTGGGTGGTCAACAGAAGCTACGGCTCGATCGACTTCACCCTCCAAGTGTGGCGTTTGCACGGGGGTCTAGCAATGCTGAGCCATCCGAAGTGCCACTACGGCTCAACGGAGCTCCCCTAGTCTTGACCCGTCCGACGGCCACATATGTTCCAACGAATAGGTCGGGTGGGCTAGCCCACGTAACCGACAACATTCGGGCCTATGATTTATTGTTCCTTAATGTAACATCAAGTCCAAAAACGTGATCAGTAAACCCACAACTTTTTCAAAATATTGAGTGGGAGTGGGAGAGGCGACAGCCGACCCCACGGCCTCTACTGTTGACATAAGCAATGTGAGAGAATGGTGACGCCTCATGCCGGCTTTGATTTCGGCCCCCTAAAGAAGGCATTCACCGCTATCAAAATTCAAGGCTTGGTCTCCGAAATGATAGGATTTTGGGTACTCGCCGGGTCACTGACCGACCCTAAGGCGGCACACTTGGGGTCTACCTAAAAATCTGAGACAGTAGGTCACACTCATAAAGGGTATTTTTGGTAGTACCTTGGCTGAAAAAGGAAAGGTGATTGACGATCACAAATGAGATGTTCGATTCTCAATCTGATCTTCAATATTAATCGAAACCTCTTTGACCTACTAAGCGGCGGCACTGAGGCATTAGATTAAATCCTTGGAACAGTAGGATAGACTATAAGTACTTAGTTTATGTTCCTAAAATTTATTAGTAGTGTATGATTTGGATTTATTTTCTATCAATTTTATTTACAACTATTTATATATCTCTCTAGGGTGCTAGACTACTAGTGTAAAATTGACTAGTAATAACTTCGTTGAAAAGTGGTAAGTAACTAGAACGTTGTAATTATTAATCGTTCGTTAATTTTTCGGAAGAAATATTTTGAGCATTCAGAACTTATATGACATAAATAAGGATGTCACTGTTATCAATCGTGTTGAACGAGAGACGACTGTAGTCAATTTGAAAGATGATTGGGATGATAAAATTCTTCTAGTGAATTTTAATTGTGTAGTGTCTACACAAGAAATTTCTAATAGAAAAATTAGAGAATCATAAATTAAAGTGTCGCTAGTTAGACGGTATTTGGAACCGATAAACTAGTGGGAGCTTTTGTCTTATGTTTTTCTAATTTAGAAAATTAGTCCCACTGGGTAATGCTTTCATTAGACATCCCACAGTTCACGAGTAGTGTCTACTCATACGAACTGCTAGTTCAAAGACTATTTCCTTTTAAGGAAAGTTAAGAATGGGAAAGAATGTCTATAAGTGTTAATCATCTTAACTGAAGTTTTGAGGCTAAACCGAAACATTAAATAAAGAAAGTATAGGATAAGGAAAGTGATTTCGGATCACTAACCAATGAATCCTTAGCGACTTTCTTAACCAAGTAACTTGACTCGGTAGCTTAGTTCTTTGGAAGAACAAGGAAGCTCTGCATTAACAATTAATAGAGTAACAACATGCAGTAATTTCAGCTACAATAGTGGGAGTGATATAAGGAAATGAATTTCGGATTCTATCCTTGAATCTCACAAAAAAAATTATTTTTCTGTTTACAGATTCATTGAAACAAATGGATTCACTTTCAACTCGAAATATTGTTACCTGATAGAAAGTGAAAATGACATTTGTAGTACGAATCTGAGACTCGGAATTTTGTTTGATAAAGTCAGAACCACTAAGAAATGCTGAAAAGGTATATGTAACACGTCTTAAACTATTATAGGCGAATGGTTTCCGTATTAAGATAAACGACCCTTCAATATCTATTATTTAGTGCATATATCCTAGAGATTAGACCTAATGACTGGCTAAGGGTGATTCCTATCTCCCGTCTCGAACAACTTGCCTTAAAGGAACAATGACTAAGCTTCCTTTCAATTGGGAAAGGGTAATAGATTTGAAGGGGTAACATAGCTTGTTCATCATAACCTTCGGGGTCTAGTGAGAGATACAAGCTAGCTAGTGGGAGATTTTGAGTGGTGACATTTTGTCTGAAAACTACTCGAAACACGGTTTAGCTTATCGAAAGAATACGAGGAGGAGTCTCTGATTTTAGCAGAGAATAGAGTATTCCATGCTCAGAAATAGGCTATCTCATAGTCTTGGGATTGATGCTCGGCCTGCCTCCTAGTGGAATGTTTCTCACTGAGGAAGAAACAATAGGCTTGCCCTATATAGTTATTGATGTGCTACAATACATTGCTAAACTCGATTAAGATAATTGGTTGCAAAATAACGGTTAACATTATTATGTAAACCGAGAAGTCTACCTAGAAGATGCTCATGAATTTAAGGATAAGGAGTGAATTCGTTTCACACCACTTCCGTAAATGTAGGCATTTAGCACTTAGTGCTTGAAGGTAGGACTGGAGATTTTGCACACACGCACAGAATATAACTATTCGTGAAATATCTTAATGTGACGAGTGAAGGTTGGTTATAAGATTCTTGAGATCAGAAAGTGACGGTTGGACTGTCACACCCTTTCTGAAAGAATACATAGGTAACAGCCTTAAACCTTGGAGTACGGTTACCCAAAGGTAGTTACTATCTGATTTAATTAGACCACGTCCAACATCGGTTGTTGGTGATTACACTGATAAATACAACTAGATCAGAATGTCAAACCACCCAAGATGTAGTGGGAGTATGGTTTAACCGTTGACACATTGTGGTTTTGTGGACTTTACTGATCTGTTTGGGGTGATTGATAACCTATGGCTCTTGGTGGGTGTGTATAGGATTACGATCGTAGAAGTTTGTTTGAAAACCTTAACCACAGTAAATGGAGTTTTGATACTCAGGTTCTGCTCGAGCTCTTGTAGAACCACCTGAGTGTCTCAGCCCAGATGGGAGAAATTGGATCTACACGGAATGAGTCGAATGAATAGGAAAGTTTAAACTTTCAGTGCAAAGCTTGAGTGGTATAGGGGTGATTCCCTGACAAGTAGAGAGTTAACCATACCTTGAACTCTCTCACCACTCAGTCTTGCTAGATTTCATTAGAAAGCGGAAAATAGGGGTGATACCCTGAGACTTTCTTGCCAAAAACGGATTCTGGATTCATTCAGAATAGAAGGGTCATGGTTAGAACAAATGGCAGGATGACTGCCGGGGTTTATATACTTTGTGGATTTAAGAGAACCTCTCGGTCATTTAAAAGTCACATGTTTTAAAATATGTGGACTTGACCAGAATATTGATAAGTCTTTCGTAGACTGGACATCAATATTGGTAAAGTAGTAGTATTAGTGTTCATGAATGATAACACTGAAACGGTTGGAAACAACATGTGTGTGCTATCTAAAGTTGGAAACTAACAGGCCAAGATTCTCTGGATGAGAGAATTGGACTATATTCTAAGAATCTGATTCGGTCAAATTCACGAGAATGAGTCATTGGCTATCCCACATATCTTATTGAATAAGATGATTATGCATATACGGTTGCAGCATTCATCGAGAGTAGTCCTACCTTACCTCTCAGGAATGATTCTCTAAATCTTTGGATAAAGAGAAAATGGGATAGAGTCTCTCTTGGATAACGGCAAGTCAGGTTATAACAAGTCAATAGTAGTCAAATCTCGGAATCGAGCATTGAATAGCGGTTTAGTACATCCTCAAGTATCTTTGAAGAAAGAGGAATAATGTGCTTGTATATTCGGGTGCAAACTTGAATATGATTGACTACACTGATTCTGACTTGTAGTCAGATTAAGGATGATCATTAAGTTGATCTTGGGCTCAGTGTTTACTCATAGTGCTTAGAATTTCCTTTTGGGTCTGGGAGTAATTCCAGGTCTGATAAGCCGATATCACTTCATTGTGAAAACAGTGAAGAGATAGCTTAGAAGGATCTTCTCAGTCATAAGAAGTCAAAAGCATATTGAGAGAGAGTACCGTCTGATTGGAAGGACCGGCAACGTTTCAATCCTAAAGATCGTCTCGAGTTGACAACCTAACTAATCAGTGTACCAAGTCGAGTGGTTGGAGGGTACGGCATTGATGGATATGTCTCATCTACTTTTAGATGAGAAAGGGTGTGCTCTAAAAAAAATTGTTGCTTGTCATTTCGTGCAAGTGGGAGATTGTTAGGTGTAGTGCCCGAAAGACAATTTGTGTAATTGTTTTTAATAATGGATGGCAGAATTTATCTCATCTTAGTAACTTGCTTTGTGCTTGTAAAGTAATACACTGCTGCAAACCCTAAGTATATCTGTATGTAACCACTTAACTCAGTGTATGGATTACACGTGAGGATTGAGTTAGTGGAGATATGCTTAAACTGTTAGTCCGTGGTTAACTTAATCAGAGTTTAGGGTCTCTTGATTAAAACACCAATAATGCGCCCAGAACACCTTAGGGTGTGATAGCCTTATCCGGACTATCGGTAGAGGGTACCTACGTGGGGCATTTATATATGATGGCATTCATATAGGACTGGACCGATTTAATCTGAATTTCTCGATATAATTCTATAATCGAGGAATTTTATTAAATCATTAGATGATCATATATGGATCAACCTTAATCCTGAGGTGATGACAGGGTGCTGCTTGTCTCGGGGTAGTGTTTGATGTGTTAGTTACGGTCCACTTAAATATGTGTTCCAAGCCACTTCTCATTGGCACTATCCCCTGATGAGTGAGTAGTTCTGATTTTCGCAGACATGGATTCCATTCCTTCCTGCGGGAAGTAGAGAGACAGTCCCCTTATTTGTTAGCCCTAAGAAAGTGATCGATCCCGGGAGTTCGCATTTGACTAATTAGCTACTAGTCAGATATGCATACTAATTGATCATCAGGGGGTTAATGGTAAATAAGGATAAGATATTCTGAGTCGGGTTCACGGAGACTTCCCACTCAGAATGGACAGTCTATGGAGGGTTAATCCGTATGTAGTGATTATATCAATGGACACTTATCTACTCTATGGGTTGAGTGTAAGTATATATCTATAATTGGTAGAGTTCAGTTTCGGGTTTATGGTGGCGTAATCCCGGAATTAATAAGTAATGTGCTTATTCTGTTCGATGAATAATTAATTATTTGAGCTACTGGTTATAGGTCCATGGTCCCCGATGTGGCTTCTGTAATTCGGACTAATAATCTTGTTATTTGGGCCTCAGTGATAATTAATTGGCTGGGCTAATTAATTGATATGCATGGATATTATTTAGTTGGGCTAAATAATATAATACACATAAAAGACATTTTGTGTGGGCTTATTAACCCTAAGTGTGGCGCCATTTTAGTCTTCATTTAGCACAAGAATTAATTTTCTTGTGTTATGGAAAATAAAAGATATTCTTATTATTTGATTGGTTGGATGACTTGTTATTTGATTTCCTATTGGTCAATACATGTCACAATTAGTCATTAAGGAAAATATATTTTTATTTTGTTTAATTAATTATTTATTTAATTAATTAAAACTTAGAGACCAAGGATTTACTCTCCTATAAAAGGAGAGTTATTCCAAGGGTAATTGGCAATGGAAAATTTCGACCTACACACTTGTAAAAGAGAGAAAAAATTGTTTTTCTTGTCTAGGGTTTTAGAGGAAGAAAACTTGGAGTTTTTCTTGGTGTTGCATATCAAGGAGGTTCATTTATCAAGAAGGGTGTCCACCAACCGCCGTTTGGAGAACACATCGGAAGATCAAGGCGTCTCTTCCCGATATTGGTAACATGATTTTAACCCCCTTGTAGTAGTTTAAGTCCTTTAATTATGTATTGTGATGTATAAGTCGTGATCCATCCGCTGCGCATAGATCTAACTCGTTTAGATCTAAGAACCTGCATCCTTCAGTATAGAATAACAAGATCAAGAAAAAGGCTAGACTTATATCCGCTGCCGGTTGACTCAGATTTGCTTAAGTCTGTTTGACTTAAACTCAGCTCAGTCAGCTTAACTCCAAACAAGTTATAACTGAACCTTAATTTGTTTAAAATCCGTTTTTAGGGACAAGTTTATTCCCCCCCCCCTCTTTAAACTTGTGTTAGCCATTCTAAGGGACCAACACTATCTGAACAACTAAAGAACATGTTGGATTGCTGCTCTTCAACTTCTTGAATCACTGGTCCTTAGAGGGTTGTATTGCCTTTTCACCAGCTACCACCACAAACACAGTCTACCCGACTGCAAATATCACAACTGTTCTTGGAAACTCCTTAACCGGATTGCTCCACAGTCTAAACCTTTGATTAAGAATCAAAGTTGGGCTGAGAATCAATAAATTGATTCTCGCTTGTGATTCTTCAAAGTGTCGAAATCTGGATATGATTGATGTAGCTTGAGCACTTGAAGAAATCTAGATATGATCTTGTTGAGCGCAGATATTGATAGCAATTCAGATGAACTAGACTTGTAATCAAGATGCTTGGAAATCGGTGTTGTTGTGTGTTTGATCCTTGATGCAAATTCCTCTATTTATAGTGTGAGGTCCAACGTTCATCTTGCTTGAATTTGAATTGTATCAACGTCTATATTTTCAGATGTCAGGTGTCAGTAACCGTTCTGACATGTCAGTTTATTATCTAATAAAAATCCTTGATTTACAACATTTGAATGTACTTTTAGTTGCTTGGATGACTATAAAACTGTGTTTTCTGATCAGTTCAATACTGAGTGTGTCAATTTTCAGTTTGTTAACTGACTTAGAGCATTAACTGAGTTTTCACTCTTCTTTAAAATTTCAGTACTCTATTTATCTGATTTTATGTGACTGAATCAGATTACACCATTTCTTATATAGATCATCTAAGATATCATTGTCCTTAGGATACTTAGGTCTTCTTTCTTGATCCATAAAGGCAGTTCAGACCATCATAGACTTACCTGAATTCTAACTTTACAACTCGGCTTAAAATTTCTTCAATCTTCATTAACTAAGTCTGTGTCCCTCAGTTCTTCAAATATTGAGTTTGCTCCCTCAGCCTTATGTTCTAGAAAAGCCAACCAGTTCTGTGTCCCTTAGTGAACTTACCTTCTTCAGTTCTGAGTGAACTTCAGTTTTAGGTGTATATCTTCAGTCTTTTGTTCAATTTCAGTTTTCTAGATGATTTCCAGTTTTCAGTTTTATGACACTTCTATCTATTACAGTGCTTGTCTGATATAACCTATACAATTATCAGACTCTAGTAAAACTTATACATTAAGTTCTAGACATCTTTTAGCTTTCCACTATAACAGCTAGTTTCAGCACTTCATCAATGGGTTGTAAACAAACATATACTTAAATGAGATGAATCATCATCACAACTAAATTTTATTTCCAACAATTTCCCCCTTTCTTATGATGCCAAAACCCTCATTAAAAGAAAAGCTTAAAGATAATAACAATGCAAAACAAAGTAAAACTGGAAACTGGATTTCATTAAGAATTTTGCAAAAACTGGAATAGTTACACAGTTGAGAATAATAACTGAAATAAGATCTAAACATTTCTTTGTGCAACTTTGATAAACTTATGTTCCTTATCGTGAAGACGATATTCTTCTTCAATCTTTGTATCTAAATTGTTGAAAGTTCTGAGATAATCCACTTGACTTGTAAGTTTCCACTTTCTCCAAAGAAATAATTTAGGACGATGTCTTTCGTCTTTGTAGTAATCTTCAAATTCTGAAATATCAGCTTTCAGCTGTTCTTTCTTGTCTTTAATTTGAAGTTTTTCTTCAATTCTCTTAATCTTCTTGTGATGTGCCATCTTCTGATTGTGAAGAACATCAGATAAGAATTGTTGAATAGGTGTCCTAAACCCAACCGGGTTGGACCAGATACGACCGGGTTGGGTCATTTACAGTTTATTTTAGTTCATGTAATAACTTTATTATGATTAATAAAAGCACTTATGTTATTATAAATTGTTTATCTTCATATTATTTGTTGTATATATATAGTAACCTCCATAGTGTCAAACTGTGATAGAGAAACCATGATAGTGATTATGGTTGATGAGATCTCTAATCACTTTAATAAGTTTGATACTTAAATGTCTCTAGTCTTAAGTACTGTCAAATGGGACATTGATAGTATAATTAGATTAGCACGTATTGGATGTCTTCTATCTTATAGAAGGTAGGGATAGATCTCGTCTATCGAAGTGTAGAGACACTTGGACTGTACGTGGATGTGGGTTTAGACTGACCCACTTACATTAAGTGTCACATTATTTGGCGGTTGTGTAATTATCCTTTAGACCGGAGTCTTCATGGCATCGCGGTGTGGATTGTCGACACTATTGAGATTTCCCACGGGGCGATCAGGCGGTAGTGATTGTGTGTGATATTGAAGCATGCGAAGTATACGTGATTGGTCGTCCAGGAATCGCGTATCCTATGATTGTGATCGAATATCCGAAATGGCCTTCTTATAAGGAATGACGAGCTCTCGAGAATATTTGCAAAGTGGGAGTAAATGTGTTATTCCGAGAGAGCATTATATCCAGATTATAAGATATGATCGTCAATTTATTGACATTCGAGTCAGCTTTGTTTGTGGCCGCTTTGCTGAACGTATAAAACTTCAAAAACACTTTAAGGGAAGGCTCATAGCCCAAAATCCGACAAAGCACGATGAATGCCATTACGACCTGAACCGTTCCAAGAGTAAAATCACAGGGAAGGGCCGCTAGACTCCACATGACCTCGATGAAGAAAGGCTCAAAAGGCGGTCTGAGGCCGGCAACAAAATGGTCATAGAATAGAACAAGACCGTCTTCGTTCAGTTTTAAACCCGCCCGGTTTTCTACCTTCTTGAAGCAAGAGAAACGATAACCAGGAGAAATGTTAAACTCAGAAAGGAATTTGGGATCCCCTAAACGAGATCGGACGACTGCCCAATCTGACTCGATCCGTCTGCCCAGGGCATCGATTTCTTCATCTTCCCTCAAGGCCTCCGAGTTCAGCGGCCTAGGAGTTTTGTTGCTCTCTTTCAGCTCCTCATCCTCATCAACGGACTTCTTCCTCCGCTTGGGTTTCTCAGCCTTGGATACCACAGCAGAGGAAGAACCTTTAGCCCTGCCGGCCTCCTTCCCAAACTTTCTTGATTCTTTGGGAACCGCAACCGAAGGGACGGACTTCCTTTTCAGCACCTTAAAACCAATAGATTTGGGACGACTTGACTGTGGTGGAACCAACTGGGGCAATACCATATCATCCTCTGTGCCTTCACCGTCGTCACCCTCACCGGAGCTGGTGCTTACTTCTTCGGCATCCTCGGAACTATACCCATGAACACCATCATCATCGCTACTTCCTGATCTGTCGCTCCCAGGCATCCTGTAAAAGAAAATAATGAGGTGGATAAGACATCACCCAAGACAGTGGAAGTCGGGCCGAGACAATCCCTGTCACTTCATCTCGACACCCCGTCTTTTCGTTTCGCAGCCCATTCTCAGAAATCAATGGCAAAATCTTGGGACTTCCGGTTAAAGCAACATCCGGCACTCAATCAATATCCAAAAATAACCTCAGACTCAGAAGCAGGAACGGCAGAGCCAAATAAAATGCGAAAGTACTAGAGATTAACAAGGAAACACAACTTTCTTGACAATAAACACGAAACACGAAATCAACCGAAGGGACGGACTTCCATTTCAGCACCTTAAAAACAACAAACGACTTGACTGTGGCGGAACCAACTGGGCCAATACCATATTATCCTCTATGCCTTCACCGTCGTCAGCCTCATCGGAGCTGGTGCTTACTTCTTCGGCATCCTCGGAAGCGTAGCCATGAACACCATCATCATCGCTACTTCTTGATCTATCGCTCCAAGGCATCCTGTAAAAGAAAAGAACGAGGTGGATAAGACATCACCCAAGACAGTGGAAGTCTGGCCGAGACAATCCCCCTCACTTCATCTCGACACCCTGTCTTTTCATTTCACTGCCCATTCTCAGAAATCAATGGCAATATCTTAGGACTTCCGGTTAAAGCAACATCCAGCACTCAATCAATATCCAAAAATAACCTCAGACACAGAAGCAGGAACGGCAGAGCCAAATGAAATGCGAAAGTACTAGAGATTAACAAGGAAAAACAACTTACTTGACAATAAAGAGGAAATACGAGAAAGGTGATAGAGCAAGAAATGAGTCTTCAGAATCCTGCCGGAAATCGCCTTGCTGGAGAACCTTTGCTTATAATCTGTCAGCAGACAATCGCCAAAGAGGTTTTGAAATTTGAAAATGTTTAAGCCTGGGGGTTCCCGTCCTTATATAGGTACAAAAACACAGATCCGACGGTCCTCATCATCCAGATCCAACGAACGAGATTAAAGGCAGGATTACCAAATTTTGAAATTCACGATCGCCATCATTAAGGCACGAATAACCAAGAGTTACAGCCAATCAGAATGAGCGGTGAGTCACATCAGTTGCTCTATCAATCTAGGGTGATGAAGGGACACTGGAGGGAGGCTCGTGGTTGACATTCCGACTCAGGAGCTCACTCCAAATGAGCTTCGAATTGGCTCGAGGCCTAAGAAGCCCAATCTTATAAAGCTAAGGCTATCCGCCCATTTACAGCTTTGAATCGGCTCGAGGCCTAAGGACCAAGATGCCAAATCTTATCAAGCTAAGGCTATCCGCACATTTACAGCTTCGAATTGGCTCGAGGCCTAAGGCCCAAGAAGCCAAATGTTATGAAGCTAAGGCTATCCGCCCATTTACAACTTCGAATCGGCTCGAGGCCTAAGGCCCAAGAAGCCAAATCTTATGAAGCTAAGTCTATCCGCCCATTTACAACTTCGAATCGGCTCGAGGCCTAAGGCCTAAGAAGGAAAATGAAGCTAAGGCTATCCGCCCATTTAAAGCATCGAATCGGCTCGAGGTCCTAGGCCCCAGAAGCCAAATCTTATGAAGCTAAGGCTATCCGCCCATTTAGAGCTTCGAATTGGCTCGAGGCCTAAGGCCCTAGAAGCCAGAACTGATGAGGCCAAGACTATTATGTCCTCACCATCCCTAGAGGATTCAAGAGGTCAAGTCATCAAAGTAAGAGCTACTCCCCACCTAGCCTCTCGAGAGATCAGGGGTGTGGAGTAGAGGGCCATTGATAGGGCGGACCCGTCTTCCGGCCCTGATTCGTCATCCGGCCCACCATTCTACCGGCTGGATTCCCCAGGAATCGATTGTCTGCCCCTGTAGCATGGGGATCAGATCCCTTCGAGGGCATCCCGGTGAACAGGATACGAGCCCAGGTCGGATGTGGATAGGTTTATCTTGCAGATCGAGCCCTCGTCATATACCTGCTTAAATATAGTCCTTTATTGTAATTATATCCAATGTGATCTATTCATGTCCTATAAATAGGGCTTGTTGTAACCTCATTAAGGGGAGGAACTCGGATGATTTAAAAGATAAGGCTAAGCCAAATTCACCAACTCACTCTATCAATTGTAAGGCACCACCTCCTTCACATGAAGCTCCACCATGAGCAACCACCAACAACACCACTAAAATTGCCAGATATCCACCACAATACCACCGCTCACACCCCAGATAATTTATACATTATTAGTTGGCTCCGTTACCGGGAAAGAAGAGATTTTCACCCATTTCCAGCGTATGGTTCATCCAGTCGTTCAACGAAATCATGGCGGCTGAAGGAGGAGCTTCATCTTCCCTAGGTCACTCCTCGCTTTCTCCAGCAAAAGCTCTTGGCTCTCACATGCCCACGTTCAAAATCTCGACTCAGTGCAGAAATCACCTCAAAATAAGGTTACCTCCTCGATCTCTTGTGGAAAACACGAGTTTGTGTTTGAATCATCACCTCTCTCGTGGTCTTTGCGCAAGTTGAATGAGGGGTGCGCAAGTTGAAGAATTCATTGATGACCTTAGGAAAAAGGGCAACATAAGCCCCTCTGAGGGGAACCCCGGTAGGGGCAGTATCAGCCAAAATCACCACGGATAGAGCGGAATAGAATTCCCGCACCATATTGGCGTTATATACCCCCCAAGGTGCCCTCAGAAACCCAGACCAACCCAACTCAGCAACACGGTTAAGCTGAGCAAAGCTGATCTTGCGAAGGTTCAGACCCCTCTCAGACAGCAAGGGAAGCTCATTGAAAATGGAGAAAAAATTAGCAATGGCTAACGGAGAGGCTGTTTGAAAGAAGGGAGAATCACCGAAATTAGCCATTGCGGTAATAAAGAAAATATTTGGAAAGGAACTTTAGGAAGAAAAAGAATCGAAACAGGGATGCTTGAGAAAAGAGCAAAATCCCACTGATCCGACGGAGGAGATAAACCTGATCGGACGGCTAGGGTGAAATGCCTGTTCAGATTTTGAAATTCAAAAAGGCATTAATGTAGGAATAGTTACCAGAATCATCTCCATTATAAGCACGGCTTCCGAAGCGTCAGCAACAAGAACGAATTAACAGTTGGCCAACATAGCTTTATGACAAGACGTGCCAGATGAAGTTGAACTGTCAGACTCCAAAACGGGCTAACCCCGAAACTGCTGTGCATGTACCTGCTTCAAATAATAATCAGACACAAACACAACAGAGGGCCATATCAGAATTTATAAGTAGACAGATCTCGCAAAGCCTCCTGTTTCGAGCCGGATCTAAGCACAAAGCCTTCGATCTCCCTCGAAACAGAAGGGCACATCAGATTTTTGAATCCAACCAGACAAATAGACGGCCTAGCAACCAGGCACAGCAAAGCAAATCACTTGTTCTATTTGGACCTCGTATGCAACTTCACTCCAAAAAAGGGGGCCACATATGTGAATTTTCAAAACAAGCAACAAGCGGTCCGAATCCCACATTTATTTCAACCAAGCTCAAAAGGAGACCATGATTGAAAGAAGGGGGTCGCACACTGGATTTTTTTTAGTAGGCCCTGTTGGTCCCTTGAAAAGGCTTTGGTTAAGTTTAGAGGGGGGGTGAATAAACTTAACACATAAAACTTTTGGAGTTAACAAACTCAAGAACTTCAAAGACTGCAGATACTTGATGGTCTGGCATTTGTTGAGTTTACTGAATTTGTGCAGCGGAAATATATAAAAAAAAATTAAGCCTTATTACTTGTTGTAAAATATGATACCAAGTATTAGATACTCAGTAGTGTATGTGTGTGAATTCAGTTGCTAGATTCAGTAGATTGATGTGTTAGATAAACTAAGTGCAGAATATAAATGAAGAAAGTAAGTAGGCAGATTTTATAGTGGTTCTAGATGGTGTAATCCTGTCAGTCCACTCTTCTCCAGTGATTTGGAGGTAATTCACTAGAGATTCTAGATGTAGCTGTTACAAAAATCCCTAAGTTGCTTGTCTTTCACCAATAACTATGGCTTCACAAACTGAACACTTGGAACAGGTAGGATTGCTACTCCAAAGTCTTCCACGGGTCTTTGAAGGGTAGGATTGCCTCTTCACCAGCTCCACCACAACCTACAGTCTTTCACACTCAAATATGCTTCACTGTCTTCAGTAGATTTCTTGTAAAAGAAAGATTGAATCAAGTCACTGATTCAGCTTTCAGCAGCTTGATCAGGATGATATGATCAGCTGCTTTATGTCTTCAAGTGTGTAAACTTGATGCAGCTTGAATGCAGATTACACTTGAAGAAGTTTTCTGGATCTGTAGCTTTATGCTCAGTAGGGTCAGCAGGGTGTTTTTCTTGATTTAATTCTGATTGCTCAAGACATATCCTTAATTTTTATCAATGTTCATTACTTGTATCTGAATTAGGAGTCCTCTATTTATAGGTAGGAATCCTTGTGACTTATGTTTGAAATTCAAACATAGCCGTTTCAGATTTGTCTCCATCTTGACTTGCTTTTTCAGATCGTTCTAGGGTCGACAATTGCCGATTCCTTTTGACGGCTTTCTGATCTGTCCCACCCTTTGACTTGTATCCATTGGATAAAGGTCTGAATCTTTCCAACGTCCATTTGATCTTAACCATTGATTTGTTTGATAAATCGGAGGTTGTTAGCTGTCCCTTTCTTTGTAATATTCCAATGTAGCCTTTGATTAAATCGAAATATGTGTCCAGCAGGTTCCTGATAACATAAGTCTGCTGATATACACGTCTATAAGATGATCCTTATTTTGCTGTGTTTAGAAACACTTCAGCTTACTGTCTTTTATCTAACTTTTATTTATGAAGTTAGATTACACCTTTTTGCATATAACTAAGTTCTAATCATCACTTATCTTATGGAACTTAGACCTTGTACACAAGGTATATGTAATTAGTTTAGGTCATCACAGACTTCCATAAATTCTGATTCCATATCTTTGGCTTTAATTACTAAGTTTGATCCCTTAGCCTTCAATAACTGAGTTTGAGCCCTCAGCCTTCAGTCTTCAGCAGGTTCCTGACTAGTCTCACCGACTCTCGCCTACCCTCTTGATCTAGACTAGTCTACTGATGTAAGTCAGCTGACCTTTACAGTGCTTGTTTGATCAAACCTATACAAAATCAAACTCTAATAAACCTATACATTTGATCTAGACATCTTTTTGCCTTTGCTCTATAACAGCTAGTCTGGCACTCATCACTAAAACTTAAAAATAAGTCCAACAATTTCCCCATTTTTTGTGATGATGCCAATACCCTCCTAACAGCAAAGCAAAAATATTAAAAACAAAAATAGAACAAACTTAGTCAATTTTCATTATAATCAGTTGTTCAAAGGTATTACAGTCTAGATACAGCAAAATGATAAAAACAGATAAAGTGTGCTGATCTACTGTCTTCTTTCTCTTTCTTCCCTTGCCTTTTCTGCTTGCTCTTGATAGGCTCTTATCTCTCTGATCATTTCTCTCATCCATTCATTTTCAATCAGAGAGAAATCAATATGAGGATTCACTTCTTTCCACCAATGCCATGCTTCAGATAGAGTAAGGTTGATATGATGTACTCTAAAGCCTAAACGCTTGTATACTTCTTTAAACTCATTAAGTGACTCCTTTGCATTGGTAGTAGGTAAAATTCTTCCACCATTACCACCTCTTCCACCTCTGTGTGAAGCTCTCATGGCTTTAACCCTTGCTTCCCAAAACTTTAAGCCCAAAAAGGAATTTAAACCTTCATGAAAGCCTTTGTCATGATAGGGTCTCCTCTTATTATAGTAAACCTTTTTATATTCCTTGAGAAGATCATCAGTGAGTGGATGTCTGCCAGGTGCAGGCTCCCTAAAAGCATTAGTGTCCTCTTCCCATATCTTCTTAGCAAAGATTCTGGCAGCCTCTGTTGCTACTGTTGTTTGGCTCTCTTCCCCCTTATTGACATCATCAACAAAACGGGACAGCAGGCCATGTACACTCTCCTGTGTGACCACTAGGTTGTTCAGTTGACCCTCCATAATTTCAGTTCTAGTGTCAACAGCTGTGATCCATCCTTGCAATGTTTGCTCTAGTAGAGTTATCCTCTCAGTGATTTTAAGATCCAGTACAGCAGGTTGCAGTGTTCCAGCAGATTCAGCCATAGCAGGCTTAGGTGTCTCAGCAAGCTTGTCAAGTTTCTGATGAATGGATGTAAATTGTTCTTTCAGAAACTTGTCCTTCAGTGTATTTCCTTGCTTGATCCCCTTCACATCTTGAGCAAGGTCAGCAAGAGCATACTGGGTGGAGGTAATATTGGAAGCAACAGTTTCAATAATTCTTCCTCTATTCACCACTAAATTCATTAAGTCTTCAAATCTCTGGTCTTGCCTGTCAAGTTGAGTTCTTAAATTTGCAATGTCATTTCTGACAGTCCTGAACTCATCCAAAACATGTGCTGGTACCCTACCAGCCATTCCTCCATCAGCAGGCTCTTCTACATTGTATTGTTGCCTTTGTCTGCTGATAACCAAAGCATAGCTCATATCCCTTCCAGCAGGGTTAGGTCCTTGGAATTCTTCCAGAATAGGATCAAGAGCAGGCTCTTCAAAAATTGGTACAAATGCCTGATGAGGTTCATCATCAATAGCTTCTTCCTCAGGCACTTGAAACTCCTCATCACTGTAGTCATAGTCCAAAGAAATTTGTCCTCATCAATAATGAAAGCAGATCTGACCATCTTTCCCTACAATGGTCTTGTCTCTAGTAGGCTCCACTACAACAGCCTGTTCAACAACAACAGCAGGGGTTTCCTCCAAACCCAAAGATAGTTCCAACCATTGTCCAGGTGTTGTTTGAGACTCTGCAACCTGTACCTCATGTTCCAACCTTTGTTCAGGTGCGGTTTGAACCTCAGCAGCCTGAACCTCCAGTTCCATCCTTTGTTCAGGTGCTGTTTGGGCCACAACAACCTGTACAGGGAATACATCCATATTTTCTTTTTGAAATTCCTTAATATCAGAAATCCTTCTAAGAAAATTTGTAGCCTTGGTTAGGGTGTCCTCAGTGTCAATCCAGTCTTGATATTGAATTGAATCCTTAGAACTGACATCAGGCTCACTAAGATCTGTAACCCTTTCTTCATCTGAATCCACAGTCTGCTGATCATCTGTATGCTCAGCAGGTTCAACAACAAATAAAGGGTCTATCTCACCAACCACCCTGTTTGCACCAATAGATATTCCCTCATTGATTTGTGCCTCCAGATCATCCATGGTGAGATTTTCCACATCCTCATCCATTTTTTCAGTCTGCTGGCCCTCAGCAGACCTACCAGAATCAGTGGACTGTTGCATACTTTGTTCATTCAATAAAGCAGTCCCACTGCTTCCTCCTGGACCAGAGGAGAAGTCATCACCAGAATCAGATGATGACTCATCACTGTCTGATTCATCTCTGGGGTCTCTGAACTTGATACCCTCTTCCTTCTGTTGTTCATCAAACAGATCCATTCGATTCCAACACATTGACATTAGAGATTCTTTTCAATCTTCTATTTATAACACCTTCTAGCCCAGCAAACCGTCTAATTCTTCGTCCAATATTAATGGCTAACTCAATGGAGTTACAGTCAGTAACATATCCTCTTACACTCTGACTGGTTCCAATATGAACCTCATCCTTCTTTCCCATTTTTGTAAGAAAAAGATGAAGAAGATAGCTCTCAAATCTGTGTTCACACAGTGTATATGCAGAGAAAATCAATCTGAGTTTTTGAAAGTAGTCTCTGTGTATAGGTCTGTATATATAGATAGATGTAGTTGTAATCAAGCCGAGCACGTGCTGATGGGTATTAACCATGATTAAATCTGAGTGAATACTGTCTTGACACGTGGCCCATTACTTTTCCATAACGTTTTGTAACCGTCAGATCGTGTAACTATGGTTATAAGGATTAAATAAATATCCCGCCATTTGCTTTTTGACTTTTGTAAGTTTGACTGTGTAACGTTTCCTTCAGTAGCCTTGTCATCAGTAGACTTAGCTCAAGAGCCTGCTGACAAAAAGTCTCACCAGCCTGCTGACAGAGTTACTCTGCTGATGCTTAACAATATCTTTCAGGTAACAATGCTTCACAAATCATAGTTCTTCCTGCTTCTTTTAGAGTTATGTTTCTTCTTTCAGTAACCCCATTTTGCCGAGGTGTACTAGCAGCAGCCAGTTGATGTAGTACACCATTCTGTTCACAGTATTCTCTTATAACTTTGTTGAGATATTCAGTACCCTTGTCTAAACTGATTTTCACTACTGTCAAACTTTTCTCATTTTGCAATCTCTTCAAAAGTTCATGCATCTTTTGAAGTGTTTCACTTTTCTTGTTCATGAATATCACCCAAGTGTATCTTGAATAATCATCCACAACCACTAAGGTGTATTTCTTTCCTGTTACACTTGTTGGTGTTACTGGTCCAAAAAGATCCATGTGCATCAGCTCCAAAACTCTTTTTGTTGATTGTTTAGTCTTTGACTTGAAGCTTGACTTTGTCTGTTTACCTTGCTGACATACATCACATATAGCATCCTTTTTGAATGTGATCTCAGGTAAACCAATCACCAGTTTCTTCTTCACCAACTGATTGATATCATCAAAGTTTAGATGATTCAACTTCTTATGCCATAACCAATTAAGTTCTTACTTGGTATGCACAATCAGGAAAGTTTCTAGAACAGCAGTAGACCAATCCACAACATACATGTTTTGTTGTCTTTTTCCAGCCAACACAACTTGATCACCTCTCTCACTAATGACAGTACAAGTGTTTTTGTCAAAAGTGACCTTGTATCCCATGTCACAGAATTGTCCAGTGCTCAGTAGGTTGTAGTCCAGTCCTTCCACATATGCAACATTCCTGATTGTTAATCCATTTCTCACAAGTGTGTCATATCCTCTTGTGTATCCAGGTGTGTTCTTGTTGCCAACATTCACTCTTGGACCATCCTTTGCCACAAAATTTGACAAACCGTGCTTATTCTTTGTCATATGTCTGGAAAATCCACTGTCAAAGTACCAGACACCCTACAAAACAAAGTTAGTGCATTTTAGGTACCCGAACCTGTTTGGGTCCATAATGGTCAGTGGTAAGCATGACCCTTGGCAAGTTTCCATAAGTTCTTCTTTGAAAGGTATCATACTTTGGTTCATACATGTATTATACACATCCATAAGGTCTAACAATTGGTTGTGTAGGATTCACATATGCTTTCTGGCCTTCTGGAAAATAATGCTGTTTAAAGTGATTTCTTTTTTTAGAAGCACTAGCATAACCATAGGTTTGCTGTCTATTAGGAATAGCCCTGTATTATGGAGTCTGCTGAGGTCCCTACTGAGGTCTTATATAAGTCCTCTGCTGAGCCCTTTGCTGATTCCATTGCTTAGGTTTTACCTTAGCAGTATGGTTATATCTGTTGTTTCTAGCAGCAGGTACAGGAATATTCCAATCATCATCAGTGGGGAACAGTCTACCTTTCTCCCTGAGATAAGTATCCTTTGAATAATTAACATTTTTGGATTTAGGATTCTTATCCTTGGAATGTTTCTGGTTTTTCCCTTTTTGTGGTCCAGCAGACTTGGTAGCAGGTCTATTATCAGCAGGTCTAGAAGGCACATCAATCCTATTTTTAGATTTATTCTTCTTATTATGAGCTGTTGACTTCTTTGACTTCTGATTTTGGTTCCTTGAAGTTTTCTCAGTAGGCTTTACTACCTCAACAACCCTTTTGGGAGTTGGATCTTGTGCAGGCACAAACTTAGGACCAATTCTGGTACTAGGTTTAGTGACCTTACTGGATCCACTCTTATTGGATTTGTTGGTCCCTTGAAAAGGCTATGGTTAAGTTTAAAGGGGGGGTGAATAAACTTAACACTTAAAACTTTTTGGAGTTAACAAACTCAAAGAACTCAAGCGATCTCATCGATACTTGAAGAGTCTGTTGATACATCGATAACTCTTTGATACACATGAGTCTCATCGATGGTTGAGTTTACTGAATTTGTACAGCGGATATATATCAAAAATAAAGCCTTAAAACTTGTTGTTAAATATGATACTAAGTATTAGGTACTCAGTAGTGTATATATGTGAGTTCAGTTGCTAGATTCAGTAGGTTGATGTGTATAATAAACTAAATGCAGAATGTAAGTGCATAAAGTAAGTAGGCGATTTTTATAGTGGTTCCAGTCTTTGTAATTCATCGATCCCACTCTTCTCTGTGATGTTGGAGGTAATTCACTGAGATCTTTGATGTATCTCATTACAAAGATTCCTAAGATTGCTTGTCCTTCACCAATGTCTATGGCTTCACAAACCGAAAACTTGGAACATGTAGGATTGTTTGCTCAAAAGTCTTCCACTTGGTCCTTGAAGGGTAGGATTGCCTCTTCACCACTCCACCACAAACAACGATCTTTCACACCCAAATGAGATGCTTCACTGTCTTTGAGAGTTCTTTGTAAGATAAAGAATGAATCAAGTAGATGATTCGATTCAAAGGCGACTTGACTAGGATGATATAATCAAGACTTGCGCCTTCAAGTGTGTAAACTTGATGTAGCTTGAATACGAGAATACACTTGAAGATTTTCTCTGGATCGATGAGTTAAGCTCAGTGAGGTTCAAAGAGGTGCTTTTTCAAATTCGAAATTATCTCTTTTATTTTTCTCTTAAGGTTCATCAATCATCATCTTTTCTCGAGTTGAAAGTCCTCTATTTATAGGTAGGAATGCATGTGACTTGTATTTGAAATTCAAATATAACCGTTCTGGTTTTTGTCCCATTTGACTTGCTTTCACACACTATTCATAGGGTGACAATCGCTGAAATTCCTTTTGACAATCGCGATCATTCACCCTTTGACTTATAACCATTGGATAAAGTTCTGAATCATTCCAACGTTCTTTTAATCTCAGCCCTTGATTTGTTTGATAAATCAGAGGTAGTTGGTTGTCCTTATCCATGTAATCGTGAATTAACCAAGGTATTATATCGGCGAGTTCATCATCTGCTTAATAATACCTATCGATCTATTGAACGAAACGACAATTTCTTTGTGTGACAAATTCAATGCAGCTGATTTCTTTTATCTAACTTTTATTTGTGAAGTTAGATTACACCTTTTTTAATTAAAACCAAGTTCCAAACATCATCCAACTTATGGAACTTAGACCTTCTACACAAGGTATATGTAATCAGTTTAGGTCATCACAGACTTGCCTAAATTCTGATTACATGTCCTTGACTTTAATCACTAAGTTTGATCCCTTAGCCTTCATTAACTGAGTTTGAGCCCTCACCTTCGGTCTTTCGGTCTTGGCAGAGTTCCGAAAAGTCTCACGACATAACTACCCTCTTCGACCTAGACTAGTCTCAATTGAAACAAGTCACCGACCTTTACAAAGGCTTGTTTGATCAAACCTATTCATAAATCAAACTCTAATAAACCTATACATTTGATCTAGACATCTTTTGCCTTTGCACTATAACAAATTAGTCGGCACTCATCATCAACACATAGAAATAAGACCAACAATTTCCCCCTTTTTGGTGATGATGCCACTACCCTCACCTAACAGCAAAGCAAAAAGATTAAAACAAAACACAGAACAATTTTTCAGTCAATTCTCATTATAAACATTTGTTCACAGTTATTACAGTCTAGATGCAGCAAAGATAGAATATAATAAGTATGCTGATCTACCGTCTTCTTTCTCTTTCCTGTCTAGCCTTCTCCAATTGTTCTTGGTAGGCTCTGATTTCTTCTATCATATCCCTTATCCATTCATTTTCAATCAGGGTAAAATCAATGTAGGGATTTACTTCTTTCCACCACTTCCATGCTTCAGGCAGGAGGAGATTGATTTGATTCACTCTGAAATCCAAACATCATGTACAGTTCCTTGAATTCATCAAGTGAGTCCTTTGATTTTGTGATAGGCAAACTCCTATCACCTCTGCCACTTCTTCCACCTCTTCCACCTCTGCCACCTCTGTAAGATGCCCTTAAGGCTTTAACCCTTGCTTCCCAAAACTTCAATCCCAAGAAAGAGTCTAAACCTTCATGAAATCCCTTGTCATGATAAGGTTTCCTTCTATTATAGTATTCCTTCTTGTATTGTCTGAGGAGATCATCAGTAAGTTGAACTCTGCAAGGTGCAGGTTGCCTATAAGCATTAGTCTCATTTTCCTATCTTTTTTGTGCAAAGAGTCTGGCAGACTCTTTTGCTACTGCTGTTTGGCCTTCTCCCCCCTTAGTGACATCATCAACAAAACGGGACAAAAGGCCATGAACACTCTCCTATGTGATAATCAGATTACTCAGTTGTCCTTCCATAATCTCAGTTCTTGTATCAACTGCAGTAATCCTTGATTGCAAAGTCTGCTCCAGTAGATTGATCCTCTCAGTGAGCTTAGGATCCTATCCAGCAGGTTGAGATGTTCCAGCAGCCTCAGCAGGCTTGGGTGTTTCAGCAAGTTTGTCAAGTTTCTGATGGATGGATATGAATTGGTCTTTCAAAAACTTGTCTTTCAGTGAATTCCCTTGCTTGATTCCTTTCACTTCCATTGCAAGATCAGCAAGAGCATACTGATTTGAGGTAATATTGGAGGCAACTGTTTCTGTAGTCCTCCCTCTCTTTTCCACCAAATTGATCAAATCATCAAACCTCTGCTCTTGCCTGTCCAGTTGAGTTCTTAGATTTGCAATATCATTCCTGACAGTCCTTAACTCTTCCAGGACATGTGCTGGTACTCCACTAGCCATTTCTCCAGCAGCTCCATCAGCAGGCTCCTCAACATTATATTGTTGCCTCTGATTGCTCACAACCATTGCCCAACTCCTATCTAATCCAGCAGGGTTAGGTCCTTGATATTCTTCCAGGATAGGATCAAGAGCTGGTTCTTCAAAAAGAGGTACAAATGCCTGTGGGGGATCAATATCAACATCTTCTTCTCCAGGCATTTGGAACTCCTCATCACTAAAGTCATAGTCCAGCAGCTGCTCATTCTCATTAACAGCAGTCTGCTGACCATCTTTCCCTATAGTGGTCTTGACTCCAGTAGGCTCTACTACAGCAGCCTCTTCAATAACTGGGGTTTCCTCCAAACCCAAAGTTTGTTCCAACCTTTGTCCAGGTGCTGTTTGAGACTCAGCAGCCTGTACATCCTGTTCCAACCTTTGTGCAGGTACTGTTTGTAGCCCAGCAACCTGTACCTCCTCTTCAACTGTTGGATCTGGTGCAATGAATGCCACAACAACTTGATCAGGGAATATGTCCATGTTTTCCTGTTGAAATTCTCCCATATCCCCAATCCTTCTTAGTAGATTTGCAGTGTTGTTCAGGGTGCCATCAGTGTCAACCCAATTTTGATATTGAATGGAGTCCTTAGAACTGACACTTGGCTCATCATGATCAGTGACTCTTTCTTCACTCAAATCTTCAGCTTGCTGATCCTCAGGTTGATCAGTAGGTTCAACCACAAATAAATCATCAATCTCACCAACCATTCTGTTTGCACCACCATCTATTCCATCATTGATTTGTGCCTCAATATCATCTATGGTGAGATTGTCCTCATCCTCATTCATCTGTCCAGTTTGCTCTCTCTCAGTGTATTGTCCAGCACCAGTAGACTGCTCTACTCTTGGTTCAGTAAACATGGCACTTCCACTGACTTCTCCTGGACCAGAGGGGTGATTATTATCAGAATCAGATGATGAAGAAACACCATCATCACCTCTTGGATTCCTGAACTTGATACCCTCCTCTTTCTGTTGATCATCAAACAGATCCATCAACCTTGATTGTAACAAATAGGTATCAATCAGATCCAGTAGACTCTCCACTCCCAATTTCTCAAAAACCCATTCTTCAAAGTCTGTCATAGGTTCTGCAGCAGGTTTTTGCTTCTTCTAGAATCCAAACTTCCACTGGAAGTAATCAGCCACCAGCAGGAGCTTTGGATCAACATACCCTTCTTTCCTTTTCTTTTCATGTTTTTCATAGGGCAGGGATGATCCTCTGGGAGTTGTTGCAGTACCTTGCTGACCTCCAAAGGTCTCAACAAGTAGATTCAATGTTTCTTCTACAGATGCTTCAAGGCTAGTAGGTTGCTCAGGTTGGATATTACTTCCTACTACCTCCATCTGTACCACACTTGGTTCCCCCTGACTTATATGCTCATCAGCAGGGTTAGCAGCAGACTGCTCTTCCCCCTGAACTATTGCAGGAATTGCAGGGCCTTGAACATGTGTTTCCATCTCCACAGCAGGTGTAGATTCAGTGGTTTGATGTGGTTCTTCAATGTGATTCTTCAAGCCTCTCAGGCGTGAGATCTGCTGTTTCCTTCAACAGCATTGCTCAAAGAACAACCTGTTCACTTTCAGTAGGCTCAGCAGCCTTAGTAGGTGGGGATTCAACAATATCAACAGCAGGTTCAATCTCAGTAATTTGCTGTGACTCTTCAGCAGGTTGCTCAGTAACAACCTCTGCTTCCTCATTAGGCTTGATAATAGTTAAGGGCTCAGCCTCAATAGCCTCTTCTTCTTCTTCTACATCACCGTCTTCTTGTGCCCTTTGAGCCTCTATGTTTTACAATTCTTTCCCCTTTCCATGTTTCTTTTTATGGATAATCTCTTTCCTTCTCTTGGAAAGTGGCTCATCATCAATTTCAATCACAGTAGACTTCCTCTTTCTACTGTCTTCTTTCTGTTGTTCATTCAAAATCTCAACAACAGTTTTTCTGGCAGCTACAGCAGGGTCAGTAATCTTATCTTCAGCTGGACCCTCAGCAGACTTAGCAGTCTGTGCTGTTTGCTTCTTTGTTCTTTTAGGCTTTAAGATTTCTGTTGTTTTTCTAGTGTCAGCAGCCTTTCTTTTCCCAGTGGTCTTCTTTGGTGCAGCAGGCTTAACAGATTTCTTAATCTGCTCACCACCAGCATCACCATCATCTCCATCATCATCTCCATCAGTAGCCTCTGCAACACCTTCTTCATCGTCATCCAGACCAGGGATAGCATAATCAATCTCTTTCTTGTATCTGGACTGATTGATCTTCTCAGGTGCAACATCTGGGATCTCCAAATGATTCAGCAGGGTCTGAACCATTAATCCTAAGGGTAAGGCCTTGGATATCCTTTTCCCTTCTCTTTCCTCCTTGGCTACTTTCTTCATGTAGTGGATAAAGTAACCAGCCCAATCAAATTTCATACTCCTGCAGATAATCATCATCATCTCTATCTTGGGTCCTGATAGAGTATCCATACTCCCAACCAGCCCTAAAATATTCTTTGCAATGACTTTGCTCAGCAGGTTGTACTCATTCCCAATATGTCTACAATTGATGCCTGGAATGGATTTGGTGTCTTTATTCGTCTTGATTTTATCAACAAACTCCATCTTGGACAGTCCCATTGCCTCAGGATTTGTTGCACCATCTACTATTTCTTCAAAACCAAAAACTTCCCTCAGTAGACTTGAAGAAACTTATATTTCTTGTGCATTCACAACTGTTTTGAATGCTTCAGTTCCTTCCTTTATTTGAATATTCTTCCAAAAACTGACAACGTTTGTATATGAGATTGTTTCCAGTCTTATGTTCAGTACATTCTCCAATCCTTCATATCTTCGTATTCTTCGACCAATGTTGATAGCTAATTCTGTTTTATTAGCATCAACAACAAAACCTCTCACACTTTGGCTTGATTCGATTTGAACATCAATCTTTTCCGTCATTGTTATAAGAAAAAGATGAAGAAGAAAGCTTTGTAAATCGTGTTCGAGACGATTGTAAAACAGAGTATAAGTCCGAGATTTTGTAAGTAGAGTGAATCACCGTGATAGGCTGTATAAATAGAGCGGTGAGTAGTTGTAATCGCAAGCTGCACGTACATCCACATTGACCATGATTAATCTGAGTGAATGTTAGCTTGACACGTGGCCCATTACTTTCCAAAACGTATTGTAACCGTTAGATCGTGTAACCGTGGTCATAAAAGATAAAATAAATATCCCGCCAATTGCTCTTTGACTTTAATAAAGTTTGACTGTGAAACGTTCCATTCAGCAGGGTTATCCTCAGCAGGGTTGGCTCAACAGTCTGCTAATAAAGATGCTTCAGCAGCCTGCTGACAATGTGACTCTACTGATCCTTGTTTTCTTCTTGTTTTGTTCAATTGATAATACAAGATGATGTTTAATACCAATGACTGATCTGTCAAGTGAGCTCACCCAACATGACAAAGACCAATCCCCTTGACAACCTCATTTGCTCAATTGTCCAAACATAAGTACATGGAATTGCTGATACCAATGACTAATCTGCTAAGTGAGCTCACCCAACATAGCAAAGACTAATCCCCTTGGTGAATTTCAAAGACATTGTCGATTATCACCAACTCTAATAATTCCAAGTTCAGTCCTTAATTTGGCAAATCTTTCACTATCAAGTGGTTTAGTGAAAATGTCAGCAAGTTGATCTTCAGTAGGAATGTATAGAACCACCACATCTTTCTTTTCAACATGATCTCTTATAAAGTGATGTCTTACATCAATGTGCTTGGATCTTGAGTGCAAAACAGGATTTTCAGTTATTGCAATTGCACTTGTGTTGTCACACATGATTGGAATTTCCTTTTCTTCAACTCCATAATCCCTCAACTGTTGTCTTAACCACAATACTTGTGCACAAAGAACTTCCAAATTGCAGATACTGCGCTTCAAAGAAGTGGAAGTTGATATAGAGTTCTGCTTTAACTGTTGAACCAGAAACCATCTATTTCCCATTAACCGATGTGTTCCCGAGGTGCTTTTTCTATCAATCTTGCATCCAAAGATAATCGAATCTGAGTAGGATATAACTTTGAAGCTTCCATCCTTGGAGTACCATATCCCTACTCCCAGAGTCTCTTTTAGGTACTTGAGAACTCTCTTAACGGCACCTAAGTGACTTTCTTTAGGTTTAGATTGAAATCTTGCACAAACACCTACAGCAAAGGATATATCAGTCCGATGGCGATGGTACATCGATTGCCTATCATCCTTCTCAGTATAAGGTCCGATCAACATCTTTGCCTTCTTTATCTTCATCCAATCTGATGTTTGTACTCATAGGAGTTGATATCTTGGTGCTATTTTCCATACCAAACTTCTTCAACAGCTCCTTAGTGTACTTGGTTTGATGAATGAAGATTCCATCTTTCAATTGTTTGACTTGCAGTCCCAAGAAGTAGTTCATTTCTCCCATCATACTCATTTGGAACTTGCTCTTCATTAGATTTGCAAACTTTTCACATAACAATTCATTTTCAGAACCAAAGATTATGTCATCAACATAAATCTGTACCAGCAGGGTGCTGTCCCCTTCACTGATTCTGAAAAGAGTCTTATCAATGGTGCCTTTTGTAAAACCATTGTCCACCAAGAATTGAGATAGAGTCTCATACCATGCTCTTGGTGCTTGTTTCATGCCATAAAGTGATTTATTGAGTCTATACACTTTATCTTCTTGATCTTTAACTTCAAATCTAGGAGGTTGCTGAACATACACTTCCTCCTCTAGAATTCCATTCAAAAATGCACTTTTGACATCCATTTGATATACCTTGAAGTTCTTATATGTAGCACGTGTTAGGAATAATCTGATAGCTTCCAATCTTGCAACAGGTGCATAAGTTTCATCAAAATCTATTCCTTCAGCTTGAGAATAGCCTTTTGCAACTAGTCTTGCCTTATTCCTCACAATGGTACCAGATTCATCAAGTTTGTTTCTGTATACCCATTTAGTACCAATGATATTTGCATGACTAGGCCTTTCAACTAGTGTCCAAACAGGATTTCTTTCAAATTCATCTAACTCTTCTTGCATAGCAATTATCCAATCTGGATCTGAAATTGCTTCTTCAACAACTTTAGGTTCAACTTGAGATAGAAAACAAGTGAACATAGCTTCTAATCGTCTTCTAGTCCTTACACCTTGCTGAATGTTGCCAATGACTTGTTCAAAGAGGTGATCCTTTTTCCATTGTGGATTTTGGTTAGATTGATTCTCAGGAACCTCATCTTCAGTAGGGTCTGCTGTATCTTCAATAGGGGGTTCAGCAGATCCTTGAACTGCTTCAGTTGTTGCATCAGTAGTGTCACCAGCAGGATGTTCAGCAGGGGTAGTATGAGAAACTTTTAAGTCATTAACCCTTTCCAAGACTTCAACACAATCTGGATCAGTGACTTGTAGGTTCTCAACAGGTTCACAACCTTCATCTTCTATACCAGTGAACTTAGGTTCATCAAACACAACATGTATAGTTTCTTCATGTTTTAGTGACCTTTGTTCAAGACTCAATGCCTTGGCGATCAAGAGTATCCCAAGAAAATTCCTTCATCTGATTTAGGTTGGAATGTCTTCAAATGCTCCTTATGATTTAAGATAAAACATTTACTTCCAAATGGATGGAAATAGGATATATTACGTTTCCTTCCATTCCAAATCTCATAAGGTGTCTTCAGCAGCTTCTTGTTCACTGAGGTTCTGTTTTATGTATAGCATGCTGTATTAACTGCTTCAGCCCAATACCTTTCAGGCAGCAATGCTTCACAAATCATTGTCCTTCTTGCTTCCTTTAAAGTTCTGTTCCTTCTTTCAGCAACCCCATTTTGCTGAGGTGTGCCAGCAGCAGCAAGTTGATGCAGTACACCATTTTGTTCACAGTATTCTCTTATAACTTTATTGAGAAACTCACTACCCTTGTATGATCTTATTTTTACTACTGTCAAACTTTTCTCATTTTGTAATCTCTTCAATAGATCAGGCATCATCTTGAGTGTTTCACTTTTCTTATTCATAAAAACCACCCAAGTGTACCTTGAATAATCATCCACAACAACTAAAGTGTACTTCTTTCCAGTTATACTAGTTGGAGTGACAGGTCCAAATAAATCCATGTGCATTAGTTCCAGCACTCTCTTAGTTGATAGCTTTGTTTTTGACTTGAAGCTTGATTTGGTCTGTTTACCTTGCTGACATGCATCACATATAGTATCTTTCTTGAATGTGATCTCAGGTAAACCAATCACCAGTTTCTTCTTTACCAACTGATTGATGTCATCAAAATTTAGATGATTCAACTTCTTGTGCCATAACCAATTGAGTTCTGATTTAGTATGCACAATCAGGCAGGTTTCTGGAACTGCAGTAGACCAATCCACAACATACATGTTTTGTTGTCTTCTACCAGCCAATACAACTTGATCACCTTTTTCACTAATGACAATACAGTTGTTTTTTTTTCAAAAGTGACCTTGTATCCCATGTCACAGAATTGTCCAGTGCTCAGCAAGTTGTAGTCCAGTCCTTCCACATAAGCAACATTCTTGATGGTTAGTCCATTTCTCACAAGTGTGCCATATCCTCTTGTATAACCAGGTGTGTTTTTGTTGCCAAAATTCACCCTTGGACCATCTTTTGCTATGTATCCTGTCAAACAGTGCTTATTCTTCGTCATATGTCTGGAACATCCACTGTCAAAGTACCAGACACCCTACAAAACAAAGTTAATACATTTTAGGTACCCAAACCTGTTTTGGTCCATAATGGTCAGTGTAAGCATGACCCCTGGATGTTTCCATAAGGTCTTCTCCTAAAAGTGTCATACTTTGGTTCATACATGTATTCCACACATCCATAGGTTCTAACAGTAGACTGTGTAGGATTCACATATGTTTTCTGGCCTTTTGGTTTATAATGCTGTTTGAAGTGACTTTTGTTGTTAGAAGCATTAGCATAACCATTAGTTTGCAGTTTGCTAGAAATGCGAATACTATAGTATGGAGTCTGCTTGAGGTCTTGTGTAAGTCCTCTCACGATCCCATTGCTTAGGTTTTACCCTAGCAAAGATGGTTATTCTTCTTGCTTCTAGCATTAGATACAGGAATATTCCAATCATCATCAGTAGGAAACAGTCTACCTTTCCCCCTGAGATAAGTATCCCTTGAATGATTAACATTTTTGGGTTTAGGATTCTTATCCTTGGAATATTTCTGTTTCTTACCCTTCTGTGGTCCAGCAGACTTGGTAGCAGGTCTGCTATCAGCAGGTTTAGAAGGCACAGCAATCCTATTTTTGGATCTGTTCCTTTTATTAGGAGCTGTTGACTTTTTTGACTTCTGATTTTGCTTCCTTGAAGCATTCTCAATAGGTTTTACTGCCTCAGCAACCTTACTGGGAGTTGGATCTTGTGCAGGTACAAACATAGTATTGGAATAGTGTCCTAAACCCAATCGGGTTAGACCGGATCCGACCGGGTCGGATCATTTCTACTATTTCATTATGTTTATACATATATAAAATGGCTTTTATGTTGTCATATATATGTTCTTTTAAAGAACCAATTATGAATTGTAATGTGATAACGCCCTTAGTATTAAATCGTGATAGAGAAACCATGATAAAGCGATTATGGTTGATGAGATCTCTAATCACTTTAACAAGTTTGATACTTAAATGTCTCTAGGCGATGTACTATTAAACAGGGCATTGATAGTATGAACAGGCTAGCACGTATTAGATGTCTTCGTCTTTAGAGGCGTGGATAGATCTCGCTATCGAAGTGTAGAGACACTTGACCGCGTGGACGTGTATTAGAGAATGCGTACGTTAGACTGACCCACTTACACGGATAAGTGTCACACTATGTGGCGGTTGTGTAATTATCCTTAGGACCGGAGTCTTCATGGCATCACGGTGTGGATTGTCATGCTTTGACACTATTGAGGTTTCCCAGCCACGCACGGGGCGATCATGCGGTAGTGATTGGGTATGATATTGAAGCATGCGGAGTATACATGATTGGTCGTCCGGGAATCGCGTATCCTATGATTGGGATCGAATATCCGAAATGGCCTTCTTATAAGGAATGTCTTACTCTCGTGAATCTTTGCAAAGTGGAAGTAAACGAGTTACTTCGAGAGAGCATGATATCCAGATTATAAGATACGGTCGTTGATGTTTTGACACTCGACTAACGACCGTATGGATATTATTACAGCGATAGGATTGTAAGTTACACGGTAACTGTTTCACATGAAAGGTAGTAGTCATTGCATTTGACTCTTCCGATGATTGGGGGTCACGGTGTGTTGCTAGATGCTATCCCGTGATCGTTAGGTATGAAGGGCATTTTCGTAATTTGCACTTTTTGTCTACGGCCAACATATTCGGAAGCCTATCAGGTCACACATATAAGAACATCTAGCCGGATTAAAATGTGGTTATAGATGATAACCAAATAAGGAAAGTTTATCTCGAGACTATAAAGGTTATAGTGGTAAATTAATATGGTGGTATTTATTTATTATGAATAAATTAAATACAAGATATTAATTATATTGATTAATTAAAGAATATTCCGGAAGCCAATTAATTGGCATATGGGGCGCATATGATTAGTGTATAAGATACACTTGGATTGTGCAATTTAATTAATAGTATTACCTAATATTAATATTAGATATTAATAAAATAAAATAATATATATATATATATATATATATATATATATATATATATATATATATATATATATATATATATATATGTGCATGTCTTCAGCGTGTGAAGCATATTAGATATGCATGTGCACACATGCTTCCAAAGTATATATTTAATAGATTTATTTGTGTAATATATATATGTGATATATACACATGTGTAAATTGATTTATGGTAATAAAATAAAGATAGTCAATATTAGATATTGACAATATCTTGGAAATATTCAATATAAGATATTGAAAATATCCTAGATTTATTTAATATGAGATATTATAAAAAATGAGATAAATCAATCAATTATATTTTCCTTATTTTATTGGAAAAATGTTTTCTTCTCTCCACAATCAAGCTTGGGGCGCCACTTCTACTATAAATAAGAGGTGGGTGTCAAGCTCTTTTTGTACAACACAATTCCAAGAACTAATAGTTCTTGTGTAAAATTGAGAGCATCCTATAGAGAGTTGGAGAGAGGGGAAAAGGGTGGTCTCTAAAGAACCGGAGTTTTCAATAGCAATCCATGATGGGATTCCGGGGTCTCGTGTGGACTAGCGGTAGAGGCCGAACACTTGGGCGGCTCTATGCGAACTACTCTCCTTAGACGGTCAAAGCGTCGATCTTTTAGATCAACCAAGGTAACCACCGTCTACTACTTGTTTGTTTATTGCTTAAACGAAGTCGATCTTGGGTCAATAGGAAATAAATTTTAAATTCCGCTGCGTTCCCGCGTAGATTTCCTAACACATAGGACCAATTCTGGCACTAGGTTCAGTAGCCTTAATGGATCCACTCTTTTTGGATTGTTGAGTTCCAAATCCAAGCCCTGATCTATCACCATAAGGCTTTCCAGATTTGTATGCGTGAGAGAAACAAGATGGATCAGATTCAGAGGCTACTTGGATGTTCAACAGCTTATACTTGATTACGTCAACATCTTTTCCTTACCTTTGAGAACCCTTAATTCAAAGATTTAACCTTTCAACTTCTACTTGAAGGGCTTCTTTTCAAATTCACAATCTCATAACCAGATTGTATTTTCCTCAGTTGATTGAGGATGGCATCCAAAGTTTCTTCATTGTAAGAGTTTCTAGGATTTGAACCACAAGTTGATTCACAATCACTTTCAGCCGGAGTGTTAACTGATACAGTATTGTATACCCCCTCTGTTTCATCCATATTAGCCATTAATGCATAGTCTTCCATATCAGCAACCAATGTTGTGTCATCTGATTCATTTCCCTTTTCAGATTCCACTTCATAACTAGATTCATCTTCAGCAACCATAGCCTTCTTGCCATGTCTTCTTTGTTGACTTTTGTTCTTTTGAAGATCTGGACAATCTGGTCTGAAATGTCTAGGTTTCTTGCAGTTAAAGCAAAGATAATCTGGTTCCTTTTTCTGTTTTAATTCAGGACAGTCAGGTCTGAAGTGTCCTGGTTTCTTGCAATTGAAACACAAGAAATCATTGTCTTTCTTTGTTTCTTCCTTTTTCTTTTCAGTGAATTTCTTTGTGAAATTCCTAGGTGAGCTTTTCCCACCTTTCATCATCTTGATCTTCTTGCTTAGTATTGCTATTTGTTCTTGCATTTCATCCAGTAATTCATCTTGAGCTTCTGATCCTTCTTCTTGATGTGAAGCAGCCAGTGCTGTGGTTTTTGGCTCTTCCTTTTCTATAGTAAGTGACAATTTCTTTTTGAATTCATATGCCTTGAGATTTGAGAATAACTTGAATGCATCCTCTTCATGCAGTCTTCTCATTTCTTCTATGGCTGTCACCTTCATCTTCCATTCATCAGTAGCAGGTAAAGCTTCCAAGATTTTTGTGTTGATTTCTTCTTTTGGGTAAATGACACTCAGCAGGGCGAGTTCATCCAGAATTGCATTGAACCTAGATTACATTTGTTCAATGGTTTCATTGGGTTTCATTTCAAACTTTTGGAACTTCTTCTTTGCCACACTGATTTTATTCTTCTTGATTTCATCAGTGCCTTCACAGATCAACTGTATTTTGTCCCAAAGTTCTTTAGCTGTTTTGCAGTCTTTAACCTTCATGTACATATTGCTATCCAAGGTTCTATAGATGATATCAATAGCAATATTGTTGAGGTTTGCTCTCTTCCTATCTTCAGCATTCCATTCTCTTTTTGGTTTTGGAATGTACTAAGTCTCATCTCCCACTGTTACAGCTTTGACAATCTCCAGTGGTCCATCTATCAGTACATCCATCATTTCATCATGAGTTGCAGCAAGGTAAGGCTGCATTCGACGTTTATATTCATCAAATCTATCTAGAGAACACATCAGCATAGTTCTAGCATACTGGTTGTTATCCATGATGCAAGTCTTTGAGAATCAGTGATTTGAAAAAGTTTCAAAGTATTTTCTTAAGTACAACAAGTAGGATTACTTCAGAACAGAAGCACTGCTCCGATACCAATTGTTAGTCCCTTGAAAAGGCTTTGGTTAAGTTTAGAGGGGGGTGAATAAACATAACACTTAAAACTTTTTGGAGTTAACAAACTCAAGAAACTTCAAGATCTGCGATACCTCGATAGCTCTCCGATACACGATAGTCACTTGATGGTTGAGTTTACTGAATTTGTGCAGCGGATATATATCAAAAATAAAGCCTTAAAACTTGTTGTTAAATTTGATACTAAGTATTAGATACTCAGTAGTGTATATGTGTGAGTTCAGTTGCTAGATTCAGTAGGTTGATGTGTATAATAAACTAAATGCAGAATGTAAGTGCAGAAAGTAAGTAGGCAGATTTTGTAGTGGTTCCAGGAGGTGTAATCATGTCAGTCCACTCTTCTCCTGTGATGTTGGAGGTAATTCACTAGAGATCTTTTATGTATCTGTTACAAAGATTCCTAAGATTGATTGTCCTTCACCAATGACTATGGCTTCACAAACTGAAAACTTGGAACAGGTAGGATTGCTGCTCCAAAGTCTTCCACTGGTCCTTGAAGGGTAGGATTGCCTCTTCACCAGCTCCACCACAAACAACAGTCTTTCACACCCAACAGATGCTTCACTGTCTTCAGCAGGTTCTTTGTAAGATAAAGAATGAATCAAGTAAATGATTCAGTTGCAACAGCTTGACTAGGATGATATAATCAGCAGCTTGCAGTCTTCAAGTGTGTAAACTTGATGTTGCTTGAATACAGAATACACTTGAAGATTTTCTCTTGATCAGTAAGGTTAAGCTCAGTAGGTTCAGCAGGGTGCTTTTTCAGCTCAGAATTATCTCTTTTATTTTTCTCTTAAGGTTCATCAATCATCATCTTTTTCTGAGTTGAAAGTCCTCTATTTATAGGTAGGAATGCTTATGACTTGTATTTGAAATTCAAATATAACCGTTCCTGGTTTTTGTCCCATTTGACTTGCTTTCATCACTATTCATAGGATCGACAATCGTCGAATTCCTTTTGACAAAGGCAAATCATCCCACCCTTTGACTTATAACCATTGGATAAAGTTTTGAATCATCCCAACGTTCTTTTAATCTCAGCCCTTGATTTGTTTGATAAATCAGAGGTAGTTGGCTGTCCTTATCCATGTAATCTACCAATGTAATCTTGAATTAACCGAGGTATTATATCAGCAGGTTCATCAGTCTGCTGTAATACCTATCAATCTGCTGAACAACAATTTACTGTGTGACAATTTCAATGCAGCTGATTTCTTTTATCTAACTTTTATTTGTGAAGTTAGATTACACCTTTTTTAATTATAACCAAGTTCCAAACATCATCCAACTTATGGAACTTAGACCTTCTACACAAGGTATATGTAATCAGTTTAGGTCATCACAGACTTGCCTAAATTCTAATTACATATCCTTGACTTTAATCACTAAGTTTGATCCCTTAGCCTTCATTAACTGAGTTTGAGCCGTCAGCCTTCAGTCTTCAGCAGGTTCCAGAAAAGTCTATTGACTTAACTACCCTACTGACCTAGACTAGTCTGCTGAAACAAGTCAGCTGACCTTTACAGTGCTTGTTTGATCAAACCTATTCATAAATAAAACTCTAATAAACCTATACATTTGATCTAGACATCTTTTTGCCTTTGCACTATAACATCTAGTCTGGCACTCATCATCAAAACATAGAAATAAGTCCAACAGGATTGTTGAGTTCCAAATCGAAGCCCTGTTCTATCACTATAAGGCTTTCCAGATTTGAATGCAGTGGAGGAACAAGATGGTTTAGCAGACCCAGCAGCTACGGAAAGTTCAGCAGGCTTATGTTGATTCTGTCTGACTACTTTTTCCTTTCCTTTGAGAATTCTTAATTCAGCATTTAATCTTTCAACTTCTGATTGAAGAGCTTCTTTTTCAGCCTTCAAAATCTCATAACCAGATTGTATTATCCTCAATTGATTAAGGATGGCATCCAAAATTTCTTCATTGTCAGAATTTTTTGGATTTGAACCACAAGTTGATTCACAATCACTTCCAGCATGAGTGTTTATAGATACAAAATTGTATACCTCCTCTGTTTCATCCATGTTAGCCATTAAAGCATAATCTTCCATCTCAGCAACAAGTGCAATATCATAAGATTCATTTCCCTTTTATGATTCTACTTTATATCCTGATTCATCTTCAGCAACCATAGCTTTTTTGCCATGTCTTCTTTGTTGACTTTTGGTCTTTAGTAGGTCTGGACAGTCAGGTCTGAAATGTCCAGGCTTCTTGCAATTAAAGCAAAGATAATCAGGTTCATTTTTCTGTTTAAATTATGGACAATCGGGTTTGAAGTGTCCTGGCTTCTTGCAATGATAGCACAAGTAATCATTATCTTTCTTTGATTCATCCTTCTTCTTTTCACTGAATTTCTTTGTGAAATTCCTTGGAGAACCCTTTCTAGTTTTCATCATTCTGATTTTCTTGCTCAGTAGGGCAATCTGCTCTTGCATCTCATCCAGTAGATCATCTTGAGCTCCTGATGTCTCTCCTGATGTATCTTCTTTGGCTCTTCTTTTTCTGTCTCAGGCACAAGCTTTTTGCTAAATTCATAGGCCTTAAGATCTGAAAGCAATTTGAAGGTGTCCTCTTCATGCAAACTCCTCATTTCTTCTATGGCAGTCACCTTCATCTCCCAAACTTCTTTTGCAGGTAATGCTTCCAAGATTTTTGAGTTGATTTCTTCTTGTGAGTACTTCACACTCAGTAGGGTGAGTTCATCCATGATTGCATTGAATCTTGATTCCATTTGTTCAATGGTTTCATTTGGTTTCATCTTGAACTCCTGGAACTTCTTCTTTGCCACACTGATCTTGTTCTTTTTGATTGCATCAGTGCCTTCACAGATTAATTGTAACTTGTCCCATAGTTCCTTAGCAGTCTTGCAATCCTTCACCTTCATATACATATTGCTATCCAAAGTTCTGTATATGATATCAATAGAAATATTGTTGAGATTTGCTCTTTTTCTATCTTCAGCAGTCCATTCCCTTTTTGGTTTTGGAATGTACTGTGTCTCATCTCCCACTATTACTGACTTGGTAATCTCCAGTGGTCTATCTGTAAGCACATCCATCATTTCATCATGTGTTGCAGCTAGATAAGCCTGCATACGTTGTTTATACTCATCAAAACAATCTAAAGAACACATCAACATTGTTCTAGCATACTGGTTGTTATCCATGATGCAAAGCTTTGAAAATCAGTAACTTGAAAAAGTTTTCAAAGTATTTTCACAAGCACAACAAGTAGGATTACTTCAGAACAAAAGCACTACTCCGATACCAATTGTTGGTCCCTTGAAAAGGCTTTGGTTAAGTTTAGAGGGGGGGTGAATAAACTTAACACATAAAACTTTTGGAGTTAACAAACTCAAGAACTTCAAAGACTGCGATACTTGATAGAGTCTGTTGACACTCGATAGTCTCACCGATCGTTGAGTTTACTGAATTTGTGCAGCGGAAATATATCAAAAATTAAGCCTTATTACTTGTTGTTAAATATGATACCAAGTATTAGATACTTAGTAGTGCATGTGTGTGAATTCAGTTGCTAGATTTAGTAGATTGATGTGTTAGATAAACTAAGTGCATAATATAAATGCAGAAAGTAAGTAGGCAGATTTTATAGTAGTTCCAGGTGGTGTAATCCTGTCAATCCATTCTTCTCCTGTGATGTTGGAGGTAATTAACTATAGATTCTTGATGTAGCTGTTACAAAAATCCCTAAGTTGCTTGTTCTTCACCAATAACTATGGCTTCACAAAATGAACACTTGGAACAGGTAGGATTGCTGCTCCAAAGTCTTCCACTGGTCCTTGAAGGGTAGGATTGCCTCTTCACTAGCTCCACCACAACCAACAGTCTTTCACACTCAAAGATGCTTCACTGTCTTCAGTAGATTTCTTGTAAAAGAATGATTGAATCAAGTCAGTGATTCAACTTTCAGCAACTTGATCAGGATGATATGATCATCAGCTTGATGTCTTCAAGTGTGTAAACTTGATGCATCTTGAATGCAGATTACACTTGAAGAAGTTTTCTGGATCAGTAGCTTTATGCTCAGTAGGGTCAGTAGGGTGTTTTTCATGATTTAATTCTGATTGCTCAAGACAGATCCTTAATTTTTATCAATGTTCATCACTTGTATCTGAAATAGGAGTCCTTTATTTATAGGTAGGAATCCTTGTGACTTATGTTTGAAATTCAAACATAGCCGTTTCAGATTTGTCTCCATCTTGACTTGCTTTTTCCGATCGTTCTGGGGTCGACAATCGCGATTCCTTTTGACTGTTTACAGTATGTCCACCCTTTGACTTGATCCATTGGATAAAGGTCTGAATATTTCCAACGTCCATTTGATCTTAACCATTGATTTGTTTGATAAATCAGAGGTTGTTAGCTGTCCCTTTCTTTGTAATCTTCCAATGTAGCCTTTGATTAAATCGAAATATGTGTCCAGCAGGTTCCTGAGAATATAAGTCTGCTGATATACACATCTATAAGTTGATCCTTATTTTGCTATGTTTAGAAACACTTCAGCTTACTTTCTTTTTTCTAACTTTTATTTATGAAGTTAGATTACACCTTTTTGCATATAACTAAGTTCCAATCATCACTTATCTTTTGGAACTTAGACCTTGTACACAAGGTATATGTAATCAGTTTAGATCATTACAGACTTCCCTAAATTCTGATTCCATATCCTTGACTTTAATTACTAAGTTTGATCCCTTAGCCTTCAATAACTGAGTTTTAGCCTCACCTTTTCAGTCTTGACGAGTTTCCTGACTAGTCTATCGACTCAATTACCCTCTCGATCTAGACTAGTCTGCTGATGTAAGTCAGCTGACCTTTACAGTGCTTGTTTGATCAAACCTATACAAAATCAAATTCTAATAAACCTATACATTTGATCTAGACATCTTTTTCCCTTTGCTCTATAACAGCTAGTCTGGCACTCATCACTAAAACTTAAAAATAAGTCCAACAGACCCAAATCCAATAACAGGTTTAATTCTTACCTCAGTTATTCTAGTGAGCTCGACACTCTAAACGATCTCGACTTCACCAAAAGTAGATGGCCATAAAATCAAAACGTTTCAAACAATGGAATAAAATGGAACTATTCTTTTTGGCAATTTCGAGCAAAAGAGCTAACGACCCCACCAAAATGAGGGGCCCACACATATACACACCTTGGCGAAACAAACAAACTTGTCCAATAAATAAAAATCAAACAGTGGCCACTGGCAATGTCAAATTACTACAAAAAGAAGAAATAAAAAGTGCAAAATTACAGCGAAAATCAAAGAATAGTGAGTCAAGCTTGTTTGTCTGAAGGAGGAGTTTCGGTATGAGGCCCAGTCAAATTCAAAAATTGATCGCACTCTTCCTCATGACTCTTATCCTCGCCGACACTAGTAGCAGCAGCTCCCGCAGTAGCAGTAGCAGCCTCTGCTTCCTTCACAACAAACTCAAGAGCCTCTTTCTCCATCTCTAACATCATGGCACGAAGACTTTTCTCGTTGACCGTAGGAGGATCCCAAAGCGGCTAACCGTTCTTCAAACTTTCGAGCCGGAAATCTTCGAGTTGAACAGCGGTGTAAGGAAGAGCGGGATGGAAGACTCTCAGCTCAGGGTCATCCTGATCCATGATTAGCCAGTCATGCAAGGTCTCAAGATTCGGGGCTTCCTCACAAAATGCTTTAAGGCACCTCGACACATGATAGAAACCCTGGTCAAACCCGTCAAACAAAGCATCTTTGACCTTTCAGACGACGTCAGTAGCAGCGACCTCAGATTCACTCAGCTCGCTCTTCAATCTGTCAACGAGCTCATGGGCCTCCGCCACCTTAGCAAGAGCTTTATCTCTCTCCGACTCGGCGGACTTCTGAAAATCAGCAGCTGATTGCGCCTTCTTGGAGAGGGTCTGATTTTCGGTATGAAGCCGACCTACATCAGCCACAAGCTCTTTTTCCCTCTGATCGGCCTCGACCCGGAACGCTTTTTCTCTCCGATCTGCTGCATTGGCCCGGTCCGTTTCAAAAACCAACTTCACCCGCATCTCAGCGAATTGGCTCGCCATCTTTTTTCCCTCTTCATTGCAAGCCCAATCGACTTGCTTAAGTTTCATGGCAACCTGAAAATAAAAGAGTTCAGAACCAGGAAACTTTAAGAAAATAAAAAGCTTAAAAATGGAAAAGGCACATTACCGCACTAGCCGTAGTTCCGTAAAGGCCGAGCACCTCGAGTAAGAGCTGTTGGCTGGAGAAAGGTCCTATAGAAGCTATCGATGCCACCACGTCGGCTTGAGCTATCCAATTAACGATGCCATTACTGACCATTAATTGGGGGGCATCGGGCAGTCTAAACTTCAAATTTTGCAGAGGAACCACATCAGAAATGGAGGCAGACAACTCCCCGGACATTTTTAAAGAGATGGGCTGTCTTAGGAAATCACAGTCCAACCACAAGGCCGGATTCCCCTTAAACCCCACAGGGATTTTCTTCTTGCCGGAGTCCTTGTGCCACGGCTCAACGGTAACAGGCTCGCTATCAGAAGCGACCCTTCTCGACGGACTCTCTGTCAGATCAATGGCGGTGCTAGCCGGCTCGACCTCCTGGAGAACCCAAGCATCCTCTGCAATCGAAGAAGACTCGACATCAACGTTGCTGGAGCTCTGGCCGCCCTCAATGAATCGGCACACACATCAACCAGGTCTTCACCCACGTCTATCAGGCCGGAATCCTTTCTTTCAGTAGGTCTTTTCCTCTTCGCATTGTTCGTCACGACAGGTTTATCTACCTTTGAAGCCGTGACAGGCCTAGCCGCCTGTGCCAAGACTGCACTACCCTCGGCAGCCGTGATATTGAGGTTGGCCGCAGTAGAGGAAACACTGGCGGCCGGAACATCCTCCATGCTCACTGGGGGAGGATCCATGAGTTTTCTGGCCTCCAACAAGGCCTACCGAGCTTTCCTCTCATCCCTCGGACGGGCCATCACAGCATTCCGGTCCACGTTGGCCAACACCATTGTACCTATAAGGCAAATGGTTAGAATTCTAGAGGAAACAAAAATACAATCAAAGACAGTTAAAGAAAAGGGAAAAACAAAGTTGAAAGAACAAATTACTGGCAGGCCGCGATCCCTCAACCCCTTTGCATATCGGGCACTGAGTGGGGAAACACTTCCCAGATGGCACTCAGCATACCAATCTTCATATACACCCAGGTTGGATGCCTTCACCACAGGCTGAACGGTGATCGGCCCAGGAATACCGGCCACGCAACCAAAGGGGGCCTTAAGATCAATCAAGCTCCTCCAGCTAAAAGTCCTCTTATGCGTCTCACTCTTTTCATCCCAACCAAGAAGCTTATAAAGCTTATCGAGAAGCTTCTGCTCGATGCGATCAAAAGCCTTGGGCACAATAACCATATTCTGCCTCTTCTTTGGATGCACGTCGAACTTTGGAAACGGCAATCCGGACTTCGATTCGACCATCATGGCCCTTGTGTTCCAACTCCAGACTTTATTCGAAGTCCAGTAAAATAAGCGACATTTCTTCACTCTGGTCGCCAGAAAATTGCTCGATTCAGCTTTGTTTGTGGCCGTTTTGCAGAAGGTATAAAACTTCAAAAACACTTTAAGGGAAGGCTCGTAGCCCAAAATCCGACAAAGCACAATGAATGCCATTACGACCCGAACCATGCCAGGAGTAAAATCACAGGGAAGGGCTGCTAGACTCCACATGACCTCGATGAAGAAATGCTCAAAAGGCGGTCTGAGGCCGGCAACAAAATGGTCATAAAATAGTACATGACCGTCTTCCTTCAGTCTTAAACCCGCCCGGTTTTCTACCTTCTTGAAGCCGGAGAAACGATAACCAGGAGAAATGTTAAACTCAAAAAGGAATTTGGATCCCCTATACGAGATCGGACGACTGCCCAATCTCACTCGATCCGTCTGTCCAGGGCGTCGATTTCCTCATCTTCCCTCAGGGCCTCCGAGTTCAGCGGCCTAGAAGTTTTGTTGCTCTCTTTCAGCTCGTCATCCTCATCAACAGACTTCTTCCTCCGCTTGGGTTTCTCAGCCTTGGATACCACAGCAGAGGAAGAACCTTTAGCCCTGACGGCCTCCTTCCCAAACTTTCTTGATTCTTTGGGAACCGCAACCGAAGGGACGGACTTCCTTTTCAGCACCTTAAAACCAATAGATTTGGGACGACTTGACTGTGGTGGAACCAACTGGGGCAATACCATATCATCCTCTGTGACTTCACCGTCGTCACCCTCACCGGAGCTGGTGCTTACTTCTTCGGCATCCTCGGAACTATACCCATGAACACCATCATCATCGCTACTTCCTGATCTGTCGCTCCCAGGCATCCTGTAAAAGAAAATAATGAGGTGGATAAGACATCACCCAAGACAGTGGAAGTCGGGCCGAGACAATCCCTGTCACTTCATCTCGACACCCCGTCTTTTCGTTTCGCACCCCATTCTCAGAAATCAATGGCAAAATCTTGGGACTTCCGGTTAAAGCAACATCCGGCACTCAATCAATATCCAAAAATAACCTCAGACTCAGAAGCAGGAACGGCAGAGCCAAATAAAATGCGAAAGTACTAGAGATTAACAAGGAAACACAACTTTCTTGACAATAAACACGAAATACGAGAAGGGTGATAGAGCAAGAAATGAGTCTTCGGAATCCTGCCGGAAATCGCCAAACCGGAGAACCTTTGCTTACAATCTGTCAGCAGACAATCGCCAAAGAGGTTTCGAAATTTGAAAATGTTTAAGCCTTGGGGTTCTTGTCCTTAGAGGGAGGCTCGTGGTTGACATTCCGACTCAGGAGCTGACTCCAAATGAGCTTCGAATCAGCTCGAGACCTAAGGGCCAAAAAGCCAAATCTTATGAAGCTAAGGCTATCCGCCCATTTACAGCTTCGAATCGGCTCGAGGCCTAAGGCCCAAGAAGCCAAATCTTATGAAGCTAAGGCTATCCGCCCATTTACAGCTTTGAATCGGCTCGAGGCCTAAGGCCCAAGAAGCCAAATCTTATGAAGCTAAGGCTATCCGCCCATTTACAGCTTCGAATCGGCTCGAGGCCTAAGTCCCAAGAAGCCAGAACTGATGAGGCCAAGACTATTTCGTCCTCACCATCCATAGAGGAGTCAAGAGGTCAAGTAATCAAAGTAAGAGCTACTCCCCACCCAGCCTCTCGAGAGATCAGGTTGTGGAGTAAGGGGCCATTGATAGGGCGGACCCGTCTTCTGGCCTACCATCCTGCCGGCCGGATTCCCCAGGAATCGATCGTCTGCCCCTGTAGCGTGGGGATCGGATCCCAATCGAGGGTATCCCGGTGAACAGGATGCGAGCCCAGGTCGGATGCGGATAGGTTTATCTTACGGATCGAGCCCTCGTCATATACCTGCTTATGTATAGTCCTTTATTATAATTGTATCCAATGTGATCTATTCACGTCCTATAAATAGGGCTTGTTGTAACCTCATTAAGAGGAGGAACTCGGATGATATAAAAGATAAGGCTAAGCCAAATTCACCAACTCACTCTATCAACTGTATGGCACCACCTCCTTCACACGAAGCTCCACCGTGAGCAACCACCAACAACACCACTAAAATAGCCAGATATCCACCACAATACCACCGCTGACACCCCAGAAAATTTACATGTTATCACCTAGGTATCTTTTATATGTAATCGTGTCGGAGACACGACACATATAAAAAAAATCAAGCTGACGTAGTTCTTATTGTTTTTTTAGTGTTTTATAGTTTTTTTTATAGTTCAGGTTCCGTTTTCTTCTCCGCCTACTCTTTGGTGCGATAATATTGGCGCCACCTACCTTGCCTACAATCCAGTGTTTCATGCCCGCACGAAGCACATAGAGATCGACTTCCACCATGTTCGCGAATTAGTTGCCGCCCGCAAGTTTGGCATCTTTTTTATCTCCTCGAAGGGTCAGTTGGACGATGTCATCACCAAAACGTTGGCGCAGCCTCGTTTTGCTAGTTTAAAGTCCAATCTTTGTGTTCAACCTCTTCCCAAGGGATAGCTGGGGCATGTCGAGAGTAATATTGATTTGTGTTAAATATTATTATTATTTGTCATTTATTATTTATATCTTGTTGGCCAAATCGGCTTGAGCCTATATATTTGTATCTACACTATTCTGGTAATTCAATGAAATACAATTATTCTAAATCATATACACTTGAGATAGGAAACATCTTTTTGGAAACATTTTATCACATTTTTTTTTATATTATAAATATAGATAGATATATTAGATTTAGATATAAATATAGATACAGTTTTTTTTATCAACAAACAAATTTATTCAGATTTAGCAAGTGCTACAGAAAAGTTACAAAGTACCAAACAGAGCAAGCCTAGAAACAGAGCTGGACTAATACAAAAAAAACAGAGCTGGACTAATACCAAAAAAGGGTTTGTAGCTTCTCTTTTTTTTTTTTTTTGAGAGGAACAAGGGTTCGTAGTTTTTTTTTTTGTTTTTTTTTAACACAAGGGTTCGTAGTTAAACTGGACTTAAAAAAAAAAGGGTTCGTAGTCATAAGTTTTAAATAAAAAAATCTCATTTAATTAATTGTATAAACAAATAATAATTACCTCAAAGAGCAATAACCTTAACCTTCGTTGGTCACTTCCAAAATTACAACTTTGTTGTGAATCCTCATGAGCATTTTTTGCAATGTTTGCCATAGATGGATCCAACATAACTGTATCAGCGGATAATTTCTGTGGATAATTTCCCTCACCAACATCACAGATTTCCCTTAAACGTTGCAGAGTAGGCCCCAAAAACCAGGGACGGAACCAGGAATTGAAGATCGGGTGTGTTAATGGACTATATTTATATGATCGGGTGGGCTGGATTAAGAAAACTAACTGTCTTGGACTGGGTTATATAAGGTTTTTGATGTACCGAAATTAAAATCCGGGTGGGCACAGTCTTCCCTTTGGGTCCGTCCATGCCAAAAACCTCGATCCATTGAGAACAAAATCATAACCCGTAACCGGATCTAATGGGGCTGAATTTCTTGACAAATCATTTACTGTACCGGAATCTGTTCCTGCAGCTGGTGGAATAAAAGAACCCATTTCTTTGCTGTAAATTGAGGAATCTTCCTTATAATTTTGTACATTAAAATCCAGAGGAAGTGTATTGGCTATAGTACTCTGCTGGTTATGATGTGAAGACAATGATAAAGACAACCCATGACTGCATGCATTAACAATCCTGGTACTCCCGGCCGACAGCTCATCCGCCGGTGGACATACATGATTAAAGAACTTGAAGCTGCTGTAATGAAAAGGGTAGGGTTTCATTTCTTGAATCGAGCTAGTGTTTAGCTGTGTAAAATACAATGGATACGTCATATACATGAGGTTAAAAACCGAAGAAGTACTAGAATTAGAAACACCACTGAAATTTTCTCCAGCGGCATAACCCAGAAAACTCAGGCGGCGTAACTCCTCAGTCCTCCTATACATGCTGTTCCACAGTAGTTGTTGTTGCCCCAGCAGAGGCTTTGCGCTCCTCCGCCTTCTCCGGTCATGAAATCTGAAGAGCAGAGAGATGGATCATAGATGGGCACTTGAGCAGCAAACCTTGAAGTTGAAAGTTAGCAAAGCTGACCGTATCTCTTCGCCGTTTCTGTGGGGACATGGTACGGATCAATTGAACGAACAAATGGAAAATAAAGTGTACATTTGTGATGAGCAGTGATATATCTACTATCAATTTTACCACAACATTTTACACAACACAATCAACACCATACATTTTGTTGGGACTTGATATCCATCACAATCAATAATTCGTCCCTTTAATAAATGGAAATCAAGAATGTTGTGGAAAGTGCACTACACAAATGGATAGTGCACATACCATTTCCCATTTGTGATTGTAATATGTTTAAAAGAGTTTTTAGCGATGAGTGCAAAAATAGAAGAAAGAAAAGATGGAAAAAGGTGATGTGTTTTACTAGAGAGAGAAGGAGATGAAGAGAAAAGAGATGTGGTAAAGATTGATGGAAATGAAAGACAATACTCACAGATCCTGTTTAAAAACAGAACTTTTCTGAGCCAGCAACCCTAAATACCCTAATCCTGTTAAAAAACAATACTTTTCTGAGTTAGAAACTCTAAACCAACAAGAGGCTCCAACGACTCCAAAAATACCGTTTTCTGTGAGAAGCTTTTGTGTGTTATATCCACATACATCTAATTGAATGGTAAACAAATCTGGATAAAACAATTTGAACTCTGTTTAAGAATAGAAGATGTACAGTGTGCACTCTGAATATTTGAGGAAACATTGAAGGGGAGAGACCCCCAGAAGTTTCAGAAACAACTCTTCCTCAAGCAACTCACAAAAAGCAGGAGGTCGTGGAGTTTAGTGGTCATACAGAGAAGAGGACTATTCATCAACAACCTATTGACACAGCCAGGGCCGAACTGGATGCCCTACTCAGCAGACGATCAGACGAACTTCTCTTTGTATCACCTTTTTACTAAGTATATTGATAGCTATCCCTGACCAGCGGGGTTCAAGATTCCCAAGATTGAGTCATATGACAGGTCTAAGAATCCTTATGATCATATGCATATACATCTCCCACATGAATTTGTATAATGCACCCGATGTGATGAAGTGTAAGGCCTTCCCGCACTGCTCACTGGTAGGGCTAGGGAATGGTTCAATAAGATTCTTCCCAGGTCGATCTCCGACTTTGGGGCCTTAACTCAGAAGTTTGTACATGCATTTATCGCAGCTCGTATGTTCCAGAGAAATCAGACTCATCTCCTTACTTTGAAGCAAAGACAGAGGGAAACAATTTTTCACTTCATAAAGCACTTTAATGAAGAATCTGCCCTGGTGCGGGATACAGATGATCGGTTGCTGGTCACCTCCTTCATGGCAGGTCTACGAGAGGGACGGCTGCACGCCAAACTGAATAGAAAACTTCCTCAATCAATGGAAGAATGCCTTGATGTAGCTTACAAGCACTGCCAAGGGGAAGAAGCGAATAGGTTAAAAAGAGAGATGGAAAGAAGTGAAGGAAAGAAAAACATGTCTGAAGACAAATCAGACAAGAAGAGAAAGTCATTTTGGGATCGGGTAACTAAACCCGTCTCATATAGGCTAGGAAAGAATGGAGCTCTACAGTATAGAGATTTCATCCCGTTGAACAGATCTCGCGAGCAGGTCCTCGCAATCATAGAAAGAAAGGGTATAGCCAAGGTCCCACCACCAATGAGAGGACCCAGAGAAAAGAGAGATCCCGACAATTTTTGCAAGTATCCTAAGGACATCAGCCATGATTCAGAGCAATGTCGAGATTTAATAAGAGATATTGATGCGGCAGTAATGTTAGGAAAGCTGGATGAGGTCAAGATCGGTCTCATCAGGCCGAACCACATGGCCGACGTGAGTTCTGGCGTAGAAATAACTATCAAGATCAAGATAATAAAGATGAGATTCGAAGAAGAAGAGACCACTCACCAGACCCCGATGGTCAGTTGGACAATCGCCCCATAAACACGATCAATACGATCGTAGGGGGGCCAAACAACACCAGCAGAAATGAAGGTATGAGCATTGGTAGGTCCACTGCTCCTACTCAATCCAACATAAGGTAGAGACTGTTGAGATAAGTAACCTATGGTCCTAAGGACCCTCTCCCTTTGGTGATAAACAATGAAGGATTAGTGATAGATGCGGCGATTAGCAGGAATCGGACAAAACGAATATGTGTGGACACAAGCAGTGCCGTAAATGTCCTTTATCACAATGTTTTCATAGCTATGAAGTTGAAGGATACCGACCTCACTCCCGTATCAGCTCCTTTGTTTGGCTTCGCCGGACCCCTAGTACACCCACTAGGCATGATCAATCTCCCAACTACTTTTGGACAAGGAACCAAGGGAAGGATCTTGATGGTAAACTATGTGGTGGTAAAAGCCCCTTCAGCATATAATGTGATAATGGGAAGGCAAACGTTCATTGATCTTTGAGCTGTAATATCACCAGCTCATGTCAGCATGAAGTTCCCGACTAGAGAAGGCTCCATGGAAATTAAAGGCGATGTGGAAACATCCAGGAGTTGCTACACAGAGTAATGCTAGTTCGTCCATTATGGCGCTAAATCATGTTTCCATTTGATTTTTATTTTCGCCTGACTTCATCTTGAAATTTTCAAACTTTTGTTTGGCAACTGAGATCTTGTTTTCTTTGATGGAGTCAGTTTCTTCACAAACCAGTTGGAGTTTCTCCCACATTTCTTTTGCAGTAGTGCAATCCTTGACCTTCAAATATATGTTGCTGTCGAGAGTTCTGAGGATGATGTCCATGGAAACGTTATTCAGATTGTTCATTTTTCAATCATCGTTGTCCATTCTCTCTTGGGCTATGGGACTTTAACTTGGTCACCATTGACAGTTTGTATGTGAGTGATTTGGATAGGTCCATCAGTAAGTACGTCCATCATCTCATCATGAGTGGCTGCTAGAAAGGCCTACAAACGACGTCTGTGTTGGTCCCTTGGAAAGGCTAACACAAGTTTAGAGGAGGGGGTGAATAAACTTGTCACCAAAAACTAGATTATCCCAGATAAGGTTTAGTTTTAACTTGTGTGGAGTTAAGCTGACAAAGCTGAGTTTAAGTCAAACTGACTTATGACAAAGTTGAGTCAACCGGCAGCGGATCTAAGTTTTAGCCTTTAACTAGATTTTGTTGATTCTATAAGAAAAAGCTGAGTATGCAAAACTGAATTCTGGTGAATGTCAGTTTGTCAGCTGTGTATGCTTATAACAATCAGTTTTCGTATGCTGTATGAACAAATATAAATGCTGTAAAAATAAATAAATGAGTAAAGTAAAAAGAGCAAGAATTATAGTGGTTCCAGGTGGTGTAATCTTGTCAGTCCACTCTTCCCAGGTGATGTAGGAGGAAAATTCGACTAGAACTCCTAGAGGTACGCTGTTACAAAAGGTCCTAAATGATAGTCCTTGACTAATCCCTAGTATCACTATCTAAACAACTAAAGAACATGTTGGATTGCTGCTCTTCAATTGCTTGAATCACTGATCCTTAGAGGGTTGTATTGCCTCTTCACCAGCTACCACCACAAACACAGTCTACCCGACTGCAAATATCACAACTGTTCTTGGCAACTCCTTAACCGGATTGCTTCACAGTCTAAACCTTTGATTAAGAATCAAAGTCGGGCTGAGAATCAATAAATTGATTCTTGCTTGTGGTTCTTCAAAGTGTCGAAATCTGGATATGATCGATGTAGCTTGAACACTTGAAGAAATCTAGATATGATCTTGTTGAGCGCAGATATTGATAGCAATTCAGATGAACTAGACTTGTAATCGAGATGCTTGTAAATCGGTGTTGTTGTGTGTTTGATCCTTGATGCAAAGTCCTCTATTTATAATGTGAGGTCCAACGTTCATCATGCTTGAATTTGAATTGTATCAACGTCTATATTTTCAGATGTCAGGTGTCAGTGGCCATTCTGACATTTCAGTTCTTTATCCAATAAAATCCTTGATTTAAAACGTTCGAATGTACTTTTAGTCGCTTGGATGACTATAAAACTAAGTTTTCTGATCATTTTTATACTGAGTGTGTCAATTTTTAGTTTGTTAACTGACTTAGAGCATTAACTGAGTTTTTACTCTTCTTTAAAATTTCAGTACTCTATTTATCTGATTTTATGTGACTGAATCAGATTACCCCATTTCTTATACAGATCATCTAAGATATCATTGTCCTTAAGATACTTAGGTCTTCTTTCAAGATCCATAAAGTCAATTCAGACCATCACAGACTTACCTGAATTCTAACTTTACATCTCGGCTTAAAATTTCTTCAATCTTCTTCAATCTTCTTTAACTAAGTCTGTGTCCCTCATTTCTTCAAATATTGAGTTTGTTCCCTCAGCCTTCAGTTCTAGATAAGCTGACCAAGTCTGTGTCCCTCAGTGAACTTACCTTCTTCAGTTCTGAGTGAACTTCAGTTTTTGGTGTATATCTTCAGTCTTATGTTATGTTCCAGTTTTCTAGATGATTTCCAATTTTCAGTTTTATGACACTTCTATCTATTACAGTGCTTGTCTGATATAACTTATAAAATTATCAGACTCTAGTAAAACTTATACATTCAGTTCTAGACATCTTTTAGCTTTCCACTATAACGGCTAGTTTCAGCACTTCATCAATGGGTTGTAAACAAACATATACTTAAATGAGATGAATCACCATCACAACAAAATTTTATTTCCAACAATTTCCCCCTTTTTGATGATGCCAAAACCCTCCTTAAAAGAAAAGCTTAAAGATAATAACAATGCAAAACAAAGTAAAATTGGAAATTGGATTTCATTAAGAATTTTCAAAAACTGGAATAGTTACACAGTTGATAATAATAACTGAAATAAGATCTAAACATTTCTTTGTGTAACTTTGATAAACTTATGTTCCTTATCGTGAAAACGGTATTCTTCTTCAATCTTTGTATCTTCCTTGTTGAAAGTTCTGAGATAATCCACTTGACTTGTAAGATTCCATTTTCTCCAAAGAAATAATTTAGGAAGATGTCTTTCGTCTTTGTAGTAATCTTCAAATTCTGAAATATCAGCTTTCAGCTGTTCTTTCTTGTCTTTAATTTGAAGTTTTTCTTCAATTCTCTTAATCTTCTTATGATGTGCCATCTTCTGATTGTGAAGAACATCAGATAAGAATTGTTGAATAGGTGTCCTAAACCCAACCAGGTTGGACCGGATCCGACCGGGTCGGGTCGTTTACAGTCTATTTTAGTTCATGTAATAACTTTATTATGATTAATAAAAGCACTTATGTTATTATATATTGTTTATCTTCATATTATTTGTTATATATATATATATATATATATATATATATATATATATATATATATATATATATATATATATATATATATATATATATATAGTAACCACCCTAGTGTCAAACTCGTGATAGAGAAACCATGATAGTGATTATGGTTGATGAGATCTCTAATCACTTTAATAAGTTTGATACTTAAATGTCTCTAGTTATAAGTACGGTCAAACGGGACATTGATAGTATAATTAGATTAGCACGTATTGGATGTCTTCTATATTATAGAAGGTAGGGATAGATCTCGTCTATCGAAGTGTAGAGACACTTGGACTGTACGTGGACGTGGGTTTAGACTGACCCACTTACATTAAGTGTTACACTATTTGGCGGTTGTGTAATTATCCTTTACATCGGAGTCTTCATGGCATCACGGTGTGGATTGTCATGCCTTGACACTATGGAGATTTCCCCTATCCACGGGGCGATCATGCGGTAGTGATTGGGTGTGATATTGAAGCATGCGGAGTATACATGATTTGTCATCCGGGAATCGCGTATCCTATGATTGGGATCGAATATCCGAAATGGTCTTCTTATAAGGAATGTCAAGCTCTCGAGAATCTTTTCAAAGTGGGAGTAAATGTGTTATTCTGAGAGAGCATGATATCCAAATTATAAGATACGATCGTCAATGTATTGACACTCGATATACGATCGTATGGATATTGTTATAGCGATAGGATTAATTGTAAGTTACACGGTAACTGCTTCACACGAGAGGTAGTAATCATTGCTTTTGACTCTTCCGATGATTGGGGGTCACGGTGTGTTGCTAGACGCTATCCCGTGATCGTTAGGCATGAAGGGTGTTTTCGTAAATTGCACTTTGTGTCTATGGCCAACATATTCGGAAGCCTATCAGGTCACACACATATGAACTTCGAGTCGGATTAAAATGCGGTTATAGTTGATAACCAAATAAGGAAAGTTTATCCCTGGACTATAAATGTTATAGTGGTAAATTAATATGGTGGTACTTATTTATTATGAATAAATAAAATACAAGATATTAATTATACTTAAATTATATTAATTAAAGAATATGCCGGATGCCAATTAGTTGACATTTGGGGCGTCACTTTTAATTGTATAAGATACACTTGGATTGTGCACTTTAATTAATAAGATTACTATAATATTAATATTAGATATTAATTGATTTTGGAAAAATAGATTTATGGAAAAAAGATATATATATAATCAATATAAGATATTGACAATATTTAGATTTTATTTAATATGATATATTATAATAAAAGAGATAAATCAATCTAATTGATTTTCCTTATTTTATTGGGAAAAAGTTTTCTTCTCCTCCACTCATATTTGGGACGCCACTTTGCCTGTAAAAGGAAATGGGTGTCAAGCTATTTTGTACATTACAATCCCAAGGGCTAAAAGTTCTTGAGTAAAATAGAGAGCTTCCAATAGAGAGTTTGAGAGAGAGGAAAAAGGCCGGTCTAGCAGCTGGAGTTTTTCCGATAGCAATCCAAGGAGGATTCCGGGGAGGAGTTCGTGTGGATCAACGATAGAGCCCGGACACGTGGACGGCTTGCGCACTGTACAACTCTCCATTCACGGTCAAAGCAACGATCTTATAGATCATCCAAGGTATAACCATCAAATTACATAACGTGTTTATTGCATTAAACAAAGAATGATCTAGAAAAGGAAATCAAAATTTTAAATTCCGCTGCGTTAAACTAGTGATTTCCTAATAGTGGTATCAGAGCCAGACTTCGAGCTTAAGCAATAAGCACAATTTAATTGAGTAGTAATTAATCGATAGATGCAAGATCTAAAATCATGAGATGCTTAAAACTAAAAAAACAAAAATAAGGGTTCGATTGGGGGGGATGTCGATCGGCGGCGGCCCCCCTCCTATGCGGCGGCGGCGACGGCTCTAGAGCTGCCGTCGTTAGTTGTCCTCTTCCAAACGGGGAGATCGACCTTTGTCATTTTGTGATATTTATTGTGCATAGATATCTCTTTTGTTTAGTTGTGTCATGTGACCAACCAATGGTTCAAATAGTTTGGGTCATTAGGAAACCATAGTGCCATATTAACCAAAATATTGGCCTTTCCAAATTTTGATTTGGAATAGGCCTAGGCCCTTTTCAAATATTTGATTTGCAAAAGGCCTAGGCCTAGGCCACTTTCAAAATTTTGATTTTGAAAAGTGGCCAGGCCTAAACTAAATTTGGTTTAGGAAAATGCCTTTTGGTTTAGGAAACCAAAGGCATCCCTTTTGGTTAATAACCAAAAGGAAAGGAAACAAATTAGTGACCTTATAATTTTAATTTTAATTGTTCAAATTTAATAAAATTGAAAATAGAATCGATTTAAAATTAAATGTTAATTTTAATTTTCGATTAAGTCATATAATTAATTAAAATTTATTTAATTATTTGATGTGATAAAATAAGATGCATAAGTAGTCAAAATTAGAATTTATTCTTTTTCATAAGATAAAATTGTATGGATTAGATGTGTAGATATAATGTGATTATATGGACCCCGACTGATCATGGGCTCGACCAATAGGATAGATGGGAATGTTTTCTTTATGTTGGTTTTTGAAAGTTGTCCTAGGCCGTTATGAAGAACGTGACCTAGTTTATTTTTTGTATTTATCACATTCCCGTTGGTAAGGTTATTCGAATGTTGCCTATTATAATTCTTTGGGGCATATGGAAAGGTTGATGCAGTGCTCTCCATGAAGGGGATATTGGTTCCAATCAAGTTATTAAGGGTGTTATAGCAGATTTGCAAAATATATGTCAGAATATGAGGCTTCAACTGAAACATGAAGATGATAAAATTCTCAAAGTTCAGGTCTTCTAAAGCAGCTTGTACCTAAATCAAAAAAGACTGCCATTGCAGTCATGTGGCAAGCCCCTCCTCAATCCTTCTATAAGGTTAATACTGATGGTCTTCCATTCATAATCCAGGACTTGCTGGGGGAGGGTATATTATTAGAGATGAGCATGGTGATATTATAATTGCTGGCATGCAGGCTTATGGGATTGCTACAAACTTTGAAGCTGAGTTGGGTGCTCTTAAAGCTGGTATTGATCAATGCATTGATATGAAGCTGCAAAATGTTGATATTGAATGTGACTCAAAACAGCTTGTTGTTATGATACATGGTTCAGTTCAAGCTCCTTGGAAACATATAACTGATATCTCTCAGATGATTGAGAAGATAGAACATCAGCATTATCAGGTGACACATATCTTTAGAGAAGGGAATATGGCTGCTGACTATCTACCTAAAATGGCTAGTATAACACATCATTCCAATATTATAAGGAGGGGAGGTGCAGATAGAAAGCTGAGGGATATTATTCATGAGGATAAGATGCAGATGCCACACATAAGATATCACTGATGGAGTTGTTCTCACAATTGTTTGTCACCCTTGGAAGGTGCAAACCAGGTTGTGTCTACTCCTTTCTCAAAATTTTCAGTGCTATGCTTCCTTTTTATATGAACGGTTCATGTGTGCTTGTACTTGACTGTGGCAGTTTCTGTTTTTATTTCTGGCCAACCTGAGGGCTATGAGACACCAAGACTGCTATGGATTATTGCTTGGAGAGCTGCTGTAGCATGAAGATATATTGGAGGTTGCTGTCTTTTGTTCAAGTCTTGGATTAGCAGCTGGGGAACACCACGACTGCCATGTTTTTGTTTGCATTGGGGTGTTGTTGCAGCATGAAGATTTACAGGGTGTTTGGCTATCTTTTGTTGGGTTGCTGCAGGAAGTGCATCACTTTGGCATAGAACTAGGACTTTTTAGTTTGTATTGTTTTTTCGTTGTTTTTTCCTTAGTTGGGCTGGTTTTTTTGCCAATGTGTGAGGCCCATACTCTTTCTCTGGCACCCGATTTTTCCCACACCGGGTTTTTCGGACCAGGGTTTTAAGGAGGTGGGGTAGCACATTGAAGACATCTTTAGTTGGGAGGAGGCCATGGATGGCAAAAACTTGTAATACTTTATTTTAATAAAATTTACAAGTTTTAAAAAAAAATTAATGAAGCAAGAAGATGAAGACCAAAGAGAGATAAAGAACCCATTGGCGTACAACAATAAAGATCCTATTGACGGTTGCAGTTTCCTTTAGATGGTGACCCGCGGTTTCGTCAGTTTGTATTCGAAACCGTACCTAGGAAAAGTCCACGATCATACCGGTTATTTTGTGCGCGGAATGTTGTGTATGTTTTACTTTATATGATATCATACTAATATGCACATAGTAGATGAGATCATATATAAATAAAATTAATTAAATGAATTAATTTAAAATTATTCTCACGACAAAAATTGAGCCAAAATTGTCTCATAATATTATAATGACGGTGAAGAGCCCTTGTTCGGATCCAACTGATCGGCCCACGTCGGGAGTTGACCTACCTCGGGTATATCGTCATTATCAAGCTATGATCGTTATGAGTTCTCATGAATACTTGGGTTACGACTCGACTAAGAATCTTACGGTGATTGGCCCACGTCAGGACCGTTTGATTTTAGAGACAAGCGGTGGCTATCATATAGAGATGTGAACTGTCAAAGGGTTGACTAGTCAACCAATGGAAGTCGAATAAGATTCGACCGGTAAATGTACGCACCTTCGAAATTGACACGGTCGATTGGCCCACGTCGGGGATCGAGTCAACTAGATTGGATTCCATCCACTAAAGGATTTATAAAATTCTTGAAAGCCAATTGGGAATAGTTGGCTACTCGGAGCAAAACCTTATAAATTTTAAGTGCAAGTTTAGGGTTTTTAAATACATGAGCTTTTACTTATTCTATCTTTATTTATTGTTGTAGAAAATGTCAAACAAATTGAACCTTCATTTTATCATCGACAATAAGCTTGACGAAACCAATTTTCTCGATTGGGAAAAAAACCTCAAAATCGTTTTTAGGCACGAGAAGATTGGCTATGTCTTGGACGAGGCCCTACCGGAAAAGTCCGCTGAGGGTTCGGCTGCAGATGCTGTCGAGAAGTATAACAAGAAATATTCTGACAGTACTGATGCTACATGTATCATGCTTACTTCGATGACACCTGAACTGTAGAAACAGCATGAGTCTATGGACGCCTACTCAATCATGGTCCACCTAAAGGAACTCTATGCTTCTCAGTCTCGCACTGAGAGGTACGAGGTCTCGAAGGCCCTGTTTGGTTGTAAGATGGCATCCGGGACTGCTGTGGAATCACACGTGCTTAAAATGATCGGGTACATAGAGAGGCTTGGGAAGCAGGGCCACAAGTTGGAACAAGAATTAAGTATTGACTTGATTCTGCAATCTCTACCTGATTCATACCCGCAGTTCGTGATGAATTATCACACGAACAAGATAGACTGATCCCTTATGGAGTTATTGAACATGTTGAAAACTGTTGAGGGCACTGTGGGGAAGGGAAAGCAAGTGTTGCTGGTCACTTCCGACAAGGGCAAGTCAAAAGCCTGAAACAAGTCCAAGAAGGCAAAGGCTACACCTAAGCCAACGCCTAAGATAGCCAAAGACAAATCCAAGGATGCTTGCTTCCATTGCGGTGAGACCGGACATTGGAGGAGAAATTGCAAAGGCTTCTTGAGTACCAAGAAGAAGCATTCTAATGCTTCGACTTCAGGTATGTTTATGATTGAGATCAATATTGCTTCTTCTAGGTCTAGCCACTAGGTATTAGATAATGGTTGTGGTTCTCATATTTGTACGAATATGCAGGCACTAAGAAGAACTAGAGAACTAAGGAAAGGAGAGGTGAACCAATGTTAACGGTGATTTTTACGATTTATATGACTTTATTCCGTAGCAATTTCCTTTGTGTTTTATTACTTTTTATAGAAAAGTAAGTGTTTAAGTGAAATATTGGAAGAATGCGTATAGAAATGATTTAAATGCAAACTCGAGCTTATTACGTGGTTTTATTAGTGATTTTCTAGTTATCTATACGGTATTACATTTTTCACATTTCTATCATCTTGTAGGTACACTTGCATGTTATGGAGGAAGCTAAAAAGATTTCCAACTGAAGATTAAATGGAAAGGGAAAGATGCGAGTTGAAGATGGAATGGAGAGATTTATGCAAACTGAACGAGCGTTTGTCCCCGTCCAATCTGGACGGACGTCTGAGGGAATGGACGGGCGTCTAGAGGAGTAATTCAATTCAGGGTATCGATGTATTTCAGTGGACGAGCGTTCGAAAATGCATAGGACGGGCGTCTGATCAAGCTCGGCCCGACTCGAAGATTTCAAGCAAGATGGACGGGCGTTCAACCCCTTGAACGGGCGTCCAGCCGCCGACATAGCAAGGACCGACTTAAAAACCTATTTATAGACGCGTTTTCTGAACCCTAAAGGAGAGAATTGGATCCCTGGCCACCCCAGGCCCCTTTGGGGGTGCCTTCGCTGCGTTTTTCTGTCCCCATAAACATCTTTTCATCTACTTTTTATTTATATACCAACAATGAATAGAGGCTAGGCGATTTGAACGAGCTTTGTGAAACCATCTCTGCAATATCTTGATTTCTTCTTTGGGATTGTTTGTGAGTTTTAATTCAAAGTTTGTATCTTTATTATGTTTAATTTGTTTTTATGCAATTATATCGATGGATTGTTGCATGTTTGATGTTTAACGTTTGATGAGAATCGTTGTTAGACTTAGATCACCGTACTAAAGATTAGATTTTTAACCTAAAAATAACGAGAGTTGTTAGGTTAATTTCTAGGTTGCTAGATTGAGAAATCTTACACCTTTGTTATGAAAGCGTTAATCTTTAAGATCGAGAGATGAGAGATTAATAGGCGAATTATCTAAGAGATTAGAAATTCATACTTTTGATAGGTGAACCACAATCTTCATTAAATCTTCACCAAACAATCTAGAGAGGAAGTTGAGGGTTGTGAGATCGGTGGATCATTGCTTGTTCTCTTTCAATTTATTTGTTATCATCTTAGTAATTTATTATCTTTTTAGAATAGAATTATTTTCATTAGTTTGGCTCGTAACTATCTTTCCTGGCTTTGGATTCTAGATCCTCTGTCCAGTTTATTGTTTTCGTTTTTTTTGGGTTCTGTTTTGTTTTATTTTTCGTGACAACTTTAGAGAAATTAAGAACTAGACTAACCTCGATTCTCTGTGATTCGACTCCAGTTGTAACTACTATACTACGATCCCTGCACTTGGGGTAAACTGGATTATTTTATTACTTGTTTGTTTTTCATTCGATAAAATCCGAGACAAGTTTTTGGCGCCGTTACCGGGGAATCGGTACGGTTGTCTAGTTTTATTAATTTTTCTGTTTTTCTGTGACTAACTTTTCGTAGGTAGTTTTCTTTTTCTGTTTCCGTAGCTTTTTCTGTTTCTTTATTTTTTCAAAAAAAAAACAAAAAAACAAAAAAAAAAACAAAATGAATTAATTGGGTGTGTCGGAAGCTTGTCGATGATTTGAGTGAGGTAGGTCATATCTCGAATGTCCTATACCACTATGATGACCAAAAGCTCATGACAGTCAGAAGAAGCTGCTTGATGATTTGAGTACGGTAGGTCATATCTCGAATGTCCTATTCTGCTATGACGGGCAAGAGCTCATTCTGATGTGCGTTTATATGTGAAGGATAATTAAATCAACTTACATAAGGAATTTGGTATGAATAAGTGAAAGACTTAGTTATCGCCTACCTTATCCCCAGTATAGGCCAAGGTATATGTTGTAGGGAATATCCTCTGGGTACAACTGAAAAGATTTTGGAAACACATGTATTACTCTAGTCATGACGTGAGTAGTTTTGTAGGGCGTGTGTATAGTCATGGTAATTCATTATCTGTCTTAAATGGGTATTTGTTGGTTAGCTTGAATTTAATTGTCAAGTGTGGAATCGGTGGAAATTGAAGAAGGCTTTGCACACACTACACATTCGAGTAATCGTTTATTACATGGGATGTATGTTTTTGATGCTAGTCGACCGGTTGTGATTTGATATATGGGACTTTATGTGGTTCATTGCATGAGTAAGCCTATTTTTTTTTTCTTGTTTTGTCTTGCTCGGGACGAGCAAGAGATAAGTGTGGGGGAGTTGTTAACGGTGATTTTTACGATTTATATGACTTTATTCCATAGCAATTTCCTTTGTGTTTTATTACTTTTTATAGAAAAGTTAGTGTTTAAGTGAAATATTGGAAGAATGCATATAGAAATGATTTAAGTGCAAACTCGAGCTTATTACGTGGTTTTATTAGTGATTTTCTAGTTATCTATACGGTATTATTCTTGCTGAAATGTGCTTTATTAAATATGCTTTATTAAATATGCTTTATCTAGTTATTAAATATGCTTTATTCTTGCTGAAATGTCTATCTTTTCTGCGAGCCTTGATCTTGTTTTGTTTCGCTCGGGACGAGCAAAAGCTAAGTGTTGGGGAGTTGTTTAGGGTGATTTTATATTATTTATATCGTTCTATTTCGTAACAATTTTCCTCTATACTCTGATGTTTTGCATAGAAAGTGAACGTTTATTTGATTTATTAAGCAAGTGATGTTTGGAATGGTTTAATCGCAAAGTTGGTTGAATTATATGGTTTTATTGTTGATTTTCTATCGATTTGAATGATTTTACACTTTGCAATGTTTTTGATATCTTGTAGATACACGAATTTGGCTTAAAAGAGGTCTAAAAGATGTTCAAGTGAGGATTTACATGGAAGAAAAGGATAAAGATGAAGTCGGATAAAGATAGAGATGAAAACCGGATTTGAAGTAAACTGAACGAGCGTCTGAAGCTCCGTCCAGATGGACGGGCGTTTGAGGAATCGAACGGGCGTCCAGGAAGAAAGAGTGGATTCAGAGTATTGAGATTTTTGCTGAACGAGCGTCCAAATTTACGTAGGACGGGCGTCTGACATGACTCGGCCTGACTCGAAGATTTTATGCAGAATGGACGGGCGTTCAAGACTCTGGACGAGCGTCCATACGCCGACCTAACAGAAACCGACTTAAAATTCTATAAATAGGCGCGTTTTTTGAACCCTAAAAGGATCGAATTAACATTAGGCGGCAACAAAACCCTTAGGGGCGATTTTTCTGTGTTCTACACCCTTTATAAACAACTTTTATGCTTTTGATTTCCTTGATAAATTTCTCCAATCATATGTACTTTCTAGTAGCAAATTCGAGTACTCAAGCGATGCTTAGAGGCTAAAAGCTTTTGGAACAAGCGTTGTGAAGCCGTTCTATCAACACATTGATTTCACCTTTGAATTATCTTGTGAGTTTTTACTAAAAGTTGCATCTTTATTATGTTTTACTTGTTTTTATGCAATTTGAATCGAGAGATCTTTGCATGTTTGATGTTTAATGTTGATGAGAATCGTGATTAAACCCTAGATCACCGTAATAAAGATTAGATCTTTAATCTAATTAACGAGAGTTGTTAGGTTGAATTTCTAGAGTAGAGATTGAGAAATTTCACACCTTTGATATTAAAAGCGTTAATCTTTAGGATCGAAAGATAAGAGATTGATAGACGAGTTTTCTAAGAGATTAGAAATTCATACCTTTGATAGGTGAATCACAACTTTTGATTAATCATCACTAGATAATCTAGAGAAGAAATTGAATGTTATAGAATTGGTGGATCAATTGCTTGTTCGGTCTTAAAATTATTGATTAAAATCGTTTGTGCTTGTTTTGCATAGCAAGTTTATATTTTTATTGCATGTTTAGGTTATAGAATATAATTAGTTTCGTTAATCTTGTTCGCAATTATATTTCCTGGCTTTAGATTTCTAATCTTCTGTCCAGTTTACTTTTGTTATTTTCGCTGTTAGTTTGTTACGTGTTAATCGTCTTTATTTTCTTATAATTTTAGTAATAGTAGTTGTGACATCTTTAGGTTAGTTAGATTAAAACTAGGTAAACAACCTCGATTCCCTGTGGACTCGACTCTGGTATTAACCTCTATACTACGATCCTTGCACTTGGGGTAAACCGGATTTATTTTTATTACTTGTTTATTTTTCATTAGATAAAATCCGAGACAAGTTTTTGGACGATTAACACGTAACAAACTAACAGCGAAAATAACAAAAGTAAACTGGACAGAAGATTAGAAATCTAAAGCCAGGAAATATAATTGCGAACAAGATTAACTAAACTAATTCTATTCTATAACCTAAACATGCAATAAAAATATAAACTTGCTATGCAAAACAAGCACAAACGATTTTAATCAATAATTTAAAGACCGAACAAGCAATTGATCCACCAATTCTATAACATTCAATTTCTTCTCTAGATTATCTAGTGATGATTAATCGAAAGTTGTGATTCACCTATCAAAGGTATGAATTTCTAATCTCTTAGAAAACTCGTCTATCAATCTCTTATCTTTCGATCCTAAAGATTAATGCTTTTAATATCAAAGGTGTGAAATTTCTCAATCTCTAATCTAGAAATTCAACCTAACAACTCTCGTTAATTAGATTAAAGATCTAATCTTTATTACGGTGATCTAAGGTTTAATCACGATTCTCATCAACATTAAACATCAAACATGCAAAGATCTCTCGATTCAAATTGCATAAAAACAAGTAAAACATAATAAAGATGCAACTTTTAGTAAAAACTCACAAGATAATTCAAAGGTGAAATCAAAGTGTTGATAGAACGGCTTCACAACGCTTGTTCCAAAATCTTTTAGCCTCTAAGCATCGCTTGAGTACTCGAATTTGCTACTAGAAAGTACATATGATTGGAGAAATTTATCTTGGAAATCAAAAGAATAAAATTTGTATATAAAGGGTGGAGAACACAGAAAAATCGCCCTAAGGGGGTTTGTGGGTCGCCTAATGTTAATTCCATCCTTTTAGGGTTGAAAAAACACGCCTATTTATAGAGTTTTAAGTCGGTTTCTGCTAGGTCGGCGTATGGACGCTCGTCCAGAGTCTTGAACGCCCGTCCATTCTGCATAAAATCTTCGAGTCGGGCCGAGTCATGTTAGACGCCCGTCCTATGTAAATTTGGACGCTGCTCAAAGAAAATCTCAATACTCAATCCACTCTTTCTTCCTAGACGCCTGCTCGATTCCTCAAACGCCCGTCCATCTAGACGGAGCTTGAGACGCTGCGTTGGCTTTACTTCAAATCGGTTTTCATCTCTATCTTTATCCGACTTCATCTTTATCCTTTTCTTCCATGTAAATCCTCACTCGAACATCTTTTATACCTCTTTTAAGCCAAATTCGTGTATCTAAAAGATATCAAAAATATTGCAAAGTGTAAAATCATTCAAATCGATAGAAAATCAACAATAAAACCTCATAATTCAACCAACTTTGCGATTAAACCATTCCAAACATCACTTGCTTAATAAATCAAATAAACGTTCACTTTCTATGCAAAACATCAGAGTATAGAGGAAAATTGTTATGAAATAGAACGATATAAATCATAGAAAATCACCCTAAACAACTCCCCCACACTTAGCTTTTGCTCGTCCCGAGCGAAACAAAACAAGATCAAGGCTCGGAGAAAAGATAGACATTTCAGCAAGAATAAAGCATATTTAATAAATTAGAGGTTCACCCCTGTGTGTGTGCAAAGCCATAGCAAACTTCCACTAAGTCCAAACTTGAAATTTATTCAAAGCAACTAGCAAATACCCCATTTAAACTAGAAATAAATGATACTTATAACATGCACCCTACAAAACGTAACACATCCCGAAAAGGATGATAGAATACATTTAGGACCTTTCTGACATACTCAGAGGATAATCCCTACAACATATCTGTCGGTTTATACTGGGGATATGGTAGGCGATAACTAAGTCTTATATCAATTCATACCAATACCTTTCGTAAGTTGATTTAATTAACATTCACATTTATACGCACATCAGAATGAACTATTGCCCGTCATAGTAGAACATGACATTCGAGATATGACCTACCGTACTCAAATCATCAAGCAGCTTCTTCTGACTGTCGTGAGCTTTTGGTCATCATAGTGGTATAGGACATTCGAGATATGACCTACCTCACTCAAATCATCGACCAGCTTCCGACACACCCAATTAATTCATCATTTTTTTTATTTAAAAAAAAACTTTTTAAAGCATAATAGTCACCTTTCGCTTATCACATTCAAACCAAAGATATCCACAGTATGTCATACTCCGGCTCTAAACACAAACTATTATAATTCTCACGATACGTACATTAGCACTAAGCACAAAATACTTATAAGATAATCAAAAATTACTAATCCAAATGGGTATAGCTTTATATTTTAGCTCATCATTTAATATGGCTCGTGAAATGTATGTCGGGTGAAACATCTAACCTACTAAACATACAATATACAACATAAATGGCTATAAAAACCGAGCAAAAATATGCATTCGCTCAACCGGGACAAAAAAAATTGAAAAAATACACATAACCATTCCCCTCCCCCACACTTAAACGACAACATGTCCTCATGTTGTGCAGAATTTAAGAACGGATAAAGTACTTAGCTGATTGTAATTCGAAGGTGGCAATTCTGGAAGTGGTCATGAGTCAGATCCAAAAATGCTTGAATAAAGAAATAGACTGTGGACCATCCACCGGTAAACTGAATTCATCTAAAAGCTCACAATCGCCATCGCAAATATCCTGCACACATGAAAAAACAAGACGTACCTCGGGGGACACAGGGGAATATAACATGTCGCGCAAAAGTAGCGATAGAGGATACTATAAAGTAGCAGAGCTAGATGCAACAAAACAAAGCTGAACTGAAGCAGATCCATACAACACTCTTATTAGACTAAAACAAAAACACATAAAACAAAGACAAAAGTAATATAAAAAGTAACTAATATAAATATAGATATCTAGGATGCCCCCTAGTGACTCTGTTGGTTTGTGTCGTTAGCTCGACAATCTCTCAATTTAGCCTGGATCAGGCCATTTAACCTTTCTTCCAGCCAATACATCGTGTAAGATCTGATCCGTAGTGTGGCTGCAAAAACAACATCTAACACATGGGGTCAAGCTTTTGATAGCTTTCCAAACACTTTTAATCCTCCCCATTGTAGACTTCTTCTTCTTCAGACGTCTCTTAAGCTGTTGCTCCCTTTTAAACTCTTCCATATCCCAACTACCAGCCATGACTTCCTCTAATGGACCACTGCCGTCATCCTCAGAAAACAAGTCGGGTGAAAATTCATCAAACTTATTGACTTCAGGTATACCACACCCGAGGATGTCGAGGAAATGAACAATCAAAGGTTTTTCTTTGGTTTGACCGATATAATGCTTGCACCTTTGACCATTCACTCTGAACGGCTGGTCACCATGACCTCTTAGTTCTAAAACACCTCCAGGAATGATTTGCAGAATTTCAAAGGGGCCGGACCAACGTGTCCTCAACTTTCCAAGGAACAGATGTAACCTGGAATTGTACAATAGAACTTGCTCCCCAACTTGAAATTCTCGCTTCTTGATTTTGGCATCATGAAGGAGTTTCATCTTATCTTTACTTATCCTGGCACTCTCGTAGGCTTGGAGTCTGAACTCATCTAACTCATGCAACTGCTGCAGTCGGTGTTCACCACATGATTGGGTATCGAAGTTTAAGAACTTAGTGGCCCAATACGCTCTATGCTCCAACTCAACTGGCAGGTGGCATGGTTTTCCATATACCATCTGATAGGGTGATGTACCCATGGGGGTTTTGTAGGCAGTTCGATATGCCCATAGTACATCATCCAACTTAAGACTCAAATCCTTTCTCGTGGATCAAGCATTACTTTCTTTCTCCGTGATCTTCTTCAAGATCTGATTGCTTCGTTCAACCTGACCACTAGTCATAGGGTGATATGGTGTGCCGATTTTATGCCGAACTTCATATTTCTCAAGTACTTTCTCTAGTGGTCGGTTGCAGAAGTGTGTTCCCTCATCGCTTATCAAGGCACGTGGGCACCCAAATCTCACAAAGATGTTTTTCTTCAGAAAATTCATGACCGTTTTATGATCATTGCGAGAAGTGGCTTGGGCCTCCACCCATTTCGATACATAATCGACACAGACTAAGATGTATTTATTTCCACAGAAAGATGGGAACGGGCCCATAAAATCAATCCCCAATACTTCGAAGACTTCACATTCAAGAATGGGTTTCAACGGCATGTCAAAACGCCTTGTTAAAGCTCCGGTTCGTTGGCACCTATCACAAGCTTTGCAGAAAGCTTCTGAATCCTTGAAGATCGTGGGCCAATAGAAACCAGACTGAAAGATCTTGGCAACGGTTTTCCAAGGACCAAAGTGACCTCCGGTAGGCCCACTATGGCATTGTTCAATAATATCACGTTGCTCAGATTCAGGAACACATCTCCTTAACAATCCGTCTTTACAAATCTTGAAGAGGTAAGGTTCATCCCATACAAATGTTTTCAAGTCAGAGAAGAATTTATTCTTCTCCTGATATGAAAATTCCGGATTTAGATATTGGGAATTCAGGTAGTTGACGATGGAAGAATACCATGGAACATCTGGGGCGCAATCGTCTATAAGCATAACATTTTCAAGAGGAAAGTAAAGGTCTATCTCTTCAGGTTCTTTCTCTTTCTCATTCTGCATCCTCGAAACATGATCAGCTACCATGTTTTCACTGCCTTTTTTGTCCTTAATCTGAACGTCAAACTCTTGCAGGATCAGTATCCAACGTAGTAAACACGGTTTAGCATCTTTCTTCGTCATTAGATATCGCAAAGCAGCGTGATAAGTCCACACAGTAACTGCAGCACCCAACAAGTAACTACGAAATTTGTCCATAACGAAGACTACGGCCAATAATTCCTTTTCAATTGTGGTATAGTTTACTTGAGTAGGGTTTAGTGTGTGACTGGCGTAAGATATGGGCTGGAATTTTCCCTTAATACGCTGACCTAAGACTGAACCAACAGCTTAGTTGGATGCATCACACATAAGCTCGAAGGGTAGATTCTAGTCAGGAGAGATAAGAATCGGTGCAGAAATCAACTGACTTTTAAGCTCCTCAAACGCTTGCTTGCAACTATCATCAAAATTAAAAACAACATCTTCTTTGAGTAGGGTAGATAGGGGCTTGGCTATCTTGGAAAAGTCTTTAATGAATCTCCTATAAAAACCGACGTGTCCAAGAAAACCTCTCACTTCGCGCACATTTTTGGGCAAACTCATCTTCTCTATAGTCTCCACTTTTGCCCTATCTACTTCCATACCTTTGGCTGAGATCTTGTGGCCAAGAACTATTCCTTCATCTACCATAAAATGGCACTTTTCCCGCTTAGGACTAAGTTCTTTTCACACAAATGGATAAAACCTGGTCAAGATTATCAAGACAATCATCGAAGGATTGACCAAAGATCGAGAAATCATCCATGAATATCTCCATACACTTTTCAACCAAATTTATCAAAGATTGCCAAAGATACACCTTTGGAATGTAGCTGGGCATTGTAGAGACTTAAATGGCATTCGCACAGTAGTTTAATGTACCATAGAAGCGGTGAAAGTTGTCTTTTCTTGGTCGACTGGATCTATGGGTATCTGGAAATATCCCCAAAATCCATCAAGGAAACAGTAGAATGCATGTCCTGCCAGACGCTCTAGCATCTGGTCAATGAAAGGAAGGGGGAAATGATCTTTCATTGTAACTTCATTGAGTTTTCTGTAGTCGATACAGACTCTATAACCCGTTACTAGCCTCAATGCTATTTCTTCGCCCTTCTCATTATTCTCGATAGTAATGCCTCCTTTCTTAGGGACTACTTGAGTGGGGGACACCCATTCACTGTCAGCAATTGCATAAATAATACCCATATCCAAAAGCTTGATAATCTCCTTCTTAACTACTTCTTGCATGTGAGGGTTGAGCCTCCTCTGGGGCTGTCTAACACACTTGGCACCCTCTTCAGTTTTAATCTTGTGCATGCATAAGTCAGGAGATATCCCTCTGATGTCTCCCTCTTGCCAACCAAAAGCTTTCTCATTCTTTCTCAAAATGTTTAACAACATCATTTCTTCTAGCCAGGATTGCTTGGCAGAAATGATTAACGGAAGCTTGTCACCTTCTCTCAAGAAAACATATTTCAGATGCTTAGGTAACGGCTTCAGTACCAGATCTGCAAGGGGGTCTTCTAAACTCGATTTAAGATCTCCACTTTTCAACTCAACATTACTGAGTTTACTTAGTGGTCACACTGCTAAAGCTTCTCCTTTCAACGAAACTTTACTAAACTCAGCTTCTAATTGTTCTAGATTCACCCAACCATAACTATTCAAATTTTCAACTAATCGCTCATATTCAGTCTCAACAGCCATGACTTGCTTTTCCATGTAATCATTAAAGTCATCTGACATATCCTCAATGGAGAAGCCGGTTGGATAATCATAAGGTCTCTGAATAGCTTTGGAGACACTGTAGCTCACCTCCTGATCACCGACTCGTATGGTCACTTGCCCACCTTCACAGTCAATGAGGGCTCTGGTTGTAGAAAGAAAAGGTCTTCCAAGTATCAAGGGGACATTCTCATCATTTTCTATGTCTAGGACGTACCAGTCAACCGGAAAAGTAAATCTATCAATTTGAACTAATACGTCCTTTAGTATCCCTGCAGCTTTCTTGGAAGATCTATCAGCGAATTGTTGGTTCATGGTTGCGGGTTCTAAAAGATCATTCAATCCAAGCCGTTTACATACAGACAATGGCATCAGACTTATGGATGCGCCCAGGTCACATAAAGAGTTTGGGAAGACTAGGCCTCCCATCAGCAATGTAAGCACAAATTTCCCAGGGTCACCCCTCTTGATTGGTAGATCTTCATAACTTATAGTAGAGCAATCCTCACCAATCAACCGATCCATGTCTTTTAACTTCTTCTTAGAAGAAACAACATCCTTGGTGAACTTAGTGTACTTAGGCATCTCAACCAAAACATCAGATAATGGAAGATTAACCTGAGTATTTTTTAGAAGATTAAGCACTTTTTCATATTTCTTGTCCTCATGCAAGGAGATGTTGCTTTTTCTAGGTGGAAATGGTAGTTTCTTTAAATCACTCTCAGAAAAGACTTTCTTCGAGGATGAACTGACAGCTTTATCTTCCAAATCTTTCCACCTCACCACTTTCTCACTTCTTTTACTAGTCAGGGGATCCTCCACCTGAATCTCACTTGATTTTTCATTTCTCAGGGGATCAGCCACTTGAGTACTCTCTTGCAGAAAAGGGGAACATGGGTGCTCGATTTCCCCTCCTGCCTCATCAATGGCAGGAGGGGTTAGTGGTTTCCCTGGTTCGGGGGACCACTAAGTTGAGTACCAGATCTGAGATTCATGGCACTGGCCTCTTCTTTACCATAGGGAATTGAAGGAACTAGGTCAGTGCACTGGCCATGATTCAAATCGGTCTGAGCTACCTTACCACCCTTAGGATTTTTCTCCGTAAAGCTGGGCAACTGCCCTGAGGGTCTGGAAGCTAGTTGGCCAGCCATATGCTCGATCTGCCTCTCAAGACTCTTTATTGTGCTCTGAAGGGATTGGATATTATTATTCTGCTCCTCCAGTTTAGCTTCAAGATCATTAGAGTGAGAGGGGCCTTGAGAGTTTTAAAAGTTCTGCGGGAAGGATTGGCTGGAACAATTCTGAAACGCAGGATTTGAATTGTTTGGCCAATTTTTATTGAACCTCTGATTTGTATTGGAAAAATTAGTGTTCGAGTTCGATTGAAGCTTGGGTTTCGATTGAAATTGATTACGTTAAAATTCAAATTTTGATTGAGATTTTGATTCGATGGAAACCCTGGTTTTGAAGATTGCTTTGGCCGAGAACTGATTGTTGAATCTCTCGATTTTTTGTATGAACGCATTGATTTCAGGCGTGCTCGTCCAACCATTGACGTAAAAGCAGCGATGTGTGTCTTCACATTATCACATGCCTGGCATGTGATCAATTGTACTGCCCCGATTCGGACAAAGATTGACTTGATAGGTCGAAGGGGAAATAAATTGACGCCGCCAACCATATGGCCGCTTTGACAACAATTTTCAATACGTAACTTGAGAGTTCTCAGCGGAAATGATAGATTCTGATTCGTAGGATTTAGAGACCTTGTAAGAGCAGCCACCTGCTGTTGCAGCATGGCAATTTGATTTTGATTGTCCACCTCCTCGATCCTAGGAGGAGGAGGTGCCTGAATAGCTTGTGAGGAGGGGGCATAATTATATTTGGCAATATCCTCGAATAATGCCCACCCTTCTGCAGGCGTTTTCCTCAGGAATGCCCCACCAGAAGAACTATTGACCATACCCTTAGTGAGCTCGGTCAATCCACTGAAAAATGTGTTGACTTGCCTCTGCAAGTCCAAACCGTGGTGAGGACATTTACGAAGAAGTGCTTTGAATCTCTTCCATGCATCAAAGAACGATTCGTTTTCCTTTTGATAAAAAGTGAAAATTTCACTTAAGCATTGGGTTGTCTTGGATGGTAGGAAATATTGACTTAGGAACTCTTTTTCGAGTTCAGCCCAGGTGGTGACTGATTCGGCAGGCAGAGAGTTGTACCACTCTTTTGCCTCCCCTTTCAAGGAAAACGGGAATAACTTCAACTTTATCGCATCCTCACTTACACCTTGAATGCGAGTCGTACCACATATCTCCAAAAATGTGTGTACGTGAGTATGAGGATTTTCAGATTGAAAACCATGGAAGATTGATGCGTGTTGCATCATTTGGATGAGCCCAGGTTTGAGTTCGAAGGTTGGTGCATTTATGGCGAGTAGAACGATGGCCGGGTTGACTTTGACTTCACCAGGCATGGCGTAGTCAGCCAACATACGTCTATCTTCTGCAGCCATAATGACTATGTCTTCGATCTCCTCAGCTAAACGTTCATCAAGGTCTTGATCGGCCTTATCATAAAGAACCGCAGGACGGATTCTCTGCCTGTTTGGTCGGACTATGGTCCGCTCGAGGTCGGGGGTATAGAGTAGTGGCCCCTTTTGACTTCGAGTTTGCATAAACCGAAACCAAAATCAAGTTGTCTAAACTAAAAACTAGAAGTTAAAACCTATGAAAAAAAATAAAAACAGGAGGACAGACGGGCGTCCAATTAATCAGGACGGGCGTCTGCCTGAAGAACTAGACGGTCATTTGGGGCAAGCCAGACGCTCGTCTGATTTCCTCCAAACTGTGCAGAGTTGGCTGGTTTTTAGATGGACGGGCATCCACTTTCTCTGGACGCCCGTTTGGAAACCAGCACAGAAAACAGAAACAGAAAACTTAGTAAAAACTAGACAACCGTACCGAGTCCCCGGCAATGGTGCCAAAAACATGTCTCGGATTTTATCTATTGAAAAATAAACAAGTAATAAAAATAAATCCGGTTTACCCCAAGTGCAGGGATCGCAGTATAGAGGTTAATACCGGAGTCGAGTCCACAGGGAATCGAGGTTGTTTACCTAGTTTTTATCTAAGTAACCTAAAGATGTCACAACTACTATTACTAAAATTATAAGAAAATAAAGACGATTAACACGTAACAAACTAATAGCGAAAATAACAAAAGTAAACTGGACAAAAGATTAGAAATCTAAAGCCAGGAAATATAATTGCGAACAAGATTAACTAAACTAATTCTATTCTATAACCTAAACATGCAATAAAAATATAAACTTGCTATGAAAAACAAGCACTAACGATTTTAATCAATAATTTAAAGACCAAACAAGCAATTGATCCACCAATTCTATAACATTCAATTTCTTCTCTAGATTATCTAGTGACGATTAATCAAAAGTTGTGATTCGCCTATCAAAGGTATGAATTTCTAATCCCTTAGAAAACTCGTCTATCAATCTCTTATCTTTTGATCCTAAAGATTAACGCTTTTAATATCAAAGGTGTGAAATTTCTCAATCTCTAATCTAGAAATTCAACCTAACAACTCTCATTAATTAGATTAAAGATCTAATCTTTATTACGGTGATCTAGGGTTTAATCACGATTCTCATCAACATTAAACATCAAACATGCAAAGATCTCTCGAATCAAATTGCATAAAAACAAGTAAAACATAATAAAGATGCAACTTTTAGTAAAAACTCACAAGATAATTCAAAGGTGAAATCAAAGTGTTGATAGAACGGCTTCACAACGCTTGTTCCAAAAGCTTTTAGCCTCTAAGCATCGCTTGAGTACTCGAATTTGCTACTAGAAAGTACATATGATTGGAGAAATTTATCTAGGAAATCAAAAGCATAAAAGTTGTATATAAAGGGTGGAGAACACAGAAAAATCGCCCCTAAGGGTTTTGTCGCCGCCTAATGTTAATTCCATCCTTTTAGGGTTGAAAAAACGCGCCTATTTATAGAGTTTTAAGTCGGTTTCTGCTAGGTCGGCGTATGGACGCTCATCCAGAGTCTTGAACGCCCGTCCATTCTTCATAAAATCTTTGAGTCGGGCCGAGTCATGTCAGACGCCCGTCCTATGTAAATTTGGACGCTCGTTCAGCAAAAATCTCAATACTCTGAATCCACTCTTTCTTCCTGGGCGCCCGTTCGATTCCTCAAACGCCCGTCCATCTGGACGGAGCTTCAGACGCTGCTCGATTTACTTCAAATCCGGTTTTCATATCTATCTTTATCCGACTTCATCTTTATCCTTTTTCTTCCATGTAAATCCTCACTTGAACATCTTTTAGACCTCTTTTAAGCCAAATTCGTGTATCTACAAGATATCAAAAACATTGAAAGTGTAAAATCATTTAAATCGATAGAAAATCAACAATAAAACCTCATAATTCAACCAACTTTGCGATTAAACCATTCCAAACATCACTTGCTTAATAAATCAAATAAACGTTCACTTTCTATGCAAAACATCAGAGTATAGAGGAAAATTGTTACGAAATAGAATGACATAAATCATAGAAAATCACCCTAAACAACTCCCCCACACTTAGCTTTTGCTCGTCCCGAGCGAAACAAAACAAGATCAAGGCTCGGAGAAAAGATATACATTTCAGCAAGAATAAAGCATATTTAATAAATTAGAGGTTCACCCCTGTGTGTGTGCAAAGCCATAGCAAACTTCCACTAAGTCCAAACTTGAAATTTATTCAAAGCAACTAGCAAAAACCCCATTTAAACTAGAAATAAATGATACTTATAACATGCACCTTACAAAACGTAACACATCCCGAAAAGGATGATAGAATACATTTAGGACCTTTCTGACATACTCAGAGGATAATCTCTACAACATATCTGTCGGTTTATACTGGGGATAAGGTAGGCGATAACTAAGTCTTATATCAATTCATACCAATACCTTTCGTAAGTTGATTTAATTAACATTCACATTTATACGCACATCAGAATGAGCTATTGCCCGTCATAGGAGAACAGGACATTCGAGATATGACCTACCGTACTCAAATCATCAAGCAGCTTCTTCCGACTGTCATGAGCTTTTGGTCATCATAGTGGTATAGGACATTCGAGATATGACCTACCTCACTCAAAGCATCGACCAGCTTCCGACACACCCAATTAATTCATCATTTTTTTTATTTTAAAAAACAACTTTTTAAAGCACAATAGTCACGTTTCGCTTATCACATTCAAACCTAAGATATTCACAGTATGTCATACTCCGGTTCTAAACACAAACTATTATAATTCTCACGATACGTACATTAGCACTAAGCACAGAATACTTATAAGATAATCAAAAATTACTAATCCAAATGGGTATAGCTTTATATTTTAGCTCATCATTTAATATGGCTCGTGAAATGTATGTCGGGTGAAACATCTAACCTACTAAACATACAATATACAACATAAATGGCTATAAAAACCGAACAAAAATATGCATTCGCTTAACCGGGACAAAACAAAATTTTGAAAAAATACACATAACCATTCCCCTCCCCCACACTTAAACGACAACATGTCCTCATGTTGTGCAGAATTTAAGAACGGATAAAGTACTTAGCTGATTGTAATTCGAAGGTGGCAATTCTGGAAGTGGTCATGAGTCAGATCCAGAAATGCTTGAAGAAAGCAGTAGACTGTGGACCATCCACCGGTAAACTGAATTCATCTAAAAGCTCACAATCGCCATCGCAAATATCCTGCACACATGAGAAAACAAGACGTACCTCGGGGGACACAGGGGATTATAACATGTCGCACAAAAGTAGCGATAGAGGATACTATAAAGTTGCAGAGCTAGATGCAACAAAACAAAGCTGAACTGAAGCAGATCCATACAACACTCTTATTAGACTAAAACTAAAACACATAAAACAAAGGCAAAAGTAATATAAAAATTAACTAATATAAATATAGATATCTAGGATGCCCCTTAGTGGCGCTGTTGGTTTGTGTCGTTAGCTCGACAATCTCTCAATTTAGCCTGGATCAGGCCATTTAACCTTTCTTCCAGCCAATACATAGTGTAAGCTCTGATCCGTAGTGTGGCTGCAAAAACAGCATCTAACACATGGGGTCAAGCTTTTGATAGCTTTCCAAACACTTTTAATCCTCCCCATTGTAGACTTCTTCTTCTTCAGACGCCTCTTAAGTCATTGCTCCCTTTTAAACTCTTCCATATCCCAACTACCAGCCATGACTTCCTCTAATGGACCACTTTGCCGTCATCCTCGTAAAACAAGTCGGGTGAAAATTCGTCAAACTTATTGACTTCGTGTATACCACACCCGGGATGTCGAGAAATGAACAATCAAAGGTTTTTCTTTGGTTTGACCGATATAATGCTTGCACCTTTGACCATTCACTCTGAACGGCTGGTCACCATGACCTCTTAGTTCTAAAACACCTCCAGGAATGATTTGCAGAATTTTAAAGGGGCCGGACCAACGTGTCCTCAACTTTCCAGGGAACAGATGTAACCTGGAATTGTACAATAGAACTTGCTCCCCAACTTGAAATTCTCGCTTCTTGATTTTGGCATCATGAAGGAGTTTCATCTTATCTTTACTTATCCTGGCACTCTCGTAGGCTTAGAGTCTGAACTCATCTTACTCATGCAACTGCTGTAGTCGGTGTTCACCACATGATTGGGTATCGAAGTTTAAGAACTTAGTGGCCCAATACGCTCTATGCTCCAACTCAACTGGTAGGTGGCATGGTTTTCCATATACCATCTGATAGGGTGATGTACCCATGGGGGTTTTGTAGGCAGTTTGATATGCCCATAGTACATCATCCAACTTAAGACTCCAGTCATTTCGTGGATCACATTACTACTTTCTCCAGGATCTTCTTCAAGCTCTGATTGCTTCGTTCAACCTGACCACTAGTCATAGGGTGATATGGTGTGCCGATTTTATGCCGAACACCATATTTCTCAAGTACTTTCTCTAGTGGTCGGTTGCAGAAGTGTGTTCCCTCATTGCTTATCAAGGCACGTGGGCACCCAAATCTCACAAAGATGTTTTTCTTTAGAAAATTCATGACCGTTTTATGATCATTGTGAGAAGTGGCTTGGGCCTCCACCCATTTCGATACATAATCGACACATACTAAGATGTATTTGTTTCCACAGGAAGATGGGAACGGGCCCATAAAATCAATCCCCCATACATCGAAGACTTCACATTCAAGAATGGGTTTCAACGGCATGTCAAAACGCCTTGTTAAAGCTCTGGTTCGTTGGCACCTATCACAAGCTTTGCAGAAAGCTTCTGAATCCTTGAAGATCATGGGCCAATAGAAACCAGACTGAAAGATCTTGGCAACGGTTTTCCAAGGACAAAAGTGACCGCCGGTAGCCCCACTGTGGCATTGTTCAATAATATCACGTTGCTCATATTTAGGAACACATCTCCTTAACAATCCGTCTTTACAAATCTTGAAGAGGTAAGGTTCATCCCATACAAATGTTTTCAAGTCAGAGAAGAATTTCTTCTTCTCCTGATATGAAAATTCCGGATTTAGATATTGGGAATGCAGGTAGTTGACGATGGAAGAATACCATGGAATATCTGGGGCGCAATCGTCTATAAGGATAACATTTTCAAGAGGAAAGTAAAGGTCTATCTCTTCAGGTTCATTCTCTTCCTCATTCTGCATCCTCGAAACATGATCAGCTACCATGTTTTCACTGCCCTTTTTGTCCTTAATCTGAACGTCAGACTCTTGCAGGATCAGTATCCAACGTAGTAAGCATGGTTTAGCATCTTTCTTCAACATTAGATATCGCAAAGCAGCGTGATCAATCCACACAGTAACTTCAGCACCCAACAAGTAACTACGAAATTTGTCCATAGCGAAGACTACGGCCAATAATTCCTTTTCAATTGTGGTATAGTTTACTTGAGTAGGGTTTAGTGTGTGACTGGCGTATGATATGGGCTGGAATTTTCCCTTAATACGCTGACCTAAGACTGCACCAACAGCGTAGTTGGATGCATCACACATAAGCTCGAAGGGTAGATTCCATTCAGGAGAGATAAGAATCGGTGCAGAAATCAACTGACTTTTAAGCTCCTCAAACGCTTGCTTGCAACTATCATCAAAATTAAAAACAACATCTTCTTTGAGTAGGGTAGATAGGGGCTTGGCTATCTTGGAAAAGTCTTTAATGAATCTCCTATAAAAACCGACGTGTCCAAGAAAACCTCTCACTTCGCGCACATTTCTGGGCAACTCATCTTCTCTATAGCCTCCAATTTTGCCCTATCTACTTCTATACCTTTGGCTGAGATCTTGTGGCCAAGAACTATTCCTTCATCTACCATAAAATGGCACTTTTCCCAGTTTTGGACTAAGTTCTTTTCCACACAAATGATAAAACCTCGGTCAAGATTATCAAGACAATCATCGAAGGATTGACCAAAGACGAGAAATCATCCATGAATATCTCCATACACTTTTCAACCAAATTTATCAAAGATTGCCAAAGATACACCTTTGGAATGTAGTGGGCATTGCAGAGACAAATGGCATTCGCTGTAGCGAATGTACCATAGAAGCGGTGAAAGTTGTCTTTTCTTGGTCGACTGGATCTATGGGTATCTGGAAATATCGCCAATATCCATCAAGGAAACAGTAGAATGCATGTCCTGCCAGACGCTCTAGCATCTGGTCAATGAAAGGAAGGGGAAATGATCTTTCATTGTAACTTCATTGTGTTTTCTATAGTCGATACAGACTCTATAACCCGTTACTAGCCTCAATGCTATTTCTTCGCCCTTCTCATTCTTCTCGATAGTAATCCCTCCTTTCTTAGGGACTACTTGAGTGGGGGACACCCATTCACTGTCAGCAATTGCATAAATAATACCTATGTCCAAAAGCTTGATAATCTTCTTTTTAACTACTTCTTGCATGTGAGGGTTGAGCCTCCTCTGGGGCTGTCTAACACACTTGGCACCCTCTTCAGTTTTAATCTTGTGCATGCATAAGTCAGGAGATATCCCTCTGATGTCTCCCACTTGCCAACCAAAAGCTTTCCCATTCTTTCTCAAAACGTTTAACAACTTCATCTCTTCTAGCCGGGATAGCTTGGCAGAAATGATTAACGGAAGCTTGTCACCTTCTCTCAAGAAAACATATTTCAGATACTTAGGTAACGGCTTCAGTACCAGATCTACAAGGGGGTCTTCTAAACTCGATTTAAGATCTCCACTTTTCAACTCAACATCACCGAGTTTACAAAGTGGTCCCACTGCTAAAGCTTCTCCTTTCAACGAAACTTTACTAAACTCAGCTTCTAATTGTTCTAGATTCACCCAACCATAACTATTCAAATTTTCAACTAATCGCTCATATTCAGTCTCAACAGCCATGACTTGATTTTCCATGTAATCATTAAAGTCATCTGACATATCCTCAATGGAGAAGCTGGTTGGATAATCAGAGGGTTTCTGAATAGCTTTGGAGACATTGTAGCTCACATCCTGATCACCGACTCGTATGGTCACTTGCCTACCTTCACAGTCAATGAGGGCTCTGGCTGTAGAAAAAAAAGGTCTTCCAAGTATCAAGGGGACATTCTCATCCTTTTATATGTCTAGGACGTACCAGTCAACCGGAAAAGTAAATCTATCAATTTGAACTAATACGTCCTTTAGTATCCCTGTAGCTTTCTTGGAAGATCTATCAGCGAATTGTAGGTTCATGGTCGTGGGTTCTAAAAGATCATTCAATCCAAGCCGTTTACATACAGACAATGGCATCAGACTTATGGATGCGCCCAGGTCACATAAAGAATTTGGGAAGACTAGGCCTCCCATTAGCAATGTGAGCACAAATTTCCCAGGGTCACCCCTCTTGATTGGTCGATCTTCATAACTTATGGTAGAGCAATCCTCACCAATCAACCAATCCATGTCTTCTAACTTCTTCTTAGAAGAAACAACATCCTTGATGAACTTAGTGTACTTAGGCATCTCAACCAAAACATCAGATAATGGAAGATTAACCTGAGTATTTTTCAGAAGAAATTAATCACTTTTTCATATTTCTTGTCCTCATGCAAGGAGATGTTGCTTTTTCTAGGTGAAATGGTAGTTTCTTTAAATCACTCTCAGAAAAGACTTTCTTCGAGGATGAACTGACAGCTTTATCTTCCAAATTTTTCCACCTCGCCACTTTCTCACTTCTTTTACAAGCCAGGGGATCCGCCACCTGACTCTCACTTGATTTTTCATTTCTCAGGGGATCAGCCACCTGAGTACTCTCTTGCAGAAAAGGGGAACATGGGTGCTCGATTTCCCCTCCTGCCTCATCACTGGAAGGAGGGGTTAGTGGTTTCCCTGGTTCGGGGGACCACTAAGTTGAGTACCAGATCTGAGATTCATGGCACTTGCCTCTTAATTACCATAGGGAATTGAAGGAACTAGGTCAGTGCACTGGCCATGATTCAAATCGGTCTAAGCTACCTGACCACCCTTAGGATTTTTCTCCGTAAAGCTGGGCAACTGCCCTGAGGGTCTGGAAGCTAGTTGGCCAGCCATTTGCCCGATCTGCCTCTCAAGACTCTTTATTGTGCCCTGAAGGGATTGGATATTATTATTCTGCTCCTCCAGTTTAGCTTCAAGATCATTAGAGTGAGAGGGGCCTTGAGAGTTCTGAAAGTTCTGCGAGAAGGATTGGCTGGAACGATTCTGAAACGCAAGATTTGAATTGTTCGGCCAATTTTGATTGAACCTCTAATTTGTATTGGAAAAATTCATGTTCAGGTTCTGATTGAAGCTTGGGTTTCGATTGAAATTCTGATTCTGGTTAAAATTCGAATTTTGATTGAGATTTTGATTCTGATGGAAACCCTGGTTTTGAAGATTGCTTTGGCCAGAGAACTGATTGTTGAATCTCTGATTTTGCGGGCCACTGAACGCATTGACTTCAGCGTTCTGTCCAACCATAGGACAGAAACGAGCAGTGTGCCCCACATTATCACATGTCTGGCATGTGACTGAATTGTACTGTCCCGGATTCTGGACAACATTGACTTGATAGGTCGAAGGGGAAATAAATTGACACTGGCCAACCATATGGCCAGTTTGATTACAATTTTCACAATACAGAACTTGAGAGTTCTGCGGAAATGATAGATTCTGATTCGTAGGATTTAGAGACCTTGTAAGAGCAGCCACCTGCTGTTGCAGCATGGAAATTTGATTTTGATTGTTCACCTCCTCGATCCTAAGAGGAGGAGGTGCCTGAATAGCTTGAGAGGAGGGGGCATAATTATATTTGGCAATATCCTCGAATAATGCCCACCCTTCTGCAGGCGTTTTCCTCAGGAATGCCCCACCAGAAGAACTATTGACCATACCCTTAGTGAGCTCGTCCAATCCACTGAAAAATGTGTTGACTTGCCTCTGCAAGTCCAAACCGTGGTGAGGGCATTTACGAAGAAGAGCTTTGAATCTCTTCCATGCATCAAAGAACGATTCGTTTTCCTTTTGATAAAAAGTGAAAATTTCACTTAAGCATTGGGCTGTCTTAGATGGTGGGAAATATTGACTTAGGAACTCTTTTCGAGTTCAGCCAGTGGTGGATCGATTCGGCAAAGAGAGAGTTGTACCACTCTTTTGCCTCCCCTTTCAAGGAAAACGGGAATAACTTCAACTTTATCGCATCCTCACTTACACCTTGAATGCGAGTCGTACCACATATCTCCAAAAATGTGTGTACGTGAGTATGAGGATTTTCAGATTGAAAACCATGGAAGATTGATGGCGTGGTGCATCATTTGGATGAGCCCAGGTTTGAGTTCGAAGGTTGGTGCATTTATGGCGGGTAGAATGATGGCCGGGTTGACTTTGACTTCACCAGGCATGGCGTAGTCAGCCAATGTACGTCTATCTTCTACAGCCATAATGACTATGTCTTCGATCTCCTCAGCTAAACGTTCCCCAAGGTCTTGATCGGCCTTATCAGAAAGAACCGCAGGACGGATTCTCTGCCTGTTTGGTCGGACTATGGTCCGCTCAAGGTTGGGGGTATAGAGTAGTGGCCCCTTTTGACTTCGAGTCTTCATAAACCGAAACAAAAATCAAGTTGTCTAAACTAAAAACTAGAAGTTAAAACCTATAAAAAGAAAATAAAAACAGGAGGACAGACGGGCGTCCAATTAATCCGGACGGGCGTCTGCCTGAAGAACTAGACGGTCGTTTGGGGCAAGCCAGACGCTCGTCTGATTTCCTCCAAACGGTGCAGAGTTGGCTGGTTTTTAGATGGACAGGCGTCCACTTTCTCCGGACGCCCGTTTGGAAACCAGCACAGAAAACAGAAACAGAAAACTTAGTAAAAACTAGACAACCGTACCGAGTCCCCGGCAACGGCGTCAAAAACATGTCTCGGATTTTATCTAATGAAAAATAAACAAGTAATAAAAATAAATCCGGTTTACCTTAAGTGCAGGGATCGTAGTATAGAGGTTAATACCGGAGTCGAGTCCACTGGGAATCGAGGTTGTTTACCTAGTTTTTATCTAACTAACCTAAAGATGTCACAACTACTATTACTAAAATTATAAGAAAATAAAGACGATTAACACGTAACAAACTAACAGCGAAAATAACAAAAGTAAACTGGACAGAAGATTAGAAATCTAAAGCCATGAAATATAATTGCGAACAAGATTAACTAAACTAATTCTATTCTATAACCTAAACATGCAATAAAAATATAAACTTGCTATGCAAAACAAGCACAAACGATTTTAATCAATAATTTAAAGACCGAACAAGCAATTGATCCACCAATTCTATAATATTCAATTTCTTCTCTAGATTATCTAGTGATGATTAATCAAAAGTTGTGATTCACCTATCAAAGGTATGAATTTCTAATATCTTAGAAAACTCGTCTATCAATCTCTTATCTTTCGATCTTAAAGATTAACACTTTTAATATCAAAGGTGTGAAATTTCTCAATCTCTAATCTAAAAATTCAACCTAACAACTCTCGTTAATTAGATTAAAGATCTAATCTTTATTACGGTGATCTAGGGTTTAATCACGATTTTCATCAACATTAAACATCAAACATGCAAAGATATCTCGATTCAAATTGCATAAAAACAAGTAAAACATAATAAAGATGCAACTTTTAGTAAAAACTCACAAGATAATTCAATGGTGAAATCAAAGTGTTGATAGAACGGCTTCACAACGCTTGTTCCAAAAGCTTTTAGCCTCTAAGCATCGCTTGAGTACTTGAATTTGCTACTAGAAAGTACATATGATTGGAGAAATTTATCTAGGAAATCAAAAGCATAAAAGTTGTATATAAAGGGTGGAGAACACAGAAAAATCGCCCCTAAGGGTTTTGTGGCCGCCTAATGTTAATTCCATCCTTTTAGGGTTGAAAAAATGCGCCTATTTATAGAGTTTTAAGTCGGTTTCTGCTAGGTCGGCGTATGGACGCTCGTCCAGAGTCTTGAACGCCCGTCCATTCTGCATAAAATCTTCGAGTCGGGCCGAGTCATGTCGTCGCGCCCGTCCTATGTAAATTTGGGCGCTGTTCAAAGAAAAATCTCAATACTCTGAATCCACTCTTTCTTCCTGGACGCCCGTTCGATTCCTCAAGCGCTCGTCCATCTGGACGGAGCTTCAGACGCTCGTTCAGTTTACTTCAAATCCGGTTTTCATCTCTATCTTTGTCCGACTTCATCTTTATCCTTTTTCTTCCATGTAAATCCTCACTTGAACATCTTTTAGACCTCTTTTAAGCCAAATTCGTGTATCTACAAGATATCAAAAACATTGCAAAGTGTATAATCATTCAAATCGATAGAAAATCAACAATAAAACCTCATAATTCAACCAACTTTGCGATTAAACCATTCCAAACACCACTTGCTTAATAAATCAAATAAACGTTCACTTTCTATGCAAAACATCAGAGTATAGAGGAAAATTGTTACGAAATAGAACGATATAAATCATAGAAAATCACCTTAAACAAGTAAATTCGAGTACAAACAAACAAGTAATAAAATCCGAGTAAATTTGCCGGAGTAATAAAATCCGGGTAATAAAATCCGAGTAAATTTGCCGGAGTAATAATCAAGTAATAAAATCCGAGTAAATTTGCCGGAGTAATAAAATTCGAGTACCTTCAAATCCGAGTAATAAAATCCGAGTAAATCGGATTTTATCTAATGAAAAACAAACAAGTAATAAAATTATCCGGTTTACCCCAAGTGCAGGGATCGTAGTATAGTAGTTACAACCGGAGTCGAATCACGGGGAATCGAGGTTGGGCTAGTTCTTAATTTCTCTAAAGTTGTCACGAAAAATAAAACAAAACAGAACTAAAAAAATGAAAACAATAAAGCTGAATGAGAGGATCTAGAATCCTAAGCCAGGAAAGATAGTTACGAGCCAAACTAATGAAAATAATTGTATTCTAAAAAGATAATAAAATTACTAAGATGATAACAAATAAATTGAAAACGAACAAGCAATGATCCACCGATCTCACAACCCTCAACTTCCTCTCTAGATTGTTTAGTGAAGACTTAATGAAGATTGTGGTTCACTTATAAAAAGTATGAATTTCTAATCTCTTAGATAATTCGCCTATTAATCTCTCATCTCTCGATCTTAAAGATTAACGCTTTCATAACAAAGGTGTAAGATTTCTCAATCTAGCAACCTAGAAATTAACCTAACAACTCTCGTTATTTTTAGGTTAAAAATCTAATCTTTACTACGGTGATCTAAGTCTAACAACGATTCTCATCAAACGTTAAACATCAAATCGCAACCATCTCTCGATTTGAATTGCATAACAATATGAACATAATAAAGAAACAAACTTTATTTAAAACTCATAAAACATCCAAAGATTGAAATCAAGTTGCTCGATCGGCTTCACAAGCTTGTTCAACCATGCTCTAGCCTTTATTCATCGTTGGTATGCAGAAAATAAAAAAGTAGATAAAAATATGTTTATGGTAGCAAGAGGAAACAGCAAAGTCGCCCCCGAGGGGCCTGGGGCGGCCAGGGGTGGAATTATATCTGATTTAGGGTTCAGAAAACGCGACTATTTATAGGATTCAATGTCGGTTTAGCTGAGGCGGCGGACCGGACGCCCGTTCAAGGGGTTGAACACCCGTCCAGGTTGTATAAAATCTTTGAGTCGGGCCGAGTCATATCAGACGTCCGTCCTATGCATTTCTGAATGCTCGTCCACTAAAATCCATCAATACTCTGAATCAGGTGGCTCCTCTGGACGCTCGTCCATCATCTCAGACGTCCGTCCAGATTGGACGGGGACAAACGCTCGTTCAGTTTGCATAAATCTCTTCATTCCATCTTCAACTCGCATATTTCCCTTTCCATTTAATCTTCAGTTGGAAATCTTTTTAGCTTCTTCCATAACATGCAAGCGTACCTACAAGATGATAGAAATGTGCAAAATGTAATACCGTATAGATAACTAGAAAATCACTAATAAAACCACGTAATAAGCTCGAGTTTGCACTTAAATCATTTCTATACGCATTCTTCCAATATTTCACTTAAACACTTACTTTTCTATAAAAAGTAATAAAACACAAAGGAAATTGCTATGGAATAAAGTCATATAAATCGTAAAAATCACCGTTAACAACTCCCCCACACTTATCTCTTGCTCGTCCTGAGCAAGACAAAACAAGAAAAGTTAAAGGCCCCAAGTGATTTTTACGAAACAAGTAATAAAATAATCCGGTTTGTTTGTACTTGTTTGCAATCAACACTTGGCCAATAACCTTTTCTCAGAGTAAATTTGCAACGGCGCCAAAAACTTGTCTCGGATTTTATCTAATGAAAAACAAACAAGTAATAAAATAATCCGGTTTACCCTAAGTGCAGGGATCGTAGTATAGTAGTTACAACCAGAGTCGAATCACAGGGAATCGAGGTTAGTCTAGTTCTTAATTTCTCTAAAGTTGTCACGAAAAATAATACAAAACAGAACACACAAAAAACGAAAACAATAAACTGGACAGAGGATCTAGAATCCAAAGCCAGGAAAGATAGTTACGAGCCAAACTAATGAAAATAATTCTATTCTAAAAAGATAATAAAATTACTCAGATGATAACAAATAAATTGAAAACGAACAAGCAATGATCCACCGATCTCACAACCCTCAACTTCCTCTCTAGATTGTTTAGTGAAGATTTAATGAAGATTGTGGTTCACCTATCAAAAGTATGAATTTCTAATCTCTTAGATAATTCGCCTATTAATCTCTCATCTCTCGATCTTAAAGATTAACGCTTTCATAACAAAGGTGTAAGATTTCTCAATCTAGCAACCTAGAAATTAACCTAACAACTCTCGTTATTTTTAGGTTAAAAATCTAATCTTTACTACGGTGATCTAAGTCTAGGAATGATTCTCATCAAACGTTAAACATCAAACATGCAACAATCCATCGATATAATTGCATAAAAACAAATTAAACATAATAAAGATACAAAATTTGAATTAAAACTCACAAACAATCCCAAAGAAGAAATCAAGATGTTGCAGAGATGGCTTCACAAAGCTCGTTCAAATCGCCTAGCCTCTATTCATCGTTGGTATATAAATAAAATGTAGATGAAAAGATGTTTATGGGGACAGAAAAACGCAGCGAAGGCACCCCCAAAGGGGCCTGGGGCGGCCAGGGATCCAATTCTCTCCTTTAGGGTTCAAAAAACACGCCTATTCATAGAGTTTTAAGTCGGTTTCTCAAATGCCCGTCCATAAGGAAGGAGCTTCAGACGCTCGTTCAGTTTACTTCAAATCCGGTTTTCATCTCTATCTTTATCCGACTTCATCTTTATCCTTTTTCTTCCATGTAAATCCTCACTTGAACATCTTTTAGACCTCTTTTAACCCAAATTCGTGTATCTACAAGATATCAAAAACATTGCAAAGTGTAAAATCATTCAAATCGATAGAAAATCAACAATAAAACCTCATAATTCAACCAACTTTGCGATTAAACCATTCCAAACATCACTTGCTTAATAAATCAAATAAACGTTCACTTTCTATGCAAAACATCAGAGTATAGAGGAAAATTGTTACGAAATAGAATGATATAAATTATAGAAAATCACCCTAAACAACTCCCCCACACTTAGCTTTTGCTCGTCCCGAGCGAAACAAAACAAGATCAAGGCTTGGAGAAAAGATAGACATTTCAGCAAGAATAAAGCATATTTAATAAATTAGAGGTTCACCCCTGTGTGTGTGCAAAGCCATAGAAAACTTCCACTAAGTCCAAACTTGAAATTTCTTCAAAGAAACTAGCAAATACCCCATTTAAACTAGAAATAAATGATACTTATAACATGCACGCTACAAAACGTAACATATCCCGAAAAGGATGATAGAATACATTTAGGACCTTTCTGACATACTCATAGGATAATCCCTAAACATATCTGTCGGTTTATACTGTGGATAAGGTAGGCGATAACTAAGTCTTATATCAATTCATACCAATACCTTTCATAAGTTGATTTAATTAACATTCACATTAATACGCACATCAGAATGAGCTATTGCCCGTCATAGTAGAACAGGACATTCGAGATATGACCTACCGTACTCAAATCATCAAGCAGCTTCTTCTGACTGTCGTGAGCTTTTGGTCATCATAGTGGTACAGGACATTCGAGATATGACCTACCTCACACAAATCATCGACCAGCTTCCGACACACCCAATTAATTTTTTATTTTTTTTTAAAAACAACTTTTTAAAGCACAATAGTCACGTTTTGCTTATCACATTCAAACCTAAGATATTCACAGTATGTCATACTCCGGCTCTAAACACAAACTATTATAATTCTCACGATACGTACATTAGCACTAAGCACAGAATACTTATAAGATAATCAAAAATTACTAATCCAAATGGGTATAGCTTTATATTTTAGCTCATCATTTAATATGGCTCGTGAAATGTATGTCAGGTGAAACATCTAACCTACTAAACATACAATATACAACATAAATGGCTATAAAAACCGAACAAAAATATGCATTCGCTCAACCGGGACAAAACAAAATTTTGAAAAAATACACATAACCATTCCCCTCCCCCACACTTAAACGACAACATGTCCTCATGTTGTGCAGAATTTAAGAACGGATAAAGTACTTAGGCGATTGTAATTCGAAGGTGGCACTCGGAAGTGGTCATGAGTCGATCCGAAAATGCTTGAAGAAAGCGATGAGATCGTGGACCATCCACCGGTAAACTAAATTCATCTAAAAGCTCACAATCGCCATCGCAAATATCCTGCACACATGAGAAAACAAGACGTACCTCGGGGGACACAGGGGAATATAACATGTCGCGCAAAAGTAGCGATAGAGGATACTATAAAGTAGCAGAGCTAGATGCAACAAAACAAAGCTGAACTGAAGCAGATCCATACAACACTCTTATTAGACTAAACTAAAACACATAAAACAAAGACAAAAGTAATATAAAAAGTAACTAATATAAATATAGTTATCTAGGATGCCCCTTAGTGGCGCTGTTGGTTTGTGTCGTTAGCTCGACAATATTTCAATTTAGCCTGGATCAGTCCATTTAACCTTTCTTCCAGCCAATACATCGTGTAAGCTCTGATCCGTAGTGTTGCTGCAAAAATAGCATCTAACACATGGGGTCAAGCTTTTGATAGCTTTCCAAACACTTTTAATCCTCCCCATTGTAGACTTCTTCTTCTTCAGACGTCTCTTAAGCTGTTGCTCCCTTTTAAACTCTTCCATATCCCAACTACCACCATGACTTCCTCTAATGGACCACTTGCCGTCATCCTCAGAAAACAAGTCGGGTGAAAATTCATCAAACTTATTGACTTCAGGTATACCACACCCGAGGATGTCGAGGAAATGAACAATCAAAGGTTTTTCTTTGGTTTGACCGATATAATGCTTGCACCTTTGACCATTCACTCTGAATGGCTGGTCACCATGACCTCTTAGTTCTAAAACACCTCCAGGAATGATTTGCAGAATTTCAAAGGGACCGGACCAACGTGTCCTCAACTTTCCAGGGAACAGATGTAACCTGGAATTGTACAATAGAACTTGCTCCCCAACTTGAAATTCTCGCTTCTTGATTTTGGCATCATGAAGGAGTTTCATCTTATCTTTACTTATCCTGGCACTCTCGTAGGCTTGGAGTCTGAACTCATCTAACTCATGCAAGCTATTTGCGGCAATGGGTGTTCACCACATGATTGGGTATCGATGTTTAAGAACTTAGTGGCCCAATACGCTCTATGCTCCAACTCAACTGGCAGGTGGCATGGTTTTCCATATACCTTCTGATAGGGTGATGTACCCATGGGGGTTTTGTAGGCAATTCGATATGCCCATAGTACATCATCCAACTTAAGACTCCAGTCCTTTCTGTGACTGTTTACTACTTTCTCCAGGATCTTTTTCAAGCTCTGATTGCTTCGTTCAACCTGACCACTAGTCATAGGGTGATATGGTGTGCCGATTTTATGCCGAACACCATATTTCTCAAGTAATTTCTCTAGTGGTCGGTTGCAGAAGTGTGTTCCCTCATCGCTTATAAAGGCACGTGGGCACCCAAATCTCACAAAGATGTTTTTCTTTAGAAAATTCATGACCGTTTTATGATCATTGCGAGAAGTGGCTTGGGCCTCCACCCATTTCGATACATAATCGACACAGACTAAGATGTATTTATTTCCACAGGATGATGGGAACGGGCCCATAAAATCAGTCCCCCATACATCGAAGACTTCACAATCAAGAATGGGTTTCAACGGCATGTCAAAACGCCTTGTTAAAGCTCCGGTTCATTGGCACCTATCACAAGCTTTGCAGAAAGCTTCTGAATCCTTGAAGATCGTGGGCCAATAGAAACCAGACTGAAAGATCTTGGCAACGGTTTTCCAAGGACCAAAGTGACCGCCGGTAGGCCCACTGTGGCATTGTTCAATAATATCACGTTGCTCAGATTCAGGAACACATCTCCTTAACAATCCGTCTTTACAAATCTTGAAGAGGTAAGGTTCATCCCATACAAATGTTTTTAAGTCAGAGAAGAATTTCTTCTTCTCCTGATATGAAAATTCTGGATTTAGATATTGGGAATACAGGTAGTTGACGATGGAAGAATACCATGGAACAACTGGGGCGCAATCGTCTATAAGCATAACATTTTCAAGAGGAAAGTAAAGGTCTATCTCTTCAGGTTCTTTCTCTTCCTCATTCTGCCTCCTCGAAACATAATCAGCTACCACGTTTTCACTGCCCTTTTTGTCCTTAATCTGAATGTCAAACTCTTGCAGGATCAGTATCCAACGTAGTAAGCACGGTTCAGCATCTTTCTTCGTCATTAGATATCGGTGCGCGTGATCACCCACACAAGATATCGCAACACCCAACAAGTAACTCACGAAATTTGTCCATAGCGAAGACTACGGCCAATAATTCCTTTTCGGTTGTGGTATAGTTTACTTGAGTAGGGTTTAGTGTGTGGTCATGTAAGATATGGGCTGGAACTTTCCCTTTATTCGTTGTCCTAAGATCGCACTAACAAACGTAGTTGGATGCATCACACATAAGCTCGAAGGGTAGATTCGGTCGGGAGAGATAAGAATCGGTCAAAAATCAACGACTTTTAAGCTCCTCAAACGCTTTGCTTGCAACTATCATCAAAATTAAAAACAACATCTTCTTTGAGTAGGGTAGATAGGGGCTTGGCTATCTTGGAAAAGTCTTTAATGAATCTCCTATAAAAACCGACGTGTCCAAGAAAACCTCTCACTTCGCGCACATTTCTGGGCAAACTCATCTTCTCTATAGCCACCACTTTTGCCCTATCTACTTCCATACCTTTGGCTGAGATCTTGTGGCCAAGAACTATTCCTTCATCTACCACACTTTTACCAGTTTAGGACTAAGTTCTTTTCCACACAGCGGGATAAAACCTGGTCAAGATTATCAAGACAATCATCGAAGGATTGACCAAAGACTGAGAAATCATCCATGAATATCTCCATACACTTTTCAACCAGCCCATCAAAGATTGCCAGCATACACCTTTGGAATGTAGCTGGGGCATTGCAGATACCAAATGGCATTCGCCTGTAAGCGAATGTACTATAGGGGCAGGTGAAAGTTGTCTTTTCTTTGTCGACTGGATCTATGGGTATCTGGAAATATCTCGAATATCCATCAAGGAAACAGTAGAATGCATGTCCTGCCAGAAGCTCTAGCATCTGGTCAATGAAAGGAAGGGGGAAATGATCTTTCCTTGTAACTTCATTGAGTTTTCTGTAGTCGATACAGACTCTATAACCCGTTACTAGCCTCAATGTTATTTCTTCGCCCTTCTCATTCTTCTCGATAGTAATCCCTCCTTTCTTAGGGACTACTTGAGTGGGGGACACCCATTCACTGTCAGCAATTGCATAAATAATACCCATGTCCAAAAGCTTGATAATCTCCTTCTTAACTACTTCTTGCATGTGAGGTTGAGCCTCCTCCAGGGTCATCTAACACACTTGGCACCCTCTTCAGTTTTAATCTTGTGCATGCATAAGTCAGAAGATATCCCTCTGATGTCTCCCACTTGCCAACCAAAAGCTTTCTCATTCTTTCTCAAAACGTTTAACAACTTCATCTATTCTAGCCGGGATAGCTTGGCAGAAATGATTAACGGAAGCTTGTCACCTTCTCTCAAGAAAACATATTTCAGATACTTAGGTAACGGCTTCAGTACCAGATCTGCAGGGGGTTCATCTAAACTCGATTTAAGATCTCCACTTTTCAACTCAACATCACTGAGTTTACTTAGTAGTCCCAGTGCTAAAGCTTCTCATTTCAACGAAACTTTACTAAACTCAGCTTCTAATTGTTCTAGATTCACCCACCATAACTATTCAAATTTTCAACTAATCGCTCATATTCAGTCTCAACAGCCATGACTTGCTTTTCCATGTAATCATTAAAGTCATCTGACATATCCTCAATGGAGAAGCCGGTTGGATAATAAGAGGGTCTCTGAATAGCTTTGGAGACACTGTAGCTCACATCCTGATCACCGACTCGTATGGTCACTTGCCCACCTTCACAGTCAATGAGGGCTCTGGCTGTAGAAAGAAAAGGTCTTCCAAGTATCAAGGGGACATTCTCATCCTTTTCTATGTCTAGGGCGTGCTACCAACCGGAAAAGTAAATCTATCAATTTGAACTAATACGTCCTTTAGTATCCCTGCAGCTTTCTTGGAAGATCTATCAGCGAATTGTAGGTTCATGGTCGTGGGTTCTAAAAGATCATTCAATCCAAGCCGTTTACATACAGAAAATGGCATCAGACTTATGGATGCGCCCAGGTCACATAAAGAGTTTTGGAAGACTAGGCCTCCCATCAACAATGTGAGCACAAATTTCCCAGGGTCACCCCTCTTGATTGGTAGATCTTCATAACTTATGGTAGAGCAATCCTCACCAATCAACCGATCCATGTCTTCTAACTTCTTCTTAGAAGAAACAACATCCTTGATGAACTTAGTGTACTTAGGCATCTCAACCAAAACATCAGATAATGGAAGATTAACCTGAGTATTTTTTAGAAGAAATTAAGCACTTTTTCATATTTCTTGTCCTCATGCAAGGAGATGTTGCTTTTTCTAGGTGGAAATGGTAGTTTCTTTAAATCACTCTAAGAAAAGACTTTCTTCGAGGATGAACTGACAGCTTTATCTTCCAAATCTTTCCACCTCACCACTTTCTCACATCTTTTACTAGTCAGGGGATCCGCCACCTGACTCTCACTTGATTTTTCATTTCTCAGGGGATCAGCCACCTGAGTACTCTCTCGCAGAAAAGGGGAACATGGGTGCTCGATTTCCCCTCATGCCTCATCACTGGAAGGAGGGGTTAGTGGTTTCCCTGGTTCGGGGGACCACTAAGTTGAGTACCAGATCTGAGATTCATGGCACTAGCCTCTTCTTTACCATAGGGAATTGAAGGAACTAGGTCAGTGCACTGGCCATGATTCAAATCGGTCTGAGCTACCTGACCACCCTTAGGATTTTTCTCCGTAAAGCTGGGCAACTGCCCTGAGGGTCTGGAAGCTAGTTGGCCAGCCATTTGCCCGATCTGCCTCTCAAGACTCTTTATTGTGCTCTGAAGGGATTGGATATTATTATTCTGCTCCTCCAGTTTAGCTTCAAGATCATTAGAGTGAGAGGGGCCTTGAGAGTTCTAAAAGTTCTGCGAGAAGGATTGGCTGGAACGATTCTGAAACGCAGGATTTGAATTGTTCGGCCAATTTTGATTGAACCTCTGATTTGTATTGGAAAAATTAGTGTTCAGGTTCTGATTGAAGCTTGGGTTTCGATTGAAATTCTGATTCTGGTTAAAATTTGAATTTTGATTCTGATGGAAACCCTGGTTTTGAAGATTGCTTTCGCCAGAGAACTGATTGTTGAATCTCTGATTTTGCGGGCCACTGAACGCATTGACTTCAGCGTTCTGTCCAACCATAGGACAGAAACGAGCAGTGTGCCCCACATTATCACATGCCTGGCATGTGACTAAATTGTACTGTCCCTGATTCTGGACAACATTGACTTGATAGGTCGAAGGGGAAATAAATTGACACTGGCCAACCATATGGCCAGTTTGACAACAATTTTCACAATACAGAACTTGAGAGTTCTGCGGAAATGATAGATTCTGATTCGTAGGATTTAGAGACCTTGTAAGAGCAGCCACCTGCTGTTGCTGCATGGCAATTTGATTTTGATTGTTCACCTCCTCGATCCTAGGAGGAGAAGGTGCCTGAATAGCTTGAGAGGAGGGGGCATAATTATATTTGGAAATATCCTCGAATAATGCCCACCCTTCTGTAGGCGGTTTCCTCAGGAATGCCCCACCAGAAGAACTATTGACCATACCCTTAGTGAGCTCAGTCAATCCACTGAAAAATGTGTTGACTTGCCTCTGCAAGTCCAAACCGTGGTGAGGGAATTTACGAAGAAGAGCTTTGAATCTCTTCCATGCATCAAAGAACGATTCGTTTTCCTTTTGATAAAAAGTGAAAATTTCCTTAAGCATTGGGCTGTCTTGGATGGTGGGAAATATTGACTTAGGAACTCTTTTTCGAGTTCAGCCAGTGGTGTGATCGATTCGGCGAGCGAGAGAGTTGTACCACTCTTTTGCCTCCCCTTTCAAGGAAAACGGGAATAACTTCAACTTTATCGCATCCTCACTTACGCCTTGAATGCGAGTCGTACCACATATCTCCAAAAATGTGTGTACGTGAGTATGAGGATTTTCATATTGAAAACCATGGAAGATTGATGCGTGTTGCATCATTTGGATGAGCCCAGGTTTGAGTTCGAAGGTTGGTGCATTTATGGCGGGTAGAACGATAGCCGGGTTGACTTTGACTTCACCAGGCATGGCATAGTCAGCCAATGTACGTCTATCTTCTGCAGCCATAATGACTATGTCTTCGATCTCCTCAGCTAAACGTTCCCCAAGGTCTTGATCGGCCTTATCAGAAAGAACCGTAGGACGGATTCCCTGCCTGTTTGGTCGGACTATGGTCCGCTCGAGGTCGGGGGTATAGAGTAGTGGCCCCTTTTGACTTCGAGTTTGCATAAACCGAAACCAAAATCAAGTTGTCTAAACTAAAAACTAGAAGTTAAAACCTATGAAAAGAAAATAAAAATAGGAGGACAGACGGGCGTCCAATTAATCCGGACGGGCGTCTGCCTGAAGAACTAGACGGTCGTTTGGGGCAAGCCAGACGCTCATCTGATTTCCTCCAAATGGTGCAGAGTTGGCTGGTTTTTAGATGGACGGGCGTCCACTTTCTCCGGACGCCCGTTTTGAAACCAGCACAGAAAACAGAAACAGAAAACTTAGTAAAAACTAGACAACCGTACCGAGTCCCCGGCAACGGCGCCAAAAACTTGTCTCGGATTTTATCTAATGAAAAATAAACAAGTAATAAAAATAAATCTGGTTTACCCCAAGTGCAGGGATCGTAGTATAGAGGTTAATACCGGAGTCGAGTCCACAGGGAATCGAGGTTGTTTACCAAGTTTTTATCTAACTAACCTAAAGATGTCACAACTACTATTACTAAAATTATAAGAAAATAAAGACGATTAACACGTAACAAACTAACAGTGAAAATAACAAAAGTAAACTGGACAGAAGATTAGAAATCTAAAGCCAGGAAATATAATTGCGAACAAGATTAACGAAACTAATTCTATTCTATAACCTAAACATGCAATAAAAATATAAACTTGCTATGCAAAACAAGCACAAACGATTTTAATCAATAATTTAAAGACCGAACAAGCAATTGATCCACCAATTCTATAACATTCAATTTCTTCTCTAGATTATCTAGTGAAGATTAATCAAAAGTTGTGATTCATCTATCAAAGGTATGAATTTTTAATCTCTTAGAAAACTCGTCTATCAATCTCTTATCTTTCGATCCTAAAGATTAACGCTTTTAATATCAAAGGTGTGAAATTTCTCAATCTCTAATCTAGAAATTCAACCTAACAACTCTCGTTAATTAGATTAAAGATCTAATCTTTATTACTGTGATCTAGGGTTTAATCACGATTCTCATCAACATTAAACATCAAACATGCAAAGATCTCTCGATTCAAATTGCATAAACACAAGTAAAACATAATAAAGATGCAACTTTTACTAAAAACTCACAAGATAATTCAAAGGTGAAATCAAAGTGTTGATAGAACGGCTTCACAACGCTTGTTCCAAAAGCTTTTAGCCTCTAAGCATCACTTGAGTACTCGAATTTGCACTAGAAAGTACATATGATTGAAGAAATTTATCTAGGAAATCAAAAGCATAAAAGTTGTATATAAAGGGTGGAGAACACAAAAAAATCGCCCCTAAGGGTTTTGTGGCCGCCTAATGTTAATTCGATCCTTTTAGGGTTGAAAAAACGCGCCTATTTATAGAGTTTTAAGTCGGTTTCTGCTAGGTCGGCATATCGACGCTCGTCCAGAGTCTTGAACGCCCGTCCATTCTGCATAAAATCTTCGAGTCGGGCCGAGTCATGTCAGACGCCCGTCCTATGTAAATTTGGGCGCTTTCGTTCAAAGAAAAATCTCAATACTCTGAATCCACTCTTTCTTCCTGGACGCCCGTTCGATTCCTCAAACGCCCGTCCATCTGGACGGAGCTTCAGACGCTCGTTCAGTTTACTTCAAATCCGGTTTTCATCTCTATCTTTATCCGACTTCATCTTTATCCTTTTTCTTCCATGTAAATCCTCACTTGAACATCTTTTAGACCTCTTTTAAGCCAAATTCATGTATCTACAAGATATCAAAAACATTGCAAAGTGTAAAATCATTCAAATCGATAGAAATTCAACAATAAAACCTTATAATTCAACCAACTTTGCGATTAAACCATTCCAAACATCACTTGCTTAATAAATCAAATAAACGTTCACTTTCTATGCAAAACATCAGAGTATAGAGGAAAATTGTTACGAAATAGAACGATATAAATCATAGAAAATCACCCTAAACAACCTACGCGTTGAGAATGGAGCAAGTGTTGCTGCACTGGCCGTAAGAGTTTATTTTCTTTCATTGCCCAGTGGGCTGGTACTAGAACTTAATAACTGTTATTTTGTTCCTGCTCTTATGAAGAGCATTATTTCTATTTCTGCATTGGATGTTGATGGATTTTCTTTTATGTTTGAGAATAAATGTTGTTCTTTTTCACGTGATGGAATCTTTTATGGTATTGGCATACTTAGCAATGGTCTCTACATTGTAGATGTGAATGTTGACGTACTTAATATAAACAACAAGAAAGCCAAAATGAACGACTTTAATGAATCCTACTTATGGCATTGTAGACTAGGCCATATAAATAAGAATTGCATTACCAAACTCCATAAAGATGGATTGTTTGATCAATTCGATTACGAATCGTTTGATACGTGTGAAGCTTGTTTGCTTGGCAAGATGACAAAGTCACCTTTTAGTGGCAAAGGGATAAGATCCAATGAATTGCTTGAGCTCATACATACTGATGTGTGCTGCCCAATGTCAATTCAAGCTAAAGTAGGATACTCTTATTTTATCACTTTCACTGATGAACATTCACGCTATGGTTATATATACTTAATGAAGTATAAGTCTGAGGCCTTTGAAAGGTTCAAAGAATTCAGAAGTGAAGTAGAGAAACAACTAGGTAAAGAAATCAAAACACTTCGATCCGATCGAGGTGGAGAATACCTAGATGGAGATTTTCAAAGTTATTTAAAGGAGAATGGGATTCTACCTGAACGGGCCACTCCAGGTACGCCTCAGATGAATGGCGTATCTGAGAGGAGGAACTGTACCTTGTTAGACATGGTGCGATCCATGACGAGCTATGTAGTTCTCCCAAAATCATTTTGGGGTTACGCTCTAGAAACCGCATCCTATACACTGAACCGAGTTCCATCAAATACGGTTGATTCTACACCATACGAGGTATGGACTAAGAAGAAACCGAATCTGGCATATCTTAAACCTTAGGGTTGTCTGACTTACGTGAAGCGGATGATGCCTGACAAATTAGAGGCCAGATCTGACAAATGTCTATTTGTGGGATATCCTAGAGAAACTAGAGGATACTAATTTTACCATCCTGAGGAACAAAAGGTGTTTGTTGCCAGGACTGGCCACATTTTGGAGAAAGATTTTATTCTATATAGGGTCATTGGGAGTAAGATTGATCTTGAAGAAATTCGAGACCCACTTACGGATAACAGTAAGTTGATGGAAGTAGAGGAGACACCACATACTGATGTGATGCCAACCCTACCGTGGACACACTAGCACCTCGAAGATCTACCAGGGAACGCCGTAAACCCAAAAGGTACACTGGCGTGTATCTCATGGAAGATGATGACCCTAAAACTTATGTGGAAGTGCTATTAAGGCATGACAAAGAGAAATGGATAGAAGCCATGAATTCTGAAATGGAATCCATGAAAGACAACCAATATTGGAACTTAGTTGATCCACCTGAAGGAATAGTTCCTATAGGGTGTAAATGGGTCTTTAAGAGAAAGACCGACATGGACGGCAACGTGACTACCTACAAGGCAAGGTTAGTGGCAAAAGGTTATAAGCAAAGACAAGGAGTTGACTATGACGAAACTTTTCCGCATGTTGCCATGTTAAAATCCATTAGATTTCTGCTCGCTATTGCAGCATACCATGATTACAAAATCTGGCAAATGGATGTGAAAACAACTTTCCTTAACGGGGACCTGTTTGAGGAGGTGTATATGACACAGCCTGAGGGTTTCACAACCATTGACGCCAGGATGGTATGTAAACTGCAAAGATCCATTTATGGATTAAAGCAAGCTTCTCGGAGTTGGAATCTTCACTTTGATGAGATAATCAAATAGTTTGAATTCATCAAGAACGAAGATGAGTCATGTGTTTACAAGAAGGTTAGTGGGAGTGCCATTGTGTTCTTAGTGCTTTATGTAGACGACATATTGCTCATAGGGAATGATGTGCCTATGTTACAGTCAGTCAAAGCTTGGTTATCCAAGAACTTCTCTGTGAAGGACTTGGGTGAAGCAGCATATATTCTAGGAATCAAGATCTATAGAGATAGATCTAAAAGGTTGTTTGGTCTATCGCAATCCACCTATATAGACAAGATGCTGAAGAGATTCAGCATGGAGCAGTCCAAGAAAGAATTGCTGCCCATGTCACATGGGGTCTACCTGTCGAAGGGAATAAGTCCTAAGACAATAGAGGAAAGGGCACAAATGAGTAAGATCTATTATGCTTCGGCAATCGGGTCTATCATGTATGCCATGTTGTGCACTAGACTAGATGTCTCGTATCCTCTTAGTACGACTAGTATGTACCAATCCAACCCTTGTGATGGTCACTAGGTTGCAGTCAAGAATATCCTCAAGTACATGAGACGTACTAGGGATATGTTCCTGGTTTTTGGGAATGATGATTTAGTATTACGAGGTTATACAGATGCCAGTTTCCAAACTGACAAGGATGACTTTAAGTCATAGTCTGGGTTTGTTTTCACGCTTAACGGTGGAGCAGTGAGTTGGAAGAGTTCCAAGGAGGAGACTACTGCAGGCTCTACAACGGAAGCCGAATATATAGCAGCCTCGGAGGTGGCAAAGGAAGTAGTTTGGATGAAGAAGTTCATTACTGAACTTGGTGTGGTTCCCTCCATTGAAGGTCTAGTGCCATTGTACTATGATAACAGTGGGGCAATATCTCAGTCAAAGGAACCAAGGTCTCATCAGAAGTCCAAACATGTGCTACGGCTCTATCACTTGATTAGAGAGATAGTAGATATAGGAGATGTAAAGATAGAGAAAGTCCACACGGATGATAACATAGCCAATCCGTTAACCAAGACATTGTCATAAGCAAAGCATGAGAACATGTTCACATGCAAGGGCTTAGGCATATGGGTGATTGGCTTTAGGCCAAGTGGGAGATTGTTGAATAGGTGTCCAAAACCCAACCGGGTTGGACCGGATCCGACCGGGTCGGGTCGTTTACAATCTATTTTAGTTCATGTAATAACTTTATTATGATTAATAAAAGCACTTATGTTATTATATATTTTTTATCTTCATATTATTTGTTGTATATATATAGTAACGTCCCTAGTGTCAAACTGTGATAGAGAAACCATGATAGTGATTATGGTTGATGAGATCTCTAATCACTTTAATAAGTTTGATACTTAAATGTCTCTAGTCTTAAGAACTGTCAAATGGGACATTGATAGTATAATTAGATTAGCACGTATTGGATGTCTTCTATCTTATAAAAGATAGGGATAGATCTCGTCTATCGAAGTGTAGAGACACTTGGACTGTACGTGGACGTGGCTTTAGACTGACCCACTTACATTAAGTGTCACACTATGTGGCGGTTGTGTAATTATCCTTTAGACCAGAGTCTTCATAGCATCACGGTGTGGATTGTCACGCTTTGACACTATTGAGATTTCTCCTATCCATGGGGCGATCATGGGGTAGTGATTGTATGTGATATTGAAGCATGTGGAGTATACATGATTGGTCATCCGGGAATCATGTATCTTATGATTGGGATCGAATATCCGAAATGGTCTTCCTATAAGGAATGTCTAGCTCTCGAGAATCTTTGCAAAGGTGGAGTAAATGTGTTATTCCGAGAGAGAATGATATCCAGATTATAAGATACGATCGTTAATGTATTGACACTCGAGATACGATCATATGGATATTGTTACAGCGATAGGATTGTAAGTTACACGGTAACTGCTTCACATGAAAGGTAGTAGTCATTGCTTTTGACTCTTCCGATGATTGAGGGTCACGGTGTGTTGCTAGACGCTATCCTGTGATCGTTAGGCATGAAGGGCATTTTTGTAAATTGCACTTTGTGTCTGCGGCCAACATATTCGGAAGCCTATCGGGTCACACACATATGAACTTCGAGTCGGATTAAAATGCGGTTATAGTTGATAACCAAATAAGAAAAGTTTATCTCTAGACTATAAAGGTTATAGTGGTAAATTAATATGGTGGTACTTATTTATTATGAATAAATAAAATACAAGATATTAATTATACATAAATTAATAAATAAAATACAAGATATTAATTATACATAAATTATATTAAGTAAAGAATATTCCGGATGCCAATTAGTTGACATTTGGGGCGCCACTTTTAAGTGTATAAGATACACTTGGATTGTGCACTTTAATTAATAAGATTGCCATAATATTAATATTAGATATTAATTGATATTAAAAAAATATTAGATATTAATTGATTTTGAAAAAAATAGATTTATGGTAATAAGATAAATATAATCAATATAAGATATTGGCAATATTTAGATTTTATTAAATATGAGATGTTATAATAAAAGAGATAAATCAATCTAAGTGATTTTCCTAATTTTATTGGGAAAATGTTTTCTTCTCCTCCACTCATATTTGGGGCGCCACTTTGCCTATAAAAAGGAAGTGGGTGTCAAACTCTTTTGTACATCACAATCCCATGAGCTAAAAGTTCTTAAATAAAATAGAGAGCTTCCAATAGAGAGTTTGAGAGAGAGGAAAAATGCCGGTCTAGCGGCTGGAGTTTTTCCGATAGCAATCCAAGGAGGATTCCGGCGAGGAGTTCAGTATGTATATATATATATATATATATATATATATATATATATATATATATATATATATATATATATATATATATATATGTATGCTGTGAATGTGTGGATGTACATGTATATATGTGCATGGTTTTGAGAGTGCATATGTGTGTGTATATATATGTATATATGCTGTGAATGTGTGGATGTACATGTGCATGGTTTGAGAGTGCATATATGTGTGTGTATATATATACAATTAGATTTTTTTTTTTAATGTTGTTGTGATGTTTATTATGTATTTTGTATCATATCAGTAGATGGGCAATTGAGAGCGTGCTTTTACCACCGTCATAAAATGATTGATAATGACGATGGAGAACGGATGTCGGACGGAACTAACAGAACAGGCCTTAGGTTTTCTATCTAACGGATGCCTCACTTCCGGCTGAGGCTTTACCAAACTGCTGAGAATAGGAAAAGATGCTCTATTGAATAGACCTAATGAAATTTTCTACGAGCTACGCTATATAAGGAGCCCCAATACAATGTCTGGGTATTAGGCCAATACAGTGGATCAGAAAAAATCGAAAACATCCTAGGGAAGCATGCATATTTAAGAACCTAATCGGGTCGAGGCGTACCGTAGAATACGTTTTTTTTTTTTTTGTTGTTGTTGTAATTTATCACAAAACTTATTCGTTGTATGGTTCAAATTTGTGAAACACTTCATTACGTTGTTAAATAAAATTTCATCAAGTTTTTTTTAGTAAATTTATCATAACAATTGTACTATAGCACAATTAATTATTAATATCGTAATCTAAAATAGTTAATCGAATCACTACACTAAAATATAGTAAATTTGTAACATTTAGAAGATGTCTCATTACCATATCAAATTACGTATATTCTACACTACCAAATTATCGCATTGCCATAAGAGATTGACATCTACTTTATTCTACGTTAATACATTATCACACTACCCTATCCACTCTACCATATCAAACTACCGTATTAAGTTACACTATATTTTAAAAAAACACAGTACCGTATCAATTTACACTATATATGTATATTGCTAAAATATCGAAAATCATGGATCATCGATAAAAAAATAAATTAACTACTAGAACAATAAAAATCAATAACCTTTTGTAATTACACCGAGAATTATAACAATGTATCTCCGCCAGAAAAGAATCTCAACACACCACTTTTGTGAGAATCTTCAAAATTCACAAACAAAAGAATATGAGCTACGATTATAATCAACAAATTGAACAAACGATTATTAACAAAACGATGAAATTAACACGAAATGTACCCGAAATCTACCCAGAAATTTACCAACACTCCTTCAAACCTTCATATCTTCAAACCTTCAAACCATCAAAGAAACCAAAAAAAATTACAAATTGAAGAAACGATTATTAACACGAAATAAACATGAAATTTACCAAGAACAAACGATTATAAATATGAAATTAAAACGAAGTTTACCAAGAATCCTTCTAATCTTCAAACCTTCGAATCTTGAAACCTTGAACCTTTGAATCCTTCAAACCTTCAACTACGAAATTTGTTACAATAATTTGATAGAAGATTGTTAAAAAGAAAAAAAAATGATGCTAGAATCGTTCAAAGTGGAGAGGAAAGAGAGAAAATGGTGAGTTTTTGGATTGAAAAGATGAAATGATAGATGGGCGGAAGATGGGCGGACGATGGGAGGTGCCGCTTATACATGGGCGGTGTGGAGAGCGAAACATGGGAGGTACCTCCTATTAATGGGCGGTTCCGCTCATTTTTAGGCGTGGTATAGGTGTGAATTTTGAAATTCGTGGGGTGTAGATTTAGTTTTTATATTCAAAAATAGGCTATATTTCAAAATTTTCCAAGAATTTACGATAAAAGTGGCGTTATGGCTCGGCTCAGCCCTTCTTGTTTTGTATTAAAAAAAGAGGAATGAGGGAGAAAGACACTAACATTTCATCAATTAAAGAGAATAGCAATTTTTGAAACTTTTGTATAAAATACAAAACTAATTTTTTTTTTCCGACGCCTTTTTTCCCAGAAAAAAAAACCAATAAAATTTTTTTCTCATCCTTTTTTAAACACTTATATCTCCCAATCTAGAACTCTAAAGTTGAAAATTCTTTCATCAATTTTTTTTTTATTTTTTCATGTTCTTTATTTTGAGACCATATTCAACATATACCGACACTATTTCAGAAAATCCACTGTCGAAATTCACTATTATTCGAAATTCACTGATTATAGGGATTCACCGGGGATATTCACTAAGCGAATCTCACAAAAAACGATGTATCGAACCAAGTCTCAAAACGAAGAGCATCAAAAAAATTAAAACTTCCGTGAAAATTTTATCGCGTTTGTATCTTTAGATCAAACGATTTGAGTGTTTTAAAATGGGAGAGAAAGGAGAAAAAAAATTAATTGGAGCAGCTTCCAGCGCGTCGGAATTTTTTAATTTTTATTGGTTTTGTTTTTCAGACGGTAAAAGTTATGGGCGTTGTCATTCTCCCCATGGAGAATTTTGGGCTGTCATGTTACTTAAAACTATTCAAAATGCTGTCATTATCTTTATTTGTCCGTAAAAAAACAGTCACCATCTTAATTCTTAAAACAAACCCATAAAACAAATCTCAAGCTTATTGATCCGATTAACATAACTAGAAAAAAAAAGTGAAGGAGCTAATTAGGCTAAATTACAATTTTGGTCCTTTAACTAGACACGTTTTTCGATTTTGGTTCTGGTTATTTTCCGGCGACAATTTTAGTCATGTAAGTGATCTCTTTTTGCAAAAATAATCTTGAACGCCGTAAAGACCACTTACAGGACTAAAATTGTCGTCGGAAAAGACCAATTTTAGTCCTGTAAGTGGCCTTTCCGTCGTTCAGGACTATTTTTGCAAAAAAAAAATACCACTTGCAGGACTAAAATTGTCGCCGGAAAAAAACCAGGACAAAAATCGAAAAACGTGTCTAGTTAAAGGACCAAAATTGTAATTTAGGGAGCTAATTACAGGGGCGAACACATGCTGCTGGGTTTAACCGACTCCGGTGAACAAGTGATGATTACTGAATTTGAAGGTTAGAAAGACCCATTAAGGAGAAAAATTAAATATGCATTTTCTGGTAAGTGTTGTATAAATTATAAAATAATTTGATGAACAACTGTTTTCTCCTTGATGGAACCTCTCGCCAGCGGATAAGGCTGGTAGCCATTATTGCCAGAGCTACTATGCTAATTCCAGAGTAGTTGGTCTAAAATAAATCCCCTCACTTGAATCAGATACAGTGAATGAACTCGATGGATAGTTACTTTTTATTTGTAAAATGCGATATTCCTCGTACATAAGGCTCCTCCACCCGACCCGAAAGAAAGATGAGGAGGTTAAGAATAACCAGCATGTGACCATTTTACTTTTTGTCCACTCGTCAACTTGTACGTTATCATTTCTTTCCTGTTTTTTTAGCCAATATAAAAATGAGTTTATTGGTAAAAAGGAAAATTTGAACCTAAAAATATGCAATGAGGACAGTGGAATTTTTTTTCGGGTAAAAAGGACATGTCCTTATTCCACTATGATAGTGAAACATTAGATTTGAGGTCAGTTCCACTGCCGCAAACAGTGGATTTGGGGTTATGAACAATGGATTTGTCCTTATCACCCATTTTATACTTCAACTGTCCTTATTCCTATATTTCTCCTCTTTTTTGTCCTTTTAAACCACTGCCATTATAAAAATAATATTATTGTAACTATAAAAGCAAATTAAACTTTTTCAGGTAAAAAAACAGGTTTTATTGAAGAAGGGTAATCGGCGGCATCGATGGTGGCCCCGATCATCCTCCGAACACTTTTAACTCATGCAGTTAGAATTTTAAAAAAAAAATTATTTAAGTTTTGGACCTCAAATCGCATCTTTTAAGGGATAAGGTGTAAAGAATTTCTGTAAGTTATAAACTTTTTTTATTAAACCAAGTCCGCAAAAGAGATGGAGATTACATCAAACAGGGAAGGAGCCCCAAACAACACGACCCAACTCTATCAACCATGTCTAACTAGGAGGTACGCTGATATATTACCAAAACGCTTGAACGTAGGTTAATGTTTTGATATGATACTTTTTTTGGTTAAAGGTAAAAATTTTATATAACCAAGGTATGCAAAGTACAAGAAATTACATCCTAATCATAATTTAGAATTAAACTAACACTACACTAGTGTTGAGAAGAGGTTAGATTTGTTGATTCCAAGTTTTGCATAAGACCCCGAGGTTATATGCAACAAGAAACAATGACCACTAAACACATAACAACACCCAAAATCACAAAAGGGTCATGTGAGAGCATAACTCACAGAGCATATCCCAAGGTGTGTAGAAAACAAAATAATCTCATACATCCACCAACAAAACCTACTAGAAATCACAAAAGATATACAAAACCTAAACATTAAGGTGTAAAAGTGTACAAGGGAATGCAGCTGCATTATGTAAAACATATGTGTTTTAATGCAAAATAACACATCATCAATCTTCATAGTACTCCTCAAACCTCTTTCTGTTTCTCATGTACCAAATCCAAAGAAACAACCACGAAGCAGAGAGGCACATCTAGCCACATTTGCATGAGAAGTTCCCTGCATTTCCTCTTCATCCATCCGAGAGCGGCGATTTATAGTTTCCGAGTCTTCTATTGATACTGCCACAACCTAACCTTGCCCCAAATCATACAGGAGATTGGACACCTAAAATACAGATGAGAGGCGATTCATTCACCAATCCACACAAGGATCGAGTTTGTCATCAAAATGAAGCTTATCAAGTAGTAAGCATAGCATGTTTCATGGACATCCACAACAAAAGCGGTGTTTTGGGGTGGCTCTGTGGTTCAGACCCGATCTGTACCACCAAACCTTGGGACTTTGGTGCCTAAAGAAATCATAAGCTTTAGTAGGGGATAATTTGATACCAATGGACCAGGATTTCAACATAGCAATAAGCGGCTCCAGTGAGAACGGCATAATTCAAGATCCTATCCCTAATTACAAGACAGTTTTGATTAAAGCGAGAATCTGTAGACTTGTAAGGATAAGACCACGGATCTGCATTCTTTAAGTACTCGGCATTGATCCATTTCACCCAAAGGCGCTCTTTCTTACATTGGAAGTTCCACAAGATCCTACACAGAGGGCTAGATTCCAAGCTTCCAACTGAAAAATTCTAAACCACCCTCGATTTTGGCAAATGGACTTTCTTCGACCAACAATTGATTTCTGTTAAGTCACAGATCCCCCACAAAAACCTCCTACATAATTGATCCATTTTAAGCTTTACACTTCCAATGATAGGGTAAATACCTAGCCAAAAACAAAGACACACCTTGAATGACAGATTTCACCAAATGTAACCTACCAAAGATAAGACAAGGTGGCACCTTCCAATTACAAAAGTAATTCCTCAAAGTAGTGAATAAGGGTCATAATGCACCACATTTAACCTAACGACACACAAGGGAATGCCAAGATACCTAACAGGCATCACACCTTCTTTCAAACCAGAGATGTCTAATAAAACACTTGTTATACTCATCCATCCGGCCAAGATGAAAATTTCAGACTTATGCAAATTAACAACCAGGCCAGAACACATACCAAAATCAGTAAGACAGTTCATCATTAAGGAGACAGATAAGATGATTAATCTTCAAATTCTGGCATCCATTGTGAAAGTTAAACTCTGAGGCCTCCCCTGGAATTCTAAGCATTCTTGAGAAGTATTCCATACCAAGAATAAAGAGGAAAGGAGAGAGAGGATCCCCTTGCCTCAGGCCCCTCTTCCCAGGGAAAAACCCCTTGAGCTCACCATTGATAGACAGGGAGAAGGATGTAGTTGTAACACAAAGCATGATCCACTTCACAAACCGGTCAGGAAAACCAAATCCTTTCAGAACAGCCTCCAAGAAGGACCAATGTATTGAATCAAAGGCCTTTTTAATATCCACCTTTATCATACATCCAGGGGGACCCCTGGCAACCCCATACTTCCTGATCAACTCTTGATATGATACTTTCATTTAGGTAAAAAGCAAACTTGCGTCATTTTTCTAATTTTATTCAATTCCTCTTTCTCCCATGTACTCTTATTATTTCTAGTAGAAAAAAACACTCTAACGTTTTAGTCTAAGATTATTTACTACATACGTTCCAAAATATAAGTCATAATAGGTGTTTTACACAAATTAATATAGTGGTTGAATGTCATATATTTGAACGTTAATGTCTAAAATATCCCTTGACTATCATTAATGTAATAGCTGTTAAGTAATAACAAGTGGTTGGATTGATAATAAATTAGAATAATATAGATAAAAGAGTAATTAATATTGCATTGGTAATGTAGAATGACTTATATTATCAGATAAAAGTAAAAGTGTGAATGACTTATAGTTTGGAACGGAGAGTATTTATTAAGAACTTCAAGAACACGTAAGCACTTACTTACAACAACTTGAAGATGGCAGAGAAATGAGATGAATACCGCCTTGAATTGTTGTTCATTGTCTCGGAATTCAAGAAAAATGTAGAGGGAAGCTTTGTGAGTGAGTTTTACTAAAGGAAAATATGAAGAGAAGGAAATTGGGGTTCATTTTAAGGTTTCAGAGGTTGGATAGGGTCGAAAACGGTTGAATACGTACCATCTCTCTAAAAATTTAAGATGATGAAGATGTTGATAATTAACATCTTACAAACTTTAACATGCCTCCTCAAGTGTGAGTCGTCTCTGCCAACACTTGCACAATCTTAATTTTAAAGACTTCAACACGCCCCCTCAAGTACGAGCTATCTCTCCCAACACTTGTGCAATATAATTAGAGAAAATAATGTTGATACCAGGGTTCGATCCCATTACTTATGGATTTGATACCATGTTGAATTTCATGGGGAAAATAATTTCGCTTGTCATTCATCAATCAAAACGGAACATTATATAGTTAAAATTAGGGTTTCACCCTCTACGTATTACCACAATTCTACCCTTACTAAAAATAATTACAAGGAATACATCATAATCGTAATACATTGCACAATATCCAGTTTTTCATTAACGCAAAAAATACATTGAGGCATATTGTCATTTTGTGTGTGATGCCATTGCGGATGGGCTGATTATTCATTCTTATGTTCCCACGAAGCATCAGTTGGTAGATATTTTTACCAAGGCTTTGTGACGACAACAGTTCAAGTCTCAATTGGGCAAACTAGGCGTTCGGGACCTCCACACTCCACCATGAGGGGGGGGTATTACAATTATGATGTATTCCTTGTAATTGTTTAGTAAGGGTAGAATTGTGATTCTACGTAGAAGTTGAAGCCCTAGTTTTAACTATATAATGTACCATTGATGAATGACAAGCGAAATTATTTTCCCCAGGAAATTTTTCAGAAACCGGCTATAACCTATGGGTAGTTGCCAGAATGAATGAAGGTGATTTTTGAATTCGAATCCCACTGTGGCTACCATGACTATCCAACGCAGTTCCCGTGGGGGAGAATTTCCAAATATACTATTTTTTTCATTTCTAATGGAGTTTCTAGGCTAACCGTGTGTAATATTCTGATTTTCGGGAAAGGGCAGACGTATCAATTTGCGGAAACGAAATATTATATTTATTTTTATTTTTGGATTAAAGGAATTATATATATATATATATATATATATATATATATATATATATATATATAATATATATATAATTGGACAAATATATATTTATGTGGGAATTAGGGAATTAATGGAAATTCAAGGGTAATTAAAGGTAATTATTGTGTGGGAGGTTTTATTTGGAAAGAATAACCTCCCACTAAGTTTGTACTTTGTCAGAATTCCCTCTATGTTCAGTTTCAACATTGGAAACAAAAGAAAAGGGCTGAGAGGTTTCTTCAGAATTCTAAGTGGATTCTTGTCCTTTTTAAGATTTGAGTACAACAGGAGCATCGTGAGAAGACAATGATCGTTTTGACATCAAGTTTTCAAGTTTCTTCAAGGTTTGAATTTCGACCCTATATTCTATTTGGGCAAGTTTTGTAGTTCTTCTTGGTGAAATTCGCAGAGTAAATGCTTTAGAAACTTGTGATCGGCCTAATCCAAGTTTGGGATTTATTACATAGGTTTGTTGTGAGGAATCAAGGAAGTGTTGCAGGATTTCTTCAAGTTTGGTTTGGATTTCTTGCTTGCTAAAAGGTAAGAGAGTCTTCCTATGATTTAATTATTCTTTACAAGATTAAGGTTTGTTGATGTAATTTGAAGATAGAAATCATGTCTAGATGTTATTGTAATAGTATGTGTTGCTATGGTGTGTAAAAGATATGTTTTTCTGCTGTTTTACAATCAAATTGGTGTTGATCGTGTTGGGAAAGGGTTGGAAATCGTTAAAGAGCAAAAAACTATTGCTTAGGGTTAATTTAAGGGAAATGCGCTCGCATTGCGGGTTCAGAAAGTGAGAAAATTATACAGCATTGTTTGTTCGCGCACATTAGGTGTTAAAGCGCACGTATTAGACCCAGAAAACATCCTGAAAGATTCAGAGTAGTTTATGTGTGCACATTTGCGTGCGCATAGGAGATCCAGAACAATCTTGAATGGTTCAGAAGGTTGATGCGCGCACCAGAGGCTAAGCGCACGCATTGAACCCTGCTTTGTGAAATGTTGTGTTTTAAGCCCGAGACCAGTTTTGAATATTGTTTCTTGACCTAATAATATTCGATGAAAATAAACAAGCCATGATTTAGTTTCTGATGCGTTAAGTTCCGGCACCGAATGGATTCTTCGTAAGAGTTGAAGTTCGGGACCGTCGGAAGAGCATGATTGGTTTGGGCTTTGATGAATTAGTATTCATCAATGTCTGTGTATCTGGTCAGGATGTTGTGTCTAGTTGTCTAAGTGAGGGACCGAGTAAAGCTGCTATGAGTGTTTTGCCTGGAAAAAATTTAGGTGGCTAGTTAATGATTAATAAAATACATACTTGAGTAGTAAAAGACGAAACATCATGTCATTCTTAGTAAGGCACCAGTTCACATCGCAATGTGTGGGCGGTCAGATAACATGAATAACTCTGTTGGCCTCTAAATGGCTGAATGGCAGGGAGACTTCGCCGAACGTGTACACTATCGGTTTAGCTGTGGCTATTGGTGTGATCCACTAATAGGTTGCAATCGATATCTCGTGGTGGATATACATCATGCGTGTCTTTGAGTGCGGATGTAACAAAGATAAGGTGATCTAGAAACAAATAGTCACAATATGTTGATGAGTATGAAGTGAACCCTAGAGTTGAGTCGGTCACGTAAAGGTAACCTAATAATGATGAACCTTCTTTGTGTATCTTAATTAAACCTTAGCTTCTATCTTTTACTGGGTACCTATGTACTTACCTCAAATGCATGTTTGTTTGTGTTTATGGTTGAGAAGATGAACAGGTTGAACATGAGTTCGATGAGGACTTTAAGGACGAAGTTTGATGATGATGGTTAATGCATCCAATTCCTTTATTTCACGCTGTACAAAACTATGTTGTTTACCTGTACTTTTTAATTCTTAACCTTGTTGTAAACTAAGTTTTCATTTACTTTGAGTTTTCATATGTTGTAAGATTGGACGTTTTCGTTGTAACCAGTGGCGGAACCAGGAAAAAATTTCGGGGTGGTCTTGGTGTAAAAATTTCGGGGTGGTCTTGGTATATAGAAATTTCGGGGTGGTCCTGGTCTTGGTAACATCAAGAAAAAGACACATAACATACTAATATTAACACTACTACTAAAAAAAATTCAAAATTTGGGGTGGGCTTGAGACCACCCCATTACAAAGGTGGTTCCGCCCCTGGTTGTAACAAGTTTACCTTCTATCTTTAGTTGGTTATTCTCTACTCTTGTTATTTAAAAAAAATATACCTGAGTCTTTTAGCTTTCGTTAATGTTAAACTCAATACGACATAGTAGAGACTTACGTATACTATAGAATTTATTTTATATTATACGTGCCGAACGTTCATTTCCGGATAAGGACTCGGTGTCCGGGAACGGGACGTTACACTGTGAGACTATATCTGGATATTTTGTAAACAGTAATTTTATAATGGTTCTGGGCTAAATTTTTAGATCACCATGTCATCAGTTTAAAAAAATAATTGGCTGCCCGTTTTTAGGATACACCAGAAATCTTTTAAATCTCGAATTTGGTCGATGACCATTCTAAAATTTGTATTTTGCACATTACTAACTCTAGGAAGTTCTAATAACTGAAATTTGAAGCGTATGTTATTGAAACGATATATCATGCCAATATTCCATCATGAGTATCACACCCTGCCTACTTGGATTAGCAAATAATGATGTAATATGGAGTGTGCAATTAGACCAGAAACTCCAAAAGTTATGGTCGATATTTCGTAATCGTTGTTAATATTGGTTCTCTTAATTATTAAGGTTAAAATGTTCTGTAAAACTCATTGAACTCATGCCTTGGTAACTTGTACGTTTCTCCAATGTTTTCTATTAGGATTGCACGCACATAATTTTTTCCTGATTTTCGTTGTATTCTCAAAGTTCTAAATAGGAAGTCTGACGTTAGTTTTGGCAATTTTTTCAGAAAAAGGAAATTATTAATGCCTAAAGTCGTTTTAAAATCAAGAAGCATGATTGTTAGTAAGGGTATATTTGTCCGAGATTGTAAATTGCGTTTCTAGGGTTTACTCTGATTGTAACTATAAATACTTGTGATTATGTAATACAAAGACACAGCTTTTCTCTCAATCACTTTGAGTTTAACATGGTATCAAAGCCAGATGTCTCGAGTTCGAACCTGGCTATAAACATTATTATTTCCCCCATTTATATTGTGCACGTGATGCATGTGTTGGGTCTCTTTGTTATTGGAGCCTAGTTTGCTCCGGCTGCCTAATTGGCTTAGCCTTGTTATAGGTCCACACTTGAGGGGGAGTGTTAAAGTGATATAAGAAATATAGTAGCGCATTCCTTAACAGCTATAGCTTTTAGGAGAACTGGTAAGCGCTTGATCTTTAACATGGTATCAGAGCCCTTTCAATGAGAGATTAAATTATTTTTCTTACCTCGTTTTTTTTTCCTGTTCATTGATGACGGAAAAATTCACTGTTATTTTGATAACAATTTGCCCCGTTTCTAATATCATTTTGAGCATTTTTATATCATTTTAAGTCATTAATTCCTTAGTTTCATAAAAATGTATAAGTCGTGACTATTTTATAAAATATCGTGTTTTTATGTGTTTTTACTAGTTTTTGTACCGGTTTAGTAACCGGAGTGTCGTGTCGGATTTACGTTTGGTATTTTGGTGGTTTATTGCAGAATTATAGGTTGACCAAAACCCCGAGTAACGGCACGTTTTGAGGCCTAAAAGAGGTGTTTTTAGGGATAAAAGAGTGTGCCACTAACTTAAGTGGTCAAGTGGATCAGTGGTTAGTGGTACCACTAACGATTTATATCTTCGACGAACAAATGGCCCTTCAAATTGGCATTTTCTGAAGACGTGGCCTTAATGAAAGTTGTAGATTTTCAAATAATCTTTCCAACGCATTTTGAATCAAGTCAATCGGACTTCTACAACTCAAATGGTGGTCAAGTGGCTAATCAATTCGTATTAGTGGAAAATCCCGAAAACGACACGACATACGAATGGCCCATCAAAAAGACATTTTCTGAAGAAATGTTTTTCATGAAAGTTGTAGATTTTCAAATAAACGTTCCAATGCACTTTGAATCACGTTGTTTGGAGGTCTACAACTGAAGTTATGGTCAAGTGGTCAATTAGTGCCACTATAGAGAAATATCTTCGGAGGAACACGAGGTAATCAAGAAGACGTTTTCTGAAGAAGAGTCCTTCATGAAAGTTGTAGAGTTTCTCGAGACCGTAATTTTGGCATTTTGTTTGCAATTTTTGGAAGTCTACAACTCAAGATATGAATTTTATAAGTTTTATTGCAATATATGAGCTTCTAGAAGGAAAAACGGTTACAGATGTAATCATTTGAGCCCGGATCGATCCGGCCTTTTCCCGGATCGATCCGGCCCCAAAATATTTCCCTATATATAGCAGAGCATTTGCAGCAGCTTGGATACACCTTATATATATATACTCTGTGTATATATATATATATCTAACTCCCTCGTTTTTTTTCTTTTAGTTTTAGTAACGGCATTATGCCGGGAATAATTTAGTAGTAGTAGTATCGTTGTAATGCTCAGGAAATTATCGGAAGTTCGGTGTTGCTAAAGTCGTTGTAATTTCACGTTTTGTAAGTCCATATATATATATATCTTCATCTTGTATTTTTATCGTTGTTCTGTATCTTTTTCTTTCATTTTTGTTGCTTTCATATATCTACGTATATGTATATATATATATATATAAGTATAAGTAGTAGTATCTATAAATATATATATATATATTTACTTTTACGCATTTACTTACGTATTTACTTTTACGCACTTATATATATATATATATATATATAGTATATTTACTTTTATGCACTTATATATATTATTAGCTATATAACTATATATCTATATATATAAATATATATATGTACTTATAAAAAAAAATGAATTCGCTTTTACTTTCCGTCGTTAATATAATTTCCGTTAATCATTCCGTTATTATCGCAAAAAATGAATAGCTAAACGTACGTATAGTCGAATTATGTAAAAACGAGTGAAACGCCCTAAGGGGGATTAAACGGGAGTTGTGTAGTGCGTAATTTGATATTTTAATGATTAATCCACGTCCTAAAACTTAATATAAATGTCTTTGAATTAAACTGATCATTTAGTTCACTGTCACACATATCGAACCTATAAATGCATTTTGCGGTGAGATGTGGGAAAAGGGGTTTTGGGATCGTTATGAGATTCGGCCTAGTTGTTAGGACCGTTTCCAATACAGAGGTTTGTCATCGTTGTTCGAGCGACTCTAAGAGCGTAATCATGTTAGGTTAATCGGTTTTCTAAAGGGAAAATTAATTAACTTCACATAGGGTGTTGAGTGAGAGTTGTTCAGACCTTAACACCAGAATTAGGAGTTGGCACCTGTGGATGTCGTTAAAATTACTGTGGAAAGGTAGGTTGGTTAAAACACGCTTCCTGTCAAGTCTTCCCTTAGGGGTAAAAATAGCTCGTTGGATCATAATTCGGCTATACCTTTTAATAACTAGAACTACAACCGTTAGCTAATTTTTACTTTCGCACTAGTGTAATATCTCTCCACTGCAATCTTGACCTAAACCAAGTTCTACGTCGACTTTGGTACTTAAACGTTGTTCCATGTGGATTCGACCTTGTTATCACTATACTCATCGTTGACTCGATACTGCAGCCGGTTAAAGTTAGCGATTAGTTATTTTGCTATCAAGCTTTTGGCGCCGTTGCCGGGAACTAACGCTTTGATATCTTGTCGATTGACCGAAAGCCTGGGCTTAGGTCGTTTTTATTTTGTTTTCGTGTTGTTTCTTGTTTGTCAGTGAATGACTCGAAGCTCTAAAGAACCTCTCATCGAACCCATCCAAGAAATCGAAGCTTACGCACGTCATAGAAACAGTCAGCGCCGAGGAGAAATCCTAGTCGCTAGTCCGAACCCTTTGTTTGAAGAAAGAGAGACATTAGAAAGATCACTTTCTAATTCCTCTACAGAAATGGACGATATCATAACTAGCCGAAACGGTAAAGATCCCATTGATGAACAGACTCTACAGGGGCAAACCTCAACCACTACTGGTGGTAATGCAACAGTACCTTTGCAAACTCCACCGAGGACCCCTCGTCATGAATCATTGAGAGAAGAGAACACAGGGCTACGTCAGTTGGGATCTGCATGCTTTAATCGAGAGGCCGTGATTGGGCAAGTCTGAGAGGAGGACAAGATCCTCGGGATACGCAGAACTTCATACACGAATTAGACCAAGAGACGGTAAATCGAGCATCATGGATGCCGGAGAATCAAGAAATCAACAGGGTTCCAAAACCCGTATAACCCGTATGATCCACCTCCTCGGCGGCGGTTTATCGACCTTGATGATGGCTCGGCAAGCAGCAGGGGACCGAGGGTTTGTCGAGATTACGTCACTACCCCACAGAAGTTATAGGGCACAACCCAATTAGGTACCCCAATTAATGCGAATAACATGGATATTAAGCAAAATATTTTGAACATGTTGGGGAACATGCCTTGTTCCACGGGAAGTCGATCGAGAACCCGAACGACTTTACGGATCACTTTCTCGGATCTCGTGAAACAATGAAATATAATGGAGTAAGTGATGAGGCGGTAAAACTAATAGTTTTTCCGTTTGCATTAAGAGAGCTTTGTAAGGATTGGTACGACTCATTACCAAATGATTCGTTACATCGTGGGGTGACGTAACGAGTGTTCTGAGAAAGTACTTTCCTCCGGCAAAGATTTTAGATCTGAAAGAAGAAATCTCTTCGTTTGATGGTCTCGAGGAGAGACACTAAAAGAGACTTATGAGAGATTTAGGGGTTGCTTAGAGATGCCCTCCACACGGTTTTTCTACGGTGGAGCAAGTTATTATATTATCCAGGGCCTTAGAGCCGATGGACCAAAACAAGTTGAATCTTTGCAAGCGGCGGAGAGATATTATGAATCTACCACGGAACAAGCAATGAGACAGAGATAGAAAATGCGGCGAGATGGAGAAGGACAATGGGGATCGAAAGCGAAAGAAGAAGAAAGCCCCAATGGAAAGTGTAAAGTCATTGAAAGAGGAACTCGATCGAGAATCGCCATGCATGACAAGATGCAAGAAATGGTACTAAAGATGGACCGAATGGAGTCGAAAAGAAAGAAGACACATCGGTGCCAACTCAGTGGAGTGGACATTCTCGCCATAGAATGTGTATCGTTGAAAAATCCACTTATCCACAACAGCTTGACACCTACTCCAAAGACAACAACGATCGGCAATCGAATGACCAACAAATAATGAATGTCTATGCGATGGGACAAATGGATATGAATCGGCAAGAGTTTGGCCAACAACGAGTGGAATCAAAACTTTAATAATCGGCAAAGGGCCACAAATGGATTATGGTATGAATGATGGTTCACAACAATATGATGTGAATTATGTTGGACAAGGTTGGAATCAAAGAGAATCGAGTGGAATAGAAACAATAATCGAATCAAGACTTTAGGCAAAACCAAAGCTCATACAACCGACCTTGGAATCATAATCCCGAATCGAGTTCATACGAAATCAAAACCGAGGCTACTATCGAATATAGTCGAAAATCCATGATCTCGATCCACAGGACAAGGACAACGGAATCGAAATTCATATTGGAACCAAAATCAAAATGGGAATCGAATCGGGGTCAACAAAACAATCGAATCGGCAAGTGAGCCACCATCTTTGAGAAGTAATAATTACGCACCTATCGAAGATCCAAACGCTCATCCGCACGAGAATAATCAAAGCAATCAACAACCAAACAATTACGGTGTTCGGAAGATGGCCACCGAGATACTCTGGAGAAATTAGACAGAATGTTTCGAGTTAAATAAGAATGCTATAGAGCAAAAAGTGGTCACACATTACGCCATTCGAACTTGGAGACCCAAGTAGGACAAATAACCGACACTCTAAAGACAAATCTAAGTGGTGGACTCCCGAGTAACACCGAGAGGAACCCAAAGGATGTGAATCTTTGTGTTCACATGAAGTGGTAAAGAGGTCGGGCTGAGTGACAAAAAGAAAGAATTATGGGTGAAGAAAACGAGAAAGGCGAGAAGAAAAGCAGTTGACTGTGAAGGAGCTATGTATGGTGAAGTCGAGATCGAAGATTTAGAGACTGGCAATATCAAGCAGAGAATGGAAGCAATGAGGAAAGAATTGGAAGCCACGAAAAGGCTTTGGTGAGGCAAATAAGAAAGCATTGGAAGGGCGACCTGAAGAAAGACTATGTGGTCTTGGACATCAAAGAAGAAGAAGCCTCACCGCTAAAGAAAGAGGTAAGAAAAACAGAATTCCTCCTCCTCCCCCTGATTTTGATGTTAATACTTTACCCTATCCTCCTAAGGGAACCAGAAAGGACATCCTGACCCAGGGTCAGGCAAAATTTCTGAATCTTTTAAGGAAGGTAGAGGTGAATATTCCCTATTAGAGGCAATTTTGCATTCCCCATACTTTAAGTTTCTAAAAGGAATGTTGTCGAGTAAGGAGAAGATGCAACAGATGGTGCATTTGAGTGAGGAATGTTCTGCAATCTTTGAGAATAAGATACCCCCCAAGTTACAGGATAGAGGTAGCTTTACCATCCCAATTACCATTGGCGAAACTGTGTTCAAAAATGTGCTATGTGATCTAGGGGCTTCTGTGAGCCTGATGCCTAGAGGAGTTTATGAGAAATTGGGATTGGGAGTGTTAGAGCCAGCAGAATGACCTTGAGATGGCGGAGATAGGTCATTTAGAAACCTCTAGGGGTAGTCAAGATGTGTTGGTGCAGGTAGACAAGTTTGTTTTCCCTGTTGACTTCGTAGTTTTAGATATGGATATGGATTCTAAAACCCCACTTTTGTTTGGTCGGCCTTTCTCACAGGAGAGACCTTGATGGACGTTAAGAGGGGAGAGATTATACTACGAGTCGGGAAAGAGAGTGTAGCCATAAATGTGTATAAGGCAATGAAGCATCCTGATGATGAAAAGAGTGATTGTTTTTCTGTTGATGCTATATATCCTTGTATTTTGGAGCACACTAACCTGCAGGGATACCAAGAACCAATGGAAGAATGCTTGATGAAGTCAAGCACCGCAGAGGATGACGATCCACAAATGAGAGTTCAGGTATATCATTTGGAGGCAACTCCTTTTGTTGACGCAAGCTGGAATAAGAAGCTAGAGCTCGGTTTGACTGGCAAGCTGCCAAAGCCGTCAATCGAGGAACCACCTACTGATCTGGAGTTGAAGCCACTTCTAAGCATTTAAAGTATGTGTTTTAGAACTGATGAATTACTTCCTCTTATTGTTTCATCTGCACTAACCGTTTTGCGAAGCTAAGTTGATCCACGTTACGAAAAAACACAAAAGGCCTTCGGATGGAAGATGGTTGACATAAAAGGGATCGATCTTGATATCTGCAAGCACAAGATCATTCTCGAAGAAGATGCCAAACCGTTAGGCAATTTCGTAGACGGCTAAACCCACATATGCAAGAGGTGGTAAGAAAAGACGTGGTAAAGATGCTTGAGTTAGGGATAATCTCACGCAATCTCCGACGGAATGGGTGAGCCCCACACAAGTCGTGCCTAAGAAAGGAGGCATCACAGTTGAGCTTAATGAAAAGGTGTGCCTATTCTACTACTCGTTTAATTCTTTGGTCACGAGTTTGTATTGATTTTCGCATGCTGAATGATAAGACTAGGAAAGATCATTTTCCCCTACCCTTTATTGATCAAATGCTAGAGCGTCTGAGTGGTCATGCATTTTACTGCTTTTTGGACGGTTTTAGTGGCTATTATCAAATTCACATCGATATACATGACCAGGATAAGACTACATTCACATGTCCGTATGGCACCTTTGCATTCAAAAGAATGCCGTTTGGGTTGTGTAATGCACCCGCGACGTTCCAGCGATGCATGATGGCTATCTTTGCCGATATGATAGATAATTTCATGGAAGTTTTTATGGATGACTTTAGCGTTTTTGGTAATACTTTTGATGAATGTTTGTCGAACATTGATAAGGTGCTTGCACGTTGTGAAGAGACAAACTTGGTTTTAAATTGGGAAAAGTGTCATTTCATGGTAACTGAGGGAATTGTTTTAGGACATAAGGTATCGGGGAAAGGAATAGAGGTCGATAGAGCAAAAATAGAGGTAATTTCTAAGCTTCCTATGCCTACGAATCTGAAGACTCTACGTTCATTCTTGGGACATGCAGGTTTTTATCGTAGATTCATTCCGGGCTTTTCCCACATTGCTAGACCTCTTACTCTTCAATTGATGAAGGGTGCCCCTTGTGTTTTTGATGCGGCATGCCTAGATGCTTTTCAAACCCTAAAGAAACTTCTTACTTCGGCTCCTATCTTAGTAGCACCTGATTGGTCCAAGGGGTTCGAAGTGATGTGTGATGCAAGTGATTATGCCGTAGGAGCTGTCCTAGGTCAGAAGATCGACAGGTTGTTTCGCCCTATCTACTATGCGAGTCATACTTTGAACTCGGCTCAACAAAAGTATGCCACAACTGAAAAGGAACTTTTAGCTGTTGTTTTTGCTTTCGATAAGTTCCGGTCATACTTGGTTGGATCGAAAGTCATAGTTCACACCGACCATCTTTGCGTTGAGATATCTATTTGCCAAGAAGGATGCAAAACCACGCTTGTTGAGGTGGATATTGCTTCTTCAAGAATTTGACGTAGAAATTAAGAATCGAAAGGAGTGTGAGAACGTAGTAGTGACCACCTCGTGGGATGGAACAGGAGACAATAAACACTCTATTAGGGTTGAAATTTATGATCATTTTCGGGATGAGCGGTTGTTCGTAGTGATATCGATGCTCCCGTTAAGCGAGAAATTTCTGCAGAGAGGAAAGAATGGAAACCCTTGGTATGCACCTTTTGTTAATTATTACGAGTGTGGATTTGTAGATCCCGAGTTTGATGAAAACCGAAAAAAGAAGTTTTTAGTGAGGTAAACCGATATGTGTGGGAAGATCCCTTAATTTTTAGGCTATGTCTTGATGGAATCTGAGGAGATGTGTTGATGACAAGTGAGATAGTGAGTATTCTCTCTTTTGCCATGATAAAGAGGCCGGTGGCCACTTCTCGGGCGAGAAGCAGCGTTAAGGTGTTACAAAGTGGGTTCTCTTGGCCCACTATTTTCAAGGATGCATATGCTTATGTTAAGATGTGTGATGCTGTCAACGCTCAGGGAGGATTTCAAGAGAAATGAGATGCCCTAAACCGATAATAGTGTGTGAAGTTTTTGATATATGGGGATTAGACTTCATGGGACCATATCCGTCTTCTTTCGGGAATCGAGACATTCTTGTCGCTTTGTGATTACGTTTCAAAGTGGGTTGAGGCAATTGCTTCACCTACTAACGACAAACATGTAGTCATAAAATTTCTTAAGAAACATATTATATCCCGGTATGGAATACCTCGAGCAATAATCAGTGACAATGGAAGTCACTTTGCTAATAGAGATTTCAATAAGCTTTTAATGAAGTATGGGGTCACTCATAAGTTAGGCACTGCCTACCACCCTCAGACTAGTGGCCAAGTAGAAGTGTCCAATCGGGAATTAAAAGAATCTTGGAGAAGACAAATAATTCTAATCTTAAGGAATGGTCAAAGAAGTTAGATGATGCGCTTTGGGCACACCGAATCAACGTTTAAGACACCAATAGGTATGTCACCCTACATGCTCGTTTTTGGCAAGGCTTGCCATCTCCCCGTAGAGTTAGAGCATAAGGCCTATTGGGCGATTAAGAATCTAAATATGGATGACGCATTAATTGGTGAAAGAAGGATGGCTCAGTTGAACGAGTTAGATGAGTTTTGCTTTCAAGCTTACGATTGTTCGTGAAATATATAAGGAAACCCAAATTGCTTCATGATAAGTTGATCAAACCTCGTATTTTCAGCGTAGGTGATGAGGTCCTTTTCTATAATACTCGCCTCCATTTATTTCAAGGCAAACTTAAGTCAAGGTGGTCAAGACCATATACGGTTTTGAGAGTTTTCGACTCAGGAGCCATCGAGGTAACGCATCCGAAGCACGGAACGTTCATCACGAACGGCCTTCGTCTAAAAAAGTATAAGAAGTTACCATTCGATGAGGCTCTTGAAATTGTGCATTTGACTGATCCCGAGCCTTAATAAATCGTTTCTGAGTCTCTGTCGAGCGAACGACGTTAAACAAAAGCGCTACCGGGAGGCAGCCCGATAATAATAATAATAAAGATAATTTGAATAAGCCTAGTCTTAATGAAATGTAGAATCTGTATGAAAGATGAACACAAAGCACAACCAAGTCTCAGGATGAATGTTTGAATTTCATTAAGAGGGAATGATTAGGTGGTTATCCGAAAATCCCGATGAAAAAAAAAAAAAAAAAAAAAGATAAAAATTCAAATGTATCATTTCTTGGACTTAGGTTATTGAACCCTTGAGGATCTGGGTATAAAAGACTCAATTCTCTTTCACACATTTCATTTTATGATCTAGTCTGTTTCAAATTTATGGTCGTTGTAGTATAGTGGTGAGTATTCCCACCTTAATAAAACTGTGTGTAATAAAAAGGAATCTAGGAATAGCTGACTATGAATTGATGTCTTATGCATGTTCTATATATTGTCTATCGAATTTTCTGACGTAACAGGGCCATTTTCTTATTATTCCTATATCCCTATTACATACTTTGGCACGAGGACCATGTCCCGTGTTTGCTTTGTTTTGATTTTGATATAGGAATTCGGATCGTGCTTTCTCATGGCTGTTACGGGATTTGATAGCACCTTTCTGCCTGGTTTATAAGCTAAGTCTTCCTCTCTATCTCATTTACACTCTGAGAATAATGTAAAATCGTAAGTGGGGGGTAGAGTATGGTTGGTTAGAAATGGCAGTAAGTGTTTAAACCCTTAGTTTTTGATTTTTCGAACATTAATGAGTTGATTAAAATAATCTGAATAAGGCATTTATTTCATGGATTTAAAGATGTAATGATCAATTTGGATATGTATAACTAATTTGAACCATAAGTGCATTTTAGCCTAAATTTATTTGTGTAACATGAATTCCTTCACGTAAGCCTTTGATATTGAAGCGAAAATTTTAAACTGTACCCATTCAGTATTCTAGTGGTTTATCCTAGAAATAGCAGTATCTTAGTACCTAACTTCTGAACATGTACTGTGAATATCTGAAGGTTTGAATGTGATAGAAAGAATGTCAAAATAAGATAAACTATATATATGTCGGTTGTAGCTACCAATGATTTGAGTGCGGTAGGCGTTATCACGAACGTCCTATACCACTACGAGAGCTTAAAAGCTCCCGACGCGCTGATGATAGTAGTCCAAATAGGGTGTTATCACGAAACATCCTATTGCTGGGAATGAGGGCATATGATACACATGTGAAATTAAGTTAAATTTAAAAAATTGGCAAATGACAATGTGGAAAGTTGGTTTACAACTTAGTTATCTTCTGACTATCCCCAGTATAAACTGAATGATATGCTTTAGGGATTATCCTAATAAGTACACGGGAGGACTTTGTGTGGAACTGTTACTGCCTATACCTAGGAAAGTCATTAGGATTGTCTGAATGGATACTTGTGCGTTTGCTTGAATTATTCAAGAGAAGATAGTGGAAATTGAAAAGGCTTGTCACACACGCACTCTGTTATACATTTATATTGAGGTTAACGTGTGGTTATGATTCGAATGGTTTCATCATCTGGTTGTCCCTTACATCTTATCTCTTCATGAATTTTTCCTCATTCATTTTATTTTATCGCTTATTTTGTTCGAGGACGACCAAAAGCTAAGTGGGGGGTTGTGATGACGGAAAAATTCACTGTTATTTTGATAACAATTTACCCCGTTTCTAATATCATTTTGAGCATTTTTATATCATTTTAAGTCATTAATTCCTTAGTTTCATAAAAATGTATAAGTCGTGACTATTTTATAAAATATCGTGTTTTTATGTGTTTTTACTAGTTTTTGTACCGGTTTAGTAACCGGAGTGTCGTGTCGGATTTACGTTTGGTATTTTGGTGGTTTATTGCAGAATTATAGGTTGACCAAAATCCCGAGTAACGGCACGTTTTGAGGCCTAAAAGAGGTGTTTTTAGGGATAAAAGAGTGTGCCACTAACTTAAGTGGTCAAGTGGATCAGTGGTTAGTGGTACCACTAACGATTTATATCTTCGACGAACAAATGGCCTTCAAAATGGCATTTTCTGAAGAAGTGGCCTTAATGAAAGTTGTATATTTTCAAATAATATTTCCAACGCATTTTGAATCAAGTCAATCGGACTTCTACAACTCAAATGGTGGTCAAGTGGTAATCAATTCGTATTAGTGGAAAATCCCGAAAACGACACGACATACGAATGGCCCATCAAAAAGACATTTTCTGAAGAAATGTTCTTCATGAAAGTTGTAGATCATCAAATAAACGTTCCAATGCACTTTGAATCACGTTGTTTGGAGGTCTACAACTGAAGTTATGGTCAAGTGGTCAATTAGTGCCACTATAGAGAAATATCTTCGGAGGAACACGAGGTAATCAAGAAGACGTTTTCTGAAGAAGAGTCCTTCATGAAAGTTGTAGAGTTTCTCGAGACCGTAATTTTGGCATTTCGATTGCAATTTTTGGAAGTCTACAACTCAAGATATGAATTTTATAAGTTTTATTGCAATATATGAGCTTCTAGAAGGAAAACGATTCTGAGATGTAATCATTTGAGCCCGGATCGATCCGGCCTTTTCCCGGATCGATCCGCCCCAAAATCTTTCCTATATATAGCAGAGCATTTGCAGCTGCTTGGATACACCTTATATATATATACTGTATATATATATATATCTAACTCCCTCGTTTTTTTTTTTTTAGTTTTAGTAACGGCATTATGCCGGGAATAATTTAGTAGTAGTAGTATCGTTGTAATGCTCGGGAAATTATCGGAAGTTCGGTGTTGCTAAAGTCGTTGTAATTTCACGTTTTGTAAGTCCATATATATATATATATATATATATATATATATATATATATATATATATCTTCATCTTGTATTTTATATCGTTGTTCTGTATCTTTTCTTTCATTTTTGTTGCTTTCATATATCTACGTATATATATATATATATATATATATAAGTATAAGTAGTAGTATCTATAAATATATATATATATATATATATATATATATATATATATATATATTTTACTTTTACGCATTTACTTACGTATTTACTTTTATTATACTTATATATATATATATATATATATATATATATATTTTACTTTTATGCACTTATATATATTATTAGCTATATAACTATATATCTATATATATAAATATATATATGTACTTATAAAAAAAAATGAATGAATTCGCTTTTACTTTCCGTCGTTAATATAATTTCCGTTAATCATTCCGTTATTATCGCAAAAATGAATAGCTAAACGTACGTATAGTCGAATTATGTAAAAACGAGTGAAACGCCCTAAGGGGGATTAAACGAAAGTTGTGTAGTGCGTAATTTGATATTTTAATGATTAATCCACGTCCTAAAACTTAATATAAACGTCTTTGAATTAAACTGATCATTTAGTTCACTGTCACACATATCGAACCTATAAATGCATTTTGCGGTGAGATGTGGGAAAAGGGGTTTTGGGATCGTTGCGTAGATTCGGCCTAGTTGTTAGGACCGTTTCCAATACAGAGGTTTGTCATCGTTGTTCGAGCGACTCTAAGAGCGTAATCATGTTAGGTTAATCGGTTTTCTAAAGGGAAAATTAATTAACTTCACATAGGGTGTTGAGTGAGAGTTGTTCAGACCTTAACACCAGAATTAGGAGTTGGCACCCGTGGATGTCGTTAAAATTACTCTGGAAAGGTAGGTTGGTTAAAACACGCTTCCTGTCAAGTCTTCCCTTAGGGGTAAAAATAACTCGTTGGATCATAATTCGGCTATACCTTTTAATAACTAGAACTACAACCGTTAGCTAATTTTTACTTTCGCACTAGTGTAATATCTCTCCACTGCAATCTTGACCTAAACCAAGTTCTACGTCGACTTTGGTACTTAAACGTTGTTCCCTGTGGATTCGACCTTGTTATCACTATACTACTGTTGACTCGATACTCTGTCGGTTAAAGTTAGCCGTTAGTTATTTTGCTATCATTCATCAAAACAAAAAAAAAACAAAAACAAAAACCCAAATCTACCTTCATCACCGTCCTGTTTGCAGCATGTATGGGTTTTAATTCCAACCAAAAAAATAGGAGTTGTGTATCGAATTTGTTGATGATGGAGCCTCTTCCTCCTTTCAATGTTGCCTACGCTAAAATTATTGCCGAAGAGCAAAAGCGGACTGTCTCCGAGGTTCGGGATGCTCCTCGTGCTGATGCTATCGGTTTTGATGTTCCTGGTTCCTCCTCCGGCCGGTCGTCTAAGCCTGCTGTCGGAGATGCCATCTGGACCTGTCTACATTGCGGCCGTAATGGTCATGAAAAGGATAGTTGTTTCGAAATCATTGGCGATCCCGAGTGGTATCGAGGTGAACGCGGTGGTTCTCATGGTGACCGATCTGCTAGGGTTGTTGGTCTTACAAATCGAGGGGGAGGACGAGGTACAGGTTGTCAACACTTTGCTTCCCATGTTGGAAATTCCCAGCAAAATGGGTGTCCGGACGTTGGTGAGCTTGATCGCACCGAATTTCCACCACTTTCTGATGGTCAATGGAATCAGCTTCTTGCTGCGGTTAAAAATGTTAAACCGTCCTCTTTCTCTGAAAAATTAACGGGTACGTATACTTCTGATGATTGGATCATTGATACGGGTGCCTCCAATCATATGTCCGGTAATATTGCTTTATTCACCGATTTATATGATTTATCTTCCTCTGTTGGATTGCCTAACGGGAAAAGTATTACAGCTACTAAACAAGGCCGTGTTTTATTAAATGGTCTGACTTTGGATAATGTCCTTTATGTACCCTCTATGGAATGCAATTTGCTTTCTGTGTCACATTTAATTGAAGATCGACATTGCACTGTTATATTTGCAAACAAGTTGTGTATTATTCAGGACCACACTTCGAGGAACTTGATGCGAGTGGGGTGCCATTTAGTGGGGTCTATCTCTTCAAGCCGGTTTCTGCTCCAGAATTTCAGATTAATGCTGTGGCAGCTACTGGCTCCAGTTTATTATGGCATCGACGTTTAGGTCATCCTTCGATGACTGTTGTTTTTTCTTTACCAGGGGTAGTTTGTGCACGTACTTTGAATAAAGGTTGTGCTCTTGACTGTGCGGTGTGTTATATGAGCAAACAACCACGTAATTCTTTTCCTGTCAGTTTGAACAGAGCTACTGCTATTTTTTGATTTGATTCACTGTGACATTTGGGGACCTAATAAGGTTTTATCTAGTTGTGATGCCCGTTTTTTCCTTACTATCGTTGATGATTTTTCACGTGCTACTTGGGTCTATTTGATGGTTGGAAAAAATGAGGTTGGTCAATTGATTCGGAATTTTTATAAAATGGTGAAAACTCAGTTCAATAAAAAGATTAAGACTTTACGCAGTGACAATGGACAGGAATTTGTCGGTTTACGCTCATTTTTTTGCTGATAAGGGCATCATACATCATACGTCTTGTATTGATACTGCGCAACAAAACGGACGTGTTGAACGTAAGCATCGTCACATACTCAATGTCGCTCGTGCCTTACGTTTTCAGGCTAAGTTGCCTCGGTATTTTTCGGGAGAATGTGTCCTTACCGGCACATTTAATTAATTTGATGCCCACCCCTGTTTTGGATAATAAAACACCTTATGAATGCATGTTTGATCGCCCTCCTTCCTACGCTTCCCTTCGTGTGTTTGGTTGTTTATGTTATGCGGCTAATCGCCCCCGTATTAAAGACAAGTTTGATTCTCGGTCTCGGCAATGCATTTTTGTTGGTTATCCTTTTGGTCAAAAAGGTTGGAGGTTGTATGATCTTGATACTCATGAGTTCTTTGTTAGTCGGGATGTTCAGTTTTTCGAGGATACATTTCCATTTCTTGACTCGCTTCCTGACCATGCCCGCCTTCAATGGGAGTTGTATTTTAACCAGCCTCCTTTGTGGGATGATGATGACGATCCATCTGTCTTGGCTTCCGCCCCTACTGCGCCTCCTGCATCTGATATTATGTCTGCCTTTAGGGGGAGTGATCATGTGCCTCCTTCCGATGCACTTCCTCCACCGACAGAAACACTGGGCCGTGGTTTACGTACCAAGACCCCTTCCACGAAGCTATGTGATTATGTTACTCATACGGTACTCCAGCAGCAGATAGACCCCCCCCACATCTCCTGCAACTCCTCCTTCGGGCGCCCCAGGTAAACCTGTTGATATAGCTTGTTTTATGCAGTGTAATAATTTTTCTGCCCGCCACAAGTGTTTTTTGGCGGCTCTCTCGAAAGGGAAAGAACCCGCTACTTTTCACGAGGCCATTCGATATCTGGGTTGGCGCCATGCTATGCAGGACGAAATTAATGCCCTTGAACGTAATGGTACTTGGACTTTGGAGGATTTGCCTCCCGGTAAGCGTGCTATTAGCAGTGGTTGGGTTTACAAGATTAAGTACACCTCCACTGGGGCTGTTGAGTGTCTTAAAGCCCGCCTTGTTGTTCATGGCAATCGCCAAGTTGTTGGTGTCGATTATAATGTAACTTTTGCACCCGTAGCCAAGATGGGCACTGTTCGGGTTTTCCTTTCTGTGGCTGTCGCCCTTAAATGGGAATTACATCAGATGGACGTTCACAATGCTTTCCTACATGGTGACTTGTCTGAAGTGGTCTATATGCAGCTTCCTCCGGGTTATCATTGTTCCTCCCCCGGAAAGGTCTGTTGCCTCCGTAAGTCATTATATGGTCTAAAACAGGCTCCTCGACAATGGTTCGCGAAGTTATCTACTGCTTTGAAATCCTATGGCTTTACTCAGTCTTATGCTGACTACTCTTTATTTAGCTATGTTCGGGATGACTGCTCTTTGCATGTGCTTGTTTATGCCGATGATCTGATCATCGCTGGCTCTTCTTCTGAGGTGATTCGTCGCTTTAAACAGTATTTGCACTCTTGTTTTCACATGAAGGACTTAGGTCCGTTGAAGTATTTTCTTGGTTTGGAGGTGGCCCGAAGCCCAGAAGGGATTTTTCTCTCTCAACGCAAGTATGTTTTGGATCTTTTGACAGAGGCCGGTATGCTTGGTTGTCGGCCCATTGATACGCCTATGGAACAGAATCATCGTCTTTCCATTTTGCAGAGAGACCCGTTTCCTCGCCCTGATTAGTATCGTCGTCTTGTGGGTCGGTTGGTTTACCTCTCGGTTACCCGACCTGAATTGAGCTATGCCGTCCATACTTTGGCTCAATTTCTGAGCCAACCCTTTGTACATCATTGGGATGCTGTTATGCGTGTTCTTCGCTATCTTAAAGGTCACCCGGGACAGGGTATTTTGCTTCATGCTGATTCTGATTTGTCACTCATGGCTTTTTGTGACAGTGACTGGGCGGCTTGTCCTCTCACTCGCCGTTCGTTGACCGGATATTTGGTCTTTCTTGGTCGTTCCCCTGTTTCTTGGAAGACGAAGAAACAACCCACGGTTTCTCGCTCTTCTGCTGAGGCTGAGTATCGTGCTATGGCTGTTACTACTTGTGAGTTGAAATGGCTCAAGGCGTTGTTGAAGTCTTTAGGCGTTGTGCATCCTACCCCGATGCGTTTATTTTGTGACAGTCAATCGGCGCTCCACATTGCTCATAACCCTGTCTTCCATGATCCTACTAAGCATATTGAAGTCGATTGTCATTTTGTTCGCGACGAGTTGCTTTCCGGGAATCTTGTGACGGCTCATGTTCCTACGAGTCATCAGTTGGCGGATATATTGACTAAGGCCCTTGGGAAGCAATCGTTTTTGTTCCTTCTCCGCAAGTTTGGCATTCGTGATCTTCATGCTCCCACTTGAGGGGAAGTGTTAGTAAGGTGTTAGTAAGGGTATATTTGTCCGAGCTTGTAAATTGTGTTTCTAGAGTTTACTCTGATTGTAACTATAAATACTTGTGATTATGTAATACAAAGACACAGCTTTTCTCTCAATCACTTTGCGTTTAACAATGATAAGCACAATCCATTAGGCTGAAGGAAAATTTATGATTACTTTGTTATACAATTAATTAACGATAGAACATACATCTTATACCCCGCCATTTACTCCAAACGAAGTATTGAACAACGTTTTGAATTAAGCTAGGGATCTGACTTAGTAATGCTACAAGGTTTTTGAAGATACTCAAAATCTTCAGATATATATATATATATACATATATATATATATATATATATATATATATATATATATATATATCCTTTGGAAAAAAAAATCATCAGATATGAAATCGAGTCATGATTTGGGTAATTAGGTTTCGTGAAGATAACCAACTAATAATTTGATGGTTTTGTTGATGATTAATAGTTAACTCAATAATGACAGCCTACGTACATACTCGGAATATTGAGATCAAGCTAAAACGTGATACTGATTGTATGGATGATAATTCTTTTATGGGTCTCCCCCATAAATGAGTTGATTATGCTATATTGAAGATGTAGCCAATGTTATGGAACCGTTTATGATGCAGTAATGGAATAGTATATTTTGGCCTTCATGGCGAGAATCATGCAGCAGTTATGAGATCATAGGTTAATGTCATGCTGATTAAGCGTAATTGTCATCTGAGGTCAGAGATGGCATGCATTGATTAAGCTGAGTGTACTAAGCAGAGGGTGAACATGAACCATGTCGGAAATATAAAGTTGTAGACATCCTACGTCGAGCTGAACATAAAAGATAGAGGATTACCCGTGACCTGTCGGACAGATGACGACTTGCGTCGTGTAAGCAAATATAATGATAAGGGTGACCTATGATGTTCGAATTAATGACAACCTTACTAATGCCACAATATTGGACCGAGCCTCTGTCGGCCAGTTTGAAGAGAAGATCTGAATAAATCAGATGAGTGTCACGTGTATGAGAATGAGACATATATACTCATGCCAATTTTGAATGTAATAGTATTTAAATCCATTTTTTGAATATATAGTATCAAAATCCATAGATATCCTATTAAAAAATCCACAAAATATATTTCATCTTTCATCATTTGTTTGTACTCCATCGCTCCCGTAATATAAATTATCCTTGACTCTTTATTACTCTTTGATATGTCTGACCGCAACACAGCCCGCATATCCATATTCGGGTCCGTCCGGCAGCTGCAAAGGGCAAGGCTACTGTCCATAAAGCCCGCATAACATAAGCCAAATCGGAACACTGGCCATTGGCCCTGCACCAAGCCTCATAGCCGCACCAAGCGGAGCGAGGAGAAGCTAGGGGGCCGGACCACAAACTCCCAAGGCTATCAGGTCCGCCAGTGACTCAAGCCCACAACACTTAGAGGAAGAAGCTCCCACAAGTCTGGCAAGACAAGGACGCAAGACGGCGAAGTCATCGGGTCCGCATCCTATTGACCCCGCCATATGTTCGCTAACTCAATCAACATCGAGTTGTACTTACTTGTCCTTAATTGTAATTGGCCAAACCTTAGTCGGTGGCTCCCCTATAAATATGGCATAATGTAACCATTCAAGATATAAACAATAAATAGCAAGTCAAGGCAAACTCCGCCCAATTGCAATCTCTCTCCACTCTTCATTTAGCACCACCGTGAAGTCTCTTGCACCACCATACACCACCGGTGTATACTCACTTTCACCACAAAATATCCACCACAAAAACCACCGCTAAACACCCGAGATAATCACAGCATTATCAGTTGGTTCCGTTACCGGGAAAATATCAAGCTTTCCACTTTCTCTGGTGTACGGCACTGCCGTCAGTTCGATCTTCGTGGTGGCTCCAGGAGGAGAAGTTCATCTCTTGCATCAATTTTGCAGCAGTTCTTCACAAAAAAAAACTCTCAGATGCTACTCAGTCAGCAAGAAATCTTTGTTTCAGCTCCACATATAAGGTAAAGTCCACGATTCTCGTTCAAAATCCATGAGTTAGCATTTGAATCATCACCTCTCTCATGAGTTTGTGTTCAAGAATCTCGTCGGAGTCTTCTTCTCCATTGTCAGTCGAGATTTACGATTTTGGAGCAATACTTCGGTTACTTTGGACTATTTTATCTGTTAAAGTGATAAGAACACATGATTTGGCTGGGTTTGCACTTGAGAATTCGTCACTCTCAGCACAATCATGTTAAGGACAAAGTTCTTGTGTTGTTCATCATTTTGGCATCACCAACATGTTTATTCTATATTTTATGGGTTCAATTCGAGCTGAAGTTGTAGTAGCAATTTTCTGGGCTTGTTATATGCAAATTCTATGAATTTTTATCAAGATGGAACAATAGTACATCGGAATCATCGAAAATAGGTAAGTTCTTGGACTTCCCGATTGATTCGTCCCAATTGTCCTTGAATTTCCGATATTCCGTACGTCGGACCGCCTTCTAGTTCGTCGGAGACGTCCCTTTAGACAAAAAATAAAATGTTTGGCCAAGACATAAAATGTTTAAGGCACGGAGTAGGGGGCCATTAATATTCCTGAACCGCAACACAGTCTGCGGATCCATATTTGGGTCCGTCCGGCCTCCGTAAAGGGCAAGGCTACCGGCCATCAAGCCTGCATAACATAAGCCAAATTGGAAACGCATGCCATTGGCCCTACTCCAAGCCTCATAGCCACACCAAGCGGGCGAGGAGAATCTAGGGGCGGAGACGTCCCTTTCAACAAAACGCTGAACACACCGCCTAGAAATCAGATTGTACAAGGTTGGTGAGTGTTAGAGAACAGACAGTTGGTTGTTAGGTGCCAGAGTACTTTTTGTTTTCTAGCACAGACAGCCAATCAAGAACTGCCACATGGCAGGTAGCAAGGACTTGCAACTGGTCCCCACACTCTTGCCAGAAAGAGCACACAAAATCCACAACGTGATGAGCACGTTGAAGAAACACATGAGAATCCAATTTTGAACTGGGATCGATCCCAACCAGAGAACCCACTATGTGATCGCGACGCCTGTGAGGTCATCAATCAGAGAGTATGATCAAGGGAAACACGTAAAGAATTTGGACAACGATCAGGGAAAGAAACCGATGGAACTTTGAGGACACAGAAGGAACGCGAGCCGATCCTAATTCAAGTACCCCGGGTCAAGAAAGACCCTGAGGCAACTACTGCCCAGCTCTACGCCAATTACATAGAGAAGATATTCATTGCAAACGCTCGCCTGGTTGCGGAGGGCCTACCTCCTAGGCCAATTATGAGGCCGCCAAAAAAGAGAGTTGGGGGCAATGTTGATCCTTCTCGAAGTCATCAAAGCCTTCCCAAACCCATAGACATTGAGGAAAGAATTCGCTCATCTGTAGGTCAGCGCCGCAAAAAAGCTCTTGAAAGAGCCCATAAAAAAGTGTTGAAAGGAGATCAGCCATAGATCGTTTGGAAAATACGGAAAGGAGACCGATTCAACAGCGTTTGGGTCCGAATCAGACAGAAAGGAATGTAGTACCGCGACGCCCGCCAGATCATCAGGGACAGGCGAAGCGAGTAGGAAGAAGAGTCGCGGTACAGAGAGTACTCTGGGCACGTAGTGAGATGCGCTGCCAACCATGTTGAAGATGATAGGTTCAAAAAGATGCAAAAAGAAATTGAAGTGCTGAGAGGTCAAGGCCAATCCGACCTCAGGGATTAATGTGCTTTCTAGCAAGATATTGAGCTCACTACCAACGGAGAAGATCCAGTATCCATCATATCATTATTATCAAGGAACTGCATGCCCATATGACTGGATAACTTCATTCGAAATCCGCATCATACTGGCGACTCAAAATAAGTCCAATGGTGCATAGCCCTAGTAGGCAGCATGTAAGAGTGGGCGGCGTCATGGATCCACAGCCTATCTCTGGGATCGATTGAGAATTGGGAAGACTTAAGAAGAATTTTCTTGGTAGAATTCGAAATGGCGGACATGCCAAAGAAAACAATTGAGGATCTGTACAATATCCGCCAGGGGGAGGGCAAATCAAACAAATGTTATTACGACAGGTTCATACGGACATACGACCAGACAAGGAACATCCCAAATAGTGACGTCAAGTTAAGTTTCTTGACCGGGATCGCTAAAGGCGCCATGAAAACTCAATTTACCATAAACCCCCAAGAGTCTAGGCGATTTATTAGATCAAACCCGCAAGTATGGGCTGACTGAGGCAATCCCATTACCATCAGGAAAAGGAAAAGCAATAAGTGACCCGAACCCTTCGAGAGAAGGCCGTATGGAGGACCGCCATGAAGACCGCGGAAAGGCATCGAATCAGGATCGCGAGATCAGGAAGCCGGTAAAGTTCAATGATTTGGACTACGCCCTCAACACCATTGTGAAACATATTATGTATGAAATCCATGATCAACTACTAAAGCTGAGGCCCATGAAGGCCGATCCAAAGCATTGTGTTGAATCAAAGTATTGTGATTTTCACGAAGATCACGGTCACATAATAGATGAATGCATTACACTGAGAGTGATAATTGACAGAATGATTAAGGATGGGTCTTTGGACAAGTACAAGAAGAATGGCAGGGCCAACAGAAATGACAGGCCGCCAAGCAAATACATGAATGAAATCTGAGTTATTCATGAGGAATTTCCAAGCAACCATCAACTCAAAAGCAAAATTAACTCCATCAATGTCCGAGAATTTGAGAAACCAATTGTTTTGGGCGAATCAGAGCAAGGTATCACATTCACCAAAAGCAAATTTGTGGGCCTTCTAGGGGCAATGGAGGTGCCAATTGTGATCCAAGTAGGCATCAATAACTTTGGGGTAAACTGAGTCCTTTTAGACACTAGAGCGGGCAGAGATATCATTTACATGGACACCCTTTGGAGGATTGGATATGGAACATCCAAGATGAAGCCTTATCTGGGAATGTTGGAAGGATTCTCAAATGACAAGGTCCGAGTCATGGGCACAATTGACCTCGACGTTGAAATCGGTGACTACCGGCCGACTCGCATAGAAAAGTAAACTTTCTTGTAGTTGATTTGTAGTCACACTACAGGGCTATCCAAGGGATCCTCACTCTCTAGAGGTTTCAAGTGGTGGTTTCGACAGCACACCAGCGGGTAAAACTTTACGCGGAAGATGGAATTGGAGTCGTGGTGAATCGGCCAGATTTTGCTTGAACATATAACCAAGAATCGGAATGACTACCCAAATAGAGGCAGCTATAAGAAACCCATAATCGACAATGCTGGATCCGCATCAGGCTCAGGCCAAATAAATGCGATGAAAGTGGTTGAAAGCAAGGAAGGCTCAGGCCAGATTAGCGAGACGGATGAAGCTGGAAGCAAGGAAGGCTTAAGCCAAAGTGATGAAATGAATGAGGTCTGACCCAAGAAGGTCATATGCGACACTCTACAGGTGAGGGATGAACTAGACTTCACCGCATAAGATGAACTGATTGAGGTGATTGTGAACGAGACGTATCCGGATCAGAGGATAAAGATTGGAGTTCAGTTGGATGATCAAGAAAAAGAAAGGGTGATATCATTGCTTAAAGCGAAACTGGGTGCTTTTGCTTAGATTGTCACAGATATGAGGGGTGTTAAGCCTGAAATCGCACTGCATTACCTTAATGTTGACCCCAACTTCAAGCCCATTCAGCAGAGGGCTCGCCAATTCTCTATGGAAAAAAGGTCGCCATTAAGGTCGAGGTGAATAAGTTGGTTCAAGCTGGAATCATAAAGGAACTTCAATACCCTGCTTGGCTAGAAAACGTCGTGATGGTCAAAAACATAATGGAAAGTGACGGATGTGTGATGATGTCACCGATCTGAACAAGACCTACCCGAAAGATCCTTATGAGTTGCCAAGAATAGACAGAATAGTTGATAAAATCGCTGGATTTGAAATGCTGAGTTTTCTAGACGCATATTCAGGTTATCACCAAATGAAGATGGCAGATGGCGAAAAGGAGATGATGGTGTTGAGGGACGCTGGAGGCATGTATTATTACGAGATGATGTCGTTCGGTCTGAAAAATGTGAACGGATGGTCAACAGAGTTTTTGGTTCCCAGATAGGGAAGAATATGGAAGTCTATATTGACGACATGGTCATAAAGTCAGCCCACAGTGACAACATCGTGGACTTGCAGGAAACATTTGACAATTTTAAGAAACACTCTATGAAGCTGAACCCTGCGAAGTGCACTTTTGGAGTTCGGGCCGGAAAATTCTTGGGTTTCATGGTCACACAATGAGGAATTGAGGTAAACTCAGAGAAAATTTAATCACTCCTAAATATGAAAGATCCAACATGCATCAGAGAAGTGCAAGGGATGAATGGAAGGGTTACAGCGCTGGGAAGGTTCATCTCCAAATCTGCTGATAAATGTTTGCCTTTTTTCCAGATCAAAGGAAACAAGACTTTTGAATGGACTGGAGAGTGCTCTCAAGCTTTCAAGGCTCTCAACACTTATATGGTGAGCCCACCTCTTTTAGTCAATCTGATTGTAAGAGATGAACTCTTTATGTATTTGGTGGCCTCAGACGGGTTGTTGTCGCTGTTCTTGTCAATGAGGACGGTACCCTCCAAAAACATGTTTACTATGTTTCAAAAGCTCTAAGTCCCGTTGAGAACCGCTATTTTAAATAGAGAAGTTAGCCTACTGTGTTGTTATTGCTGCCCAAAAATTAAGGGCTTATTTTTCATCACACACCATAATTGTTTTGTCGGACAGTCCACTTCACCAAGTGCTACATAAGCCAGATTTGTCAGGCCGTTTGCTCTGCTGGGCCATCGAGCTGACCGAATTCGAAATCCTCTATGAGCTAAGGCTAACTGTAAAAGCTCAACCTTTAGCAGACTTCATAGTGGAGACTGTTAAGGGTGATTTTGTACGTTTTATAACGATATATTTTACGATGATTTTCCCCATATTTATATTATTTGCATAAGAATTGGCCTTTATATTAAAATATTAAGCAAGTGATGTTTTAAGGGTCTAATTGCAAAAGTGATTAAATTATGTGTTTAATTGATGGTTTTATGATTATTTGGATGATGTTACACTTTGCAATGGTTTTGATGTTTGTAGATGTGCATATTTCGAGCTGAAAAGGGGATCAAAAGATGATACAAGTCGGATTTATTTGACATACAAGAGATAAGGAAGAGTTATATGAAGAAGAAGAGAGAGATAGAGATGAGAAGAATGAGATAAATATGATGATATCTAGTCCGGACATACCGACGGCGTCCATGTCCCGTCCAGAGTGGGCGGGCGTCCAAAAGTGAACGGGCGCCCGTAAGAAAATTTAATACGAGAGTTCGACGCCACTCGCATCACCCGGCGTTCAGCCAGCGTCCAGAACAAACGGACGAGCGTCCGACCTTCAGAACGGGCGTCCACGACCGACTACAGCAGAACCGACTTACTTTATCTATAAATAGCCGCATTATGTAAACCCTAGGATGATAACTTTTACCGCACATTACTTTAGAAAACCCTAAATTCTGAGAGCAAGTCACCTCGGCCGGCTGAGCCTTGGTGCTTGGCCGGCCGAGGGTGTTTCTTTTCCGCTGTTTTATTTTGCTGTTTTCTGAAGCTTAATGCTTGGGGCTGCAATTGTTCAAACGATTTGAATCTTCTTCTTCAGGTTTTATCTACTTTTATTTAAGTTTGTTTTATGATTTTATCTCAAAGTTGTATCTTTTCCTATGCGATTATTTGTTATGCAACGTATATCGGAAGATGGTTGCTTATCGATGTTTGATTTTGATGGAAGTCATGTTAGACTTAGATCACCATAGGAAAGATTGGATTTTTAACCTTGACATAACGGAAGTTGATAGGTTGATTATCTAGGTTGCTAGATTTGAATAAATCTTACACCTTGTTTTGATTGATAGATTTAATTATCTACGGAAGTAGGATTCATACTTTTGATTAGGTGAACCACATCTTTCGTTAATCATCACAAGATAACCTTAGATAGAGATAGAGGGTTTGAAGGATTGGATGATTTTGTTTGTTCATTGTTAATCTCCATGTTCATCTTCTTGTTTATTTCCTTTTATAGTTAGTAGTTTAGATTTAGTTTTTATCGCTTTTATCCTTCCTGGCTTTGGATTAACAATCCTCTGTCCAGTTTACTTTTTGTTTTTCGTTTTCAGTTCCGTTTTGAATAAGTAACAATTTAAGGATTAATAAGATTAGATTTAACATCCCTTTTCCCTGAGGATCGATACCCGTACTTATCCAACTTTACTAGCAACTACCCGGTATTCGGCCGGTTAGGAGGTAGTTTTGCATGGTAGTATAGGTTTATAAATTTTCTTTTGTTTTAATGATGCAAAATCTCCCCAACAGAGACAAGTTTCAGTGAAGGCCAGCCTGAGGAAAAACCTAGTCCGTAAACTATCAACGAACCAAATGCTTCAACAATGTCTGTGCCACAATGGCCGAGTCATTGTTGGCAGCTATATGTTGACGGGTCCATGAGGCGAAATGGTTGCGGGGTCGGAATGATCTTGCTACAGCCGGACACCTCTGAGGAAATTGAAAAGGCTTTATGTTTGGAACATTTTATTATGTTTTGATGATGGCCATACTAGCTGTTATAGCAAGCCTGAAATAAGTTAGAATTCACTGTATAAATATTTACTTAGAGTCTGACATGTTGTATAAGTTGAGTCAGACAAGTATTGTACTAGTTGGTAGGACGGCAAAGTGAAATAGATTTCCGGCAGAGTAAAGCCAGCCATGTACCAGCAGAGAAGCATGAAGACATTATAGTCTGACTTATAACCAAGGAAGTCTGTGATGACCTTGGATGAGTCTAAGTTATGTTTCAAGTAATGAAACTTAATGTTTAAATATGGTGTACACTGACCTCACACAAATCAAGGATCAGTGAAGTACAAGGATTCTCCTGAACTGAAAAGAATGAAGGAAACACTAAATCGGCAAAGTAAACTAACTATTGGCTGAGTAAAGACAAAGCAGTGAAGGAAGATCTAAGCGGCAAAGTCAGAAGGATCACTTGACCGTTCAGAGAACGGCTAAGTAAACCTTACTTAGTCAGATTTTGAAATATGAAGAAGATACATAAAATCAAGCATTAAATGCACAATCAATGGAGGATCAATCAAAGACGGACTTTCTGATAAACATTTGAAGAAAAATCCGATCACTGAAATCAAGGAGAATATAATTAAGGGGGAATCAAGAATAAGATCAAGGATTATTCCCCTCATTAATATAGCCAACGGACGGAAATTCAAATCAAGGATTATCAAGGCTATAAATAGAAGGCATTGACAAAAAAGAAAAAAAATTAAGCCTAATAACTTAAAAGCATAAACTCTGTCAAAGTAACAAGCCTTCATTTGTACTAAAAGGAAATATCTAGAGATCAACTCAGGAACCAGAACTTTAACAGCAATATCAAGCTCTGAGATTGATCAACAAATCTGTGAATACAATTCACATCATCTGAAGCAATTGAATCAGAGGAATCTGAGAAGGAGTTGCACCCTTTGTGATAGCTGCTGAAGGACTTGTTCTCAAGGAGCAGTGATAGAGACTGAGTCACTGAAGCTTTTAAAGCAAGGGAGTGATAGTCTTGCAGATTGTCAAGCTTGTGAAGTCAAGGATAATCGTACTATTGTATCTGTGAAAACAATAGTGAATTCCTCCAATCATCAGAGGAGAAGAGTGGATTAAGGATAGAAAAAAAAGTGTTCTGATTTCTAGAGAGATGTTTCTCTCAGCTTGCTCCTTCTCCTCCCGATGAAAGAGCTTGCCAAATCTGCACTTTTTCTGTGCTTTTGCTCTTGTTTCTTGCTCGTTTTTCTTCCTTTTTACTTGCTGAGCTTCTCCTTGAACTTACAGCATCTCTTTTGATCTATGGCTCGCAAATTTAAGAATAAAGTTGAAGATGGAACTGTTCAAACTTCGAATGCAGATGAACTTCAATCTGCAGCTGGTTTGATGGATGGAGTTGCTTCTATTGCCATTGTAGCTCTTCCTCCAGCTCATATTGATGATGGTAACGCTCTGGGAAAGGATCCGCTGCTAGATCCCCCTGTTGAGGCAATGAGGTTAAAATCTGGAAAGTTTGTTACACCGGCTATTAACAATGCAAAGAAGAAGGTTAAAATTGGTGATACTGATATGGTAATTCCCACTTCACTTTCAGAATTACTTGAAGTTGAAAAGCAATTAGATAATGTACAGTCTGTGATGAAAGATGCTCCTAGTGGATATCTTGAGGATGGGTTATCTCTGGATAAGTTGAATGAGAGTGTTGTTACACATGTTGGATCAGTTTCTGCACCTGCTGAACTCGGTTCAAAAGATGTAGGACTGGTTACTGATGGTGCTAATGATACTTTAGGACATGGATTAGTGGTGGAGCAGGGGACTCATTTGGGGGTGGATCCTGTGTCTACCACAAAGAATGGTACTTCTGGTGTTGTTGTTGGAAGTGGTACTACTGAGGTTGATGCAACAGATACTGTTACTGCGAATGCTCAATCTACTGATTACTTGGGGAAAAATGCTAGTAAAGTTGTGGATGATGTTGCCTCTTGGGCACAATTGGTGAAGAAAAATAGAGAACAATCTGATAAAGTGGTTACCCTGTTTGACCACTGCATTACTGATGACACTGTGCTATTGGATGAAGAGGATTTGAATGATGACAGTTTGGAAAAGTTAAGTCTTATTGGTTTATTTCCAGGCAAGTTTCCTGGAAGGGAGGCTGTTCAGATGATTGTCAATTCTTGGCCTAAGAAATGCAGGTTCCACTATCACAATTCTGGTTGGATAGTGTTCTTGTTTGAGCAAGAGGCTGATCTTTTTGATGTGTTGCAGGCAGGCCCTTTTTATGCTTTTGGCAAGCCTATGATTTTGAAGAAAATGCCTATTTTATTTAACTTCAGTAAGGAGGCTTGTTCTATTGTTCCAGTTTGGATTCAGTTGCCTAATCTTCCTTTTAGACTCTGGAAGGAAAGGGCTTTGAGCAAGATGTGTTCTTTTGTGGGGTGTCCACAATATACTGATAAGGTCACAGCCTCAAGGAAAGTGTTAAGTTTTGCCAGGTGCCTTGTGGATGTGGATCTTAGTATGGAACTCCCCTCTGAGATTCTTATTACAATGCATAATGGAAGGATTTTCGAACAGCCTGTTTTGTATGAAGACATGCCTAAGTTCTGTACTAAGTGTAAAAAATTGGGGCATTATGTTGCAGGATGTGATGATTCAAAACTGGATATTCCTGTTTTGTATGTTGCTAGGTCTAAACTTGCTGGTGCTACCAAGGTTGCTAATACCAAGAAGAAGAAAGTGACAGTGAGAATTGACAAGGATACTACAGTAATAATTGACAAGGATACTTATGTTCATGATGCAGACCTTTTGAATAAGGATAAGCTTATTGACAAGGGTAAGGGTGTATCTGGATCCACTGGGAATGGGATAAGGGTAGACAAAGATGCTACTCCTGTCAATAATACTTTTGAGGTTCTTTCACCTGGGAATAATGCTCTTTGGTCTGATGAAGTTGAGAATGAAGACAGAATGGACAAGGGTGACTATGTTGCTTCTCGTTCAAAGAAATCCAAAAAGAAAAAAAAAAGAAGAATAATAGGAATAACACTGGAGGTGTTTCTGGAAGTGGACAAAAATCTAGTATTGATGTCTCTAGGGGTAGATCACCTCTTGGTAGACAAAAATGATAGGTTTCTGGAATGTTAGAGGGTTCAATAAGGCTTCTAAACAATCTACTATTGTTGTAGAAATATTACGTTACATTTACATTAGTGTAACATATTAATTGTGAGACATATTAATTGTAAGACATATTAATTGTATTGTATAAACAATTAATATGTCATAAAGTCATAAAGTAACTCTATTTTGTCTTATTAGGTAATAGACAACTCTAACAATTAATACTAGCCGACTCTAGTAATTAATTGTTCTCTCCTAACTTATACTCTACAAGGACCTTTCTCACTTACTTGTACCTATTTATACTCACTCTTTTATGATGAATAAACTAAGTTGAAGTTTACTCAAGTATTATTACTTTCTCAAACTCTCTTCATGGTATCAGAGACTTAAACTCCTGAATCCGCTGCAAATTCTCAGTACCCTGCTGAATCAAGAATGTCTTTATTATCTGAAGCTTCCTCACCCTCAGATGAGTCCCAGCTACCTCAGCAGACTGGGGTCATTGAAAACCATTCTTTTACAAATCACAGACTTGATGGCAACAACTACCTGCTGTGGTCAAGATCTATGAAAATGTATATCTCAGGCCAGATCAAGATGGGATACTTGTCTGGCTCCAAACCTGCCCCTGCTGAAACCGACCCCAAGTTTGAAGCATGGGATACAGAAAATAACCAAGTCATGACCATCCTCACGAGGTCAATGACAAAACAGATCAGTGAGAACTTCATGATGTATGATACTGCAAAGGAAATCTAGGACAATGCCAGAGACCTTTACTCAAAAAAGGACAATACATCTGAGGTCTATGATCTTGAAGCTCAAATCCAAAATTGCAGGCAATGGGATTTGTCTTCAACTCAATACTTCAACCAACTATCTAAGGCATGGCAACACCTAGATATGTTGGAAATTCACCCATGGAAGGATATAGAGGATGCTGCCTTATACAAGAATATCATTGAGAAGAAGAGGGTATTCAAGTTCCTCACAGGACTGAACTCATCCCTTGATGATGTTAGAGGTAGAGTTCTTGCTACTAAACCTCTCCCCAGCCTCAAATATGTGTTTGTTGAAGTCAAACATGAGGAAAGCAGGAGGAAAGTAATGCTGCAAAGCAACCCTGCAGATCACCCTACTGATAGCTCAGCAATGTTGGTGATCAGGAAGCCTGCTGAGGTTACTGATACTTCCAGGAAACCTACTGAGAAGACAGGAAAGTTGTTCTGTGACCACTGCAAACGCACAAATCACACCAAGGACAATTGCTGGAAACTACATGGTAAGCCTAATTCCTTTAAACCCTCCAAACCAACCAAGGAGAGTCAGGGCAGGCATGTCAGTGAAGAAGGGAACAAAGATACCATGTTGGATGCCCAGTTTGCTGCTTTCAAAGCCTTCATTGCTCAACAAAAGGAAGTTAGTTCTATCATTGACATAGCTACTCATGCTAAAATAGGTATATTCCACTCACCTCTCAGTAATGATACTTGGATTGTTGATTCTGGGGCTTCATCCCATATGATTGGTAACAAGAGCCTCATATCTCAGTTTAGGCCCTGTCATCAAACCCACAATATTAAGATTGCTGATGGATCTATCTCATGTGCACAAGGGATTGGAAATGTTAAACTTACTGATAAGATATACCTTCAGGATGTCCTATTTGTTCCTAAATTAGACTGTAACCTTATATCTGTCAGTAGACTCACTAAAGACCTAAATCGGACAGTCTTGTTTAATGACAATCAATGTATTTTCCAGGATCTTTCTTCACAGGAAGTGATTGGGAGAGCTAAAGCCTGCTCAGGACTATTTATGGTCAACCCTGCTGAAGACAGAAGATTGAAGACAGAAACTGCCTCAGCAGCCTGCAGCCAAACCTTAGACAATATCATGTTATGGCATTATAGGCTAGGTCATCCAAGTTTTGGTTATTTAAAGTCTTTAATTCCTGAATTGTTTAAAGGATGTAACCTCAGTGACCTTCAATGTGATATTTGTCAGTTTGCGAAACTTACTAAATCTGTGTATACTAAAATACCTTATTTACCTTCCACACCTTTCACTATGATTCATAGTGTGTTGGAAATAAAATTTATGTTTTGATGATAATTCATCTTATTTATTATAATGTTATCTTAACCCCATTGATGAAGTGTTGAAGCCAGCTGTTATAGTGGAAAGCTAAAAGATGTCTAAAACTGAATGTATAAGTTTTATTAGAGTCTGATTTTTGTATAAGTTATATCAGACAAGCACTGTAATTGATAGTGTGTCGTAAAACTGAAAACTGGGAATCAATTAGAAAACTGGAAATCATCAAGACAAACAAACTGACTCAGAATACATCTACTGAAGAAGGTAAGTTATTTGAGAGTTTCTGAGACTCGGTTGGCTTATCTTGAAGAATGAAGAACTGAGGGACGCAGACTCAGTTATTGAAGAATGAAGAACTGAGGGCACAAACTCAGTTATGAAGATTAAAGTCGAGACTGTAAAGTTGGACTTCAGGCAAGATTGTGGTGACCTGAACTGACTTTATGGATCTTGTGTAAGGACCTAAGAATCATAAGGACAATGAATTCTTAGATGAAAAAAGTATCATGGTGTACTCTGATTAAGTCAATTGTAATCAGATAAAAACTGGAGTACTGATTTTTGAAGAAGAATAAAATCTCAGTTAATGCTCCATGTCAGTTAGGAAACTGACATATGAAAAACTGACAAGGAAACTCAGTTTTATAAGTCAGCCATCCAACAAACTGAAAGTACAATCGAACGTTGTAAAGAAAGAAATTTCATTGGATGAATCACTGACACAGCAGGAACGGTCAGAAAATATAACCGTTGCAAGATATACACGTTGATGCAATTCAAATCAAATTCAGATGAACGTTGGACTTCACACTATAAATAGAAGACTTTGCACAAACAAGAAAGAGAGAAGATATACAAGAATCAACAAGCAATTTGTGCACACTATTTGAATTGTCATCATCACTGAACTATATCAAGATTATATCTAGTATTTCTTCAAGTGTTCAAAGCTACAAAGAATTTATCAAGAATTCAACACTCTGAAGAACCACAAACAAGAATCAATTTATTGATTCTCAGCCCAACTTTGATTCTATTTCAAAGGTTTAGACTGTGAAGCAAATCGGGAAGGTTTTGTCAAGGACAGTTGTGACAAGCAGTCGGGTAGACTGTGTTTGTGGTGGTAGCTGGTGAAGAGGCAATCCTACCCTCTAAGGACCAGTGGTTCAAGCATTTGGAGAGCAGCAATTCTACCTGTTCTACATTTGTTTAGATAGTGAAGCTAGGGATTAGCCAAGGACTATTGTTTAGGACTTTTTGTAACAGATCACCTCAAGAAGTTCTAGTGGAATTTTCCTCCGCACCACAGGGGAAGAGAGGACGTACAGGATTACACCACCTGGAACCTCTATAACATCCGCCTTATTTACTTTACGCATTTACTTATTTATTTAGTATTTTCTTACAGCATTGTGATACTTGATTGTTATACATCTCACAGTCACAACTGACATTCATCAGAATTCAGCTCACAACACTCAGTTTTCAAAACAGAACAACAAGATCAATATAAAGGCTAAAATTATATCCGCTGCCGGTTGACTCAGTTTCAGCTTAAATCAGTTTGATTTAATCTCAGCTTAGCCAGCTCAACTCCACACAAGTTTTATCTGAACCCTAATCTGTTTAAAATTCAGTTTTTGGTGACAAGTTTATTCACCCCCCCTATAAACTTGTGTTAGCCTTTCCAAGGGACCAACAATTGGTATCAGAGCAGTGTTTCTTTAACCAAATATCATTTGCTTGTTATCCTCTAGTTGTTCTTATTTGAAAGCTCAGTTTTAAATTAATCTACAGTCAGTCTTCACTCACTCACAATGGATAACAATCAATATGCAAGACAAATGCTTATGTGCAACATGGACAGATTTGACGAATACAAACGTCGTATGCAGGCATTCCTAGCAGCTACTCATGATGAAATGATGGATGTACTCAATGATGGACCAATCCAAATCACCTACATGCAAACTGAAGGTGACAGACAAGTTCGAGTTCCAAAACCCAAATCTGAATGGACCAGTGATGATCGCAAGCGAAACAATCTCAACAATGTTGCCATGGACTTTATCCTCAGAACCCTTGACAAAGAACATGTACTTAAAGGTGAAAGAATGCACAACTGCCAAAGAAATGTGGGACAAACTTCAGTTAGTTTGTGAAGGAACAGATTCAATCAAGGAAAATAAGATTTCCGTTGCAAAGCAAAAGTTTGAGAATTTCAAGATGAAATCTGGAGAAACCATTGATCAAATGGAGACAAGATTCAGTGCTATTATGGATGAACTAGATCTACTTAAGATTGAATATTCAAAGAAAGTCATCAACACTAGAATATTGAAGGCATTGCCAATGTGCTGGAAAATGAAGGTCACTGCTAAGGAAGAATCCAGGAGACTTGATGTAGAAGATTCATTCAAGATCTTTTCAGATCTGAAAGCTTATGAATTCAGTGAAGATTTGAAACCACAAACAAATAATCAAAGCTCTGGAAGAACCTAAGACCACAGCACTTGCAGCAGCATCAAATGAGATTCAAGAAAACTCATCTAACAATATTCATGAATTGGATGAAATGGAAGAACAAATGGCTCTAATGATGAACATAATTCGAAGAATGAAGAGTGGACATCCAGTCACTCAAAAGTTCATCAAAAGGACTCTGAGAAAAGAAAAGACGACGAATACCTCTGCTTCAACCGCAAGAAACCAAGACACTATAAAGTCGAATGTCCGAGAATCGATCAAGAAGACACCACCAAGGAGAGTTGGTAGAAGAGCACTTCTTGCTTTGGAGATGAATCGATTATGAAACCGTCTTGAATGATTATCGGATGACACGGCTTTAATGGCACACATGGAAGATCCAAATGAGGTATGTGAATCAAACTCTAAATACTCCTCACCAGATTTCCATGATGAATGCATGTTCTTATTTCATGACTCCAATCCAAAAATCTAGAATTAGAAGAAACTCTTGATGAATTGATGAATCATTAGTAACCATACAAAGCCGGTTATGAATCAATCAAAGTGAGAAAGAAAGTCTAATTCTTGAAGTTGAAAGATTGAAGTCTGAACTAAAAATGTTGAAATCCCGACTAAAGCGATAAAGGAAAGATTCAACATCGATCTCATCATCGCAAGCAAAGAATCGAATCGTTCGCTCAATCAAGTTCAATTCATCGGATTCAAATCAGAAATCCATATGGAGACAAAATCTGGGTTAGGATTTGATACACGACAATCTTCAAGAATGGAACTAGCAAAGCCATTGGCCGAGTACCAAAACGGTATTAAGTTTGTAGTGAGCAAGTTCCACAACCGAGAAAATTGTGAACCAAGAGAAAGCCAGATATCACAGGGATAAATCGATTTTCTAAGAAGACAAGCATATCTACCTACAAAACTAAATCAAATGGTAGACCAAATTGTATTCAATAGAAACCGACACGGCAAATCAACCGCCAGATCCACAAAAACCAATGAAGTCAGGAACCAGAAAAATTACAATCAAAACAAATCCAAGAATGTCAATCATTCAAAGACTCACACATTTAGGGGGAAAGGAAGGTTGTATCCCTCTGATGATGATTGGAATTTTACTGAATTTGCTATTAAAACTAATAATGACAATCATTCCAGACCGAAAACTTATCACAAGTTTCAGTCCAAAACTCAGCAGAGGACTAATCTCAGTTCTCAGCATAAGTCACAGTACAAAGGTCAATATAGACTGCAGTACAGAAGGAATGATGGTTACCACTCCAAATTTAATAACAAAAATCAACATGGAAACAAATTACAGTCAGAAGATCTGAGAAATCATATAAATAAGACACAGTCCAAACATAGATGCTATGGGAGTGTGGCTTATTTATATGAAAACAAGTGCAACAATATCCGAAGAATTCCAAAAGGATATATTCCCAGAGTTGTACTGACAACTGACCCTCATGGACCCAAACTGAGTTGGGTACCTAAAAATCTCTAATTTTCACTGCAGGATATATAATACTTTGACAGTGGTTGCTCTAGACACATGACAAAGAGCAAAGACTGTCTCAGTAATTTCGTTGAAAAGAATGGACCAAAAGTTAATTTTGGTAGTAAAGATAAACCAGGTTACACCAGAGGCTTTGGCACCTTAATCAGAAATGGACTTACAATCAAGAATGTATCCTATGTAAAAGGACTACACTACAATCTACTCAGCACAAGTCAATTTTGTGATATGGGATACAAAGTTACTTTTGATAAATAATTTTGTGTTGTCATCAGCGAATCAGCTTATCAAGTTGTCCTAGCCGGAAGAAGGAAGGAAAACATGTATGTGGTAGATTGGACAACAGCCGTCGCTGAAACTTGTTTGCTTGTGCATACCAAATCGTAATCAGTTCGTGGTGGCACAGAAACCGAGTCATCTCAACTTTGATGACATCAATACACTTGTTAAGCTGCACTAGTCATTGGACTACCAGAGATATCATATAAGAAGGACGACTTATGTGATGCGTGTCAACAGGAAAACAAACAAAGGCAAGTTTCAAGACTAAGTCTCAAAGATTCAACAACCGCACATCTAGAATTGCTACATATGGACTTATTTGGGCCTATTACACCAATCAAGATGTCGATGGAAAGAAGTATACATTGGTGGTAGTAGATGATTTTTCAAGATATACCTGGGTAATCTTTCTAACCAAGAAAAAACTCACAGAACTTCTTAAGAGACTTCAGAATCATAAAGGAGTTTCAGTTGTGAAGATAAGATCTGATAAAGGAACTGAATTCCTCAACAGTGTGATTATAGAATATTGTGAAGAAAATGGTGTCTTACACCAACTTGTCACCACAGAACACCTCAACAAAATGGTGTAGTGAAAGAAGAAAAACAGAACGCTCAAAGAAGCCGGAAGGACTATGATCCGTGAAGCTAAACTACCTGAAAGATATTGGGCGTAAGCGAAGAACACGACTTGTTACACTCGAATGCAGCTCTCATGAACAAGAGACATGAAAAGACTCCTTATGAAATTTGGAATGGAAGAAAACCTAATGTTTCATACTTTCATGCGTTTGGAAGCAAATGTTTCATACACAATAATGGAAAAGAGCAACTTCACGTTTTTCAACCCAAAGCTGATGAAGGAATTTTCCTAGGATATTCAAGTGTTAGCAAAGCATTCAGAGTATTGAATAAAAGGACACTCAAGCATGAAGAGTCAATACATGTAGTATTTGATGAACCAATTTTTCCTGGTGAAACAACTGAAGACCGACTGAACCGGTTCCTCGGTCTCGCTTACCAATCACACGAACTGCTTTGATTGATGTTGGAAGACTACAAATTTGAGAATGTTCGAGATCAAGATCGACCTCGGTTTCCAACCACTCAACAACTTGAACAACATCAATCGACTCAGTTGAACAAATTCAAGAACCGCTTTGAAGAATCAGCTTGAACAAAGTACAAATCAACCAATACAAACTCACACACATCAATGGATGAGAGATCATCCTGAAGAACAAGTTATTGGTGACACTCAAACTGGAGTTCGAACAAGACAACAACTAGATGCGATGATAGCATGCTTTCTATCTCAATCGGAACCTAAAGAACTGGAAGAAGCCTTGAAAGATCCAGACTGGATATTAGCTATGCAGGAAGAACTAAATGAATTTGAGAGAAATCAAGTATGGGAACTGGTAGATAAACCAGTTCATGTCAATATCATTGGAACCAAATGGGTTTTCAGAAATAAACTTGATGAAGATGGAAATGTCATTAGAAACAAAGCCAGACTAGTAGCCAAAGGATACTCTCAAGCAGAAGGCATATATTTTGATGAAACTTATGCACCAATCGCAAGACTAGAAGCAATCAGACTTTTTCTTGCTTATGCAGCCCACAAGAAATTCAAAGTTTATCAGATGGATGTTAAAAGTGCGTTTCTAAATGGAATTCTTGAAGAAGAAGTGTATGTTCAACAACCACCTGGATTTGAAATCAAGGATCAAACTGATAAAGTTTTCAGACTAAGGAAAGCTCTTTATGGACTTAAACAAGCACCAAGAGCTTGGTACGAAACTCTGTCTCAATTTTTAGTAGATAACGGATTTATCAAAGGAACAATCGACAAAACATTATTCAAGATGAAGAATGGAGAAGATACTCTACTTGTTCAAATTTATGTTGATGATATCATCTTTGGATCAGAAAATGAACAGCTATGTGAGAAATTTGCAAGTTTAATGAAAAGAAAATTTCAAATGAGTATGATGGTATAATTAAATTATTTCCTAGGATTGCAAGTTAAACAACTAGCCGATGGAATCTTCATTCATCAAACTAAATATACAAGAGAACTTATCAAAAAGTTTGGTATGGAGAAATCTACTGGAATTTCTACACCAATGGGGACCAACATCAGACTAGATGAAGATAAAGAAGGTAAAGATGTTGATCAAACACTCTATAGAAGGATGATTGGAAGCTTACTCTATCTTACAGCAAGTAGGCCAGACATATCTTTTACTGTCGGTGTTTGTGCAAGATTTCAGTCAAGACCAAAGGAAAGCCATCTCACAGTCGTGAAGAGAACTTTGAAATATCTGAAAGACACAGATGGAGTTGGTATTTGGTATTCGAAAGAAGGAGAATTCAAGCTAATTTCTTACTCGATTCGGACTATCTTTGGATACAAAGTGAATGAGAAAAAGCACATCGAGCACATGTCGGTTATTAGAAATAGACTTGTGTCATGGTTTAGCAAGAAGCAAAACTCAATCTCAACTTCAATGCAAAGGTTGAATATATAGCAGCTGGAAGTTGTTGTGCTCAAGTTTTATGGATCAGAAAACAATTAAGAGATTATGGGATAGAAGAAGGAACAATTCCCATAATGTGTGATAACACAAGTGCAATTGCAATTACTGATAATCCAGTTTTACATTCAAGAACTAAGCACATTGATGTTCGTCACCACTTTATAAGAGATCATGCAGAGAAGAAGGATATAACAGTTCTTTATGTACCTACTGAAGATCAGTTAGCAGACATCTTCACTAAGCCACTGGACAAAGAGAGATTTGCAAAATTAAGAACTGAGTTGGGAATAATCAAAGTCAGTTAAGCCGGAGATTCGTCAAGGGGATTAATCTTTGTTATGTTGGGTGCGCTCACTTAACAGATTAGTCATTGACATCAACAATCTCAAACTGACAAATTGGAAAATTTTGACAAAACTGAACAATTTGATAGAAACTGAATTATTTGTAAAACTGACCTCAGCATCAGTTTTCACTTTATTCAAATTTGGTCAAAGGTTGATAAGATAAAATCAACAGCGGTTATATCGCATTAAATTCCCATAGTTCTTTTTGTCAGGACTTCGTGTGTACACCCCACGATTGTCAAAAAGCAGTACATGTATCGGTTATCAAAACCATCATGGAATTTGAAAAGTTGTACCATTCAACCGCCAGAATATCCTACCTATTTATTTAATCTCTGTTCACACTATTTTTCTTATTAAGAAGAACAGACTCTTTTCAAACCTACCCTTCAAAATCAAATTTCTTTGTGTTCACACTCAAACATGGCCACCGCAATTGATTCGAAAGACAGACGATTAATCACAGAGCTGGATGAACTAACACTCGAAATGTATGAAGCTATGTGTCAAAACACTCTATTAGCCAGCTGTATACGAGACAAAATCGAAAAGCAACTAGGATTGAACAACATTCTCGAAGTTCGCTTCAAAGAAAAACGAGATGTGGAAGGCATTTTGCAGTTTTGGCAAAATATGCGATTAATCAGGGACTCCTTGATTACAACAGTTCAAGGAGATCGCATTGTGTTCAATGAAAGAGTTATGAGATCACTCTTTAGGTTCGCAAATACAACAGCAACTTCAATAGAGTTAGCAACCCTACCATTGGAGAAAGAAGATTTTCTCGCAATGATTACTTCGCCTACGAACCAATCGTGCACTGGTGTTCATGTCGACAAAATCAAGCCGAATTTGGACATCTCGGCGGAGATGGCTCAAAAACACGTCATTGGAAAATCCAAAGGGATTAATATACTCTCAGAAGAAAATATTTTGCTGATGAACATAATCTGGGACAACATAGAATTTAATTGGGCAGGTTATATAGTCAATCAATTCAAGAAGCAATATTTAGCTGAATTAGAAAGTATGGCAAAAGCTCAAGCTGAAGGACAAGTAACTGATGGCAGATTCCGACTGAAGAAAACTCTTAGTGGAATCATTCAGTTTTATTTGGAAAGAATTAAGGAAGGGAAGCAAGCAAGAGAAACTGTGACATCAAAGGAAATCACAGAAACAACTTTCCAACATAAAGCAAAGCAGTCAACTATGTTTATGGTATTGCTATGTATCAGCTGTGTAAAAAACTTAGAAGGCTTAAAATGCCTTTGAGAGAGCTTAATAGACTACATTTTGCTCATATTTCAGTCAAGTCTGATAATTCTCAAAAGGTATTGGGGGAACTGCAGTCCTTGTAAAATTTAGGCCCTACTGATGCTTTAGCTGGACAAATTGTTGAGCAAAAAAGAGTATGTTCTGGTTTTGAAACTGCTGAGGATAGCTTTTTATCTCAAAAGACCAAAGGACACTACATGAAGTTTAGTGACAGGGGTTCCATGTTTTTCCATTCTTTGGTCAAAAGGAACAATGTCAGAAATCATATTTCTTCCATTTTGCTCCCTGATTGATCCTTTACTACTTCTTATGATCAGATTGGAGATGCTTTTGTTGGTTTTTATACTGATCTTTTAGGTACAGAAGGCACTGCTACTCATATTGATTTGGATGTGGTCAATGCTGGCCCTTCTATCACTAGGGATCAGATGGAATATTTGGTGAAGGATGTTACTGCTTTGGATGTGACGGAGGCTCTATTTTCCTTTTCTGACAATAAAGCTCCTAGTCCTGATGGTTTTTCTGCTAGTTTATTTAAGAAGTCTTGGGATATTGTTGGATATGATTTCACCAATGCTATTCTAGAATTCTTTCACAATGATGCAATTCTGAAACAGGTTAATCATGCCATTATTGCTTTGATTCCTAAAACTACTCATGCTGCTTCTATTGGAGACTACATGCCAATCTCCTGTTGCAATGTTATATACAAGGTGATTTCCACGATCTTAGCTTCCAGATTGTCTGCTTGTCTTCCGGATCTTATTGATGAATCACAGACTGGTTTTGTGGATGGTAGGGCTATGTCTGATAATATCTTTCTCTGTCAGGAGCTGATAAGAAAATATGGGGTTATCAGGGGTCCTCCTAGATGTATGATAAAAGTGGATATCAAAAAAGCTTTTGATTCAGTGCACTGGTCCTTTTTAGAGTCTGTTTTGAAGGGATTTGGTTTTCCTGCTAGATTTGTGAAATGGATTATACTGTGTGTTACCACTGCTTCCTTTTCTATTTCTATTAATGGTGAACTGAAGGGATTTTTTTCCTGGAAAAAGGGGTTTGAGGCAGGGTGATCCCCTATCCCTTTTCTGTTTGTTATTGGTATGGAATGCTTCTCTATAATGTTGAGGATTTTGGGAGAGGATTCTGATTTCCACTTCCATAATGGTTGTCAAAACCTGAAAATTAATAATTTGGCTTTTGCAGATGATTTGATGTTATTTGCTAGGGGTGATCCAAATTCTGTCACTCTTATGATGCAATGCCTTACTGTTTTTGGCCAGTGTTCATGTGTGGTGGATAATATGCAAAAATCTGAGATGTTTTGTGCTGGTTTGGATGATTATAACAAGGAGGTGCTTTTGACAATCATTGGTTTGAAAGAAGGCATTATGTCTATCAGGACCCTTGGTATTCCTCTTTGTGCTGTCAAATTAAATGTTGTGCATTATGATCCCCTATTTACTTCTTTGAGGAATTACTTTGGCAACTGGAAAGGGTGCACTTTGTCCTATGCTGGTAGGCTGCAATTGGTCCTTTCTGTTATTTAGGGAGTTGGATGTTTTTGGCTAGGGATTTACCCTATAATTAGTAGTGTCAAGTTGAAGTTGGATCAATTGTGCAGGAGGTTTCTGTGGGGTGGTTCTTGTGATTCTCTTAGGAAGTCTCTTGTTGGTTGGAAGGAGGTCTGTCTGCCTAAATCTGAGGGTGGATTGGGGATCTTTCAGCTTGAAGCCTGGAATCTTGCACTTCTTTGTAGGATTCTATGGAACATCCATTATAAAAAGGATAGTCTTTGGGTGAAATGGATAAGTGAAATGTACTTGAAGAATGTGGATTTGTGGTTGTATCAGTGTAAGCAGGGTGCTTCTGCTGTTATCAAGGCTATTTTTAAGATCAGGGACAGGATACTTGTACAGGCTAGTTCTGTTGCTGCTGCTGTTTCATTATTGCAAACTTGGTCCTTTGGATCAAAGTTGAGGCCTTCTAGAGCTTATGATTTTTTCAGGCATCATGGGGAAAAGGTCTGGTGGTGCAGAACAGTTTGGAATCCTAGGGCAACTCCTAAACACTGTTTTCTTCTATGGATGGCTATGAAGAACTGTCTTCTGACCACTGATAAACTACACTTTGATGATAAGGCGTGCTCACTGTGTGGTTTGGTAAATGAATCAGCCTCTCATCTTTTTTCCCAGTGTCCCATATCTTGTATGGTTTGGGGCAAGGTCAGGTTGTGGTTAGGCATCAATAGAAGTCTGGAAACTGTTACTAGTGTAGTTAGTTGGATTAGTAGGAAGTGTAGGGGTACTTCCCATGGGAATGTAGCAAGATATGCTTATGTTTCTGTTGTGGTGTATTGGCTTTGGCATATGAGAAACAAGAAATTTTTTGATGGTATTAACATGAAGATCACAGATGTACTGGATTGTATTAAAACTCACATCTTTTATATAATGCAGGCTGCTTTTTCTTTGTATATCTTCACCCCATGATGTTAGGGTTTTGTATATCTTTTGTGATTTCTAGTAGGTTTTGTTGGTGGTTGTATGAGATTATTTTGTTTCGCTACACACCTTGGGATAGGCTCTGTGAGTTATGCTCTCACATGACCCCTTTTGACAGTTTTTCGGTGTTGTTATTTGTTTAGTGGCTGTTGTTTCTTGTTGCATATAACCTCTGCAATTAGCATTTATTTTCCTTGTTTCGATATTATTTGGTGTATTATTTGATGATTTAAAGGATACGGAATATTGGGTTGAGCATGATGGATGAATTTGGAGTGGACTGAACGAAAAGAATGGGTCTAGGGTATTCTAGAAGCATCCAATTTAGTCGGTTGAAGAAAGAAGACAAAATTACCCTCGGTAACCCGAGGGGCGGTGCCTACTTACTGAGGTCTCAGAATCTTCCGAAACGCGTTTTCTTGGATGAGGGGTCGAACTAGATGTTCCTAAGTCGGTTTAGATAGCTATAAATAAGAGGCTTCGCCTCAGAACACAAGTGTACAATTTTCGAGATAAGCATTATGCAATAAAAGTTCTTTGTTCTTTATTTTATTTATTTTATGTGTTCTGGTCGGAGAGACGACGGAGTCGCCGCCTAGGGAGAGATCCGAAGGAGATCTACGCTCATCTTCGAGGGTATGATTTTCTGTCATTTCCAAGATGTAGATCTTTCGTTGTTCAATTCGACTAGTATGTTTTAATTGCTTATTTAGTTTAATTATGTAGTAGTTAGTTTATTTTACCCCATGTGTTATAGATCTGATTCGTTGGTGAAGAAATCATGGAATAGTAGTTGCGTTCTTCAGATCTGCGACGGTCTATATCGCTAGATCTGAATACCTAGTAAATTACTAATTCATGATAATCGGCACTAGCTACGTTGATCGATATATTTAATTTACATGTTAGTAACCTGATCAACTATTTACATGTTATCATAAATTAACATGAATGACTGTTAGTGAAGTGTAAATTAGGACAATATCTTGATGGACCCTAGGAACGTGTTGGTCAATGTCGACAGCTGTCTAGGCGGGTTTGCGGTATGAGTTAGCGCTCAATATCGACAGCTCTAGTTCTTTATGTGTATGGTCTATTACGGACCAATTAAGGAGGGTAGCTTGCGTATAGATTGTCTACTTCCATTGTCGGAGCTGATAGGGTTAAGAGTTGTACTCGTAGCTGAACAATGAATAAATTCACCAATAGGGAGGACTGTTTCATGTGTGGGGGAAATAACTAATTACTCATAATTGAACTAATACATTAGAAACTCTAGTTTGCTTCGTTGAACTTGCATAATATTGCTAGTTGATTGTTACCAAATTTACTACTATCTATATTATAGTTGGTCGTAGACTGTTATCGTGACAAGCTCAATCTTGATAATTAGACGTTCTTACGAGTCTCTGTGGGATTAAACCTTGAATTTCTAGTACTCTACTTCGATAGACCTAGTCCTATTGCTAGTAAGTACCTTGCACGCGATCAAGATTTTTGGCGCCGTTGCCGGGGACTCGTGTCAAGAATACTTTTTATTTAAGATTGAGTTTTTTGTATATATTTGAATCTGTTTAATTGAGTCTATTTTATAGTCTGTTTATACTGGAGTCATATAGAGTCAGTCCTGTTAAAATCTGGAAGAAAAAAAGGTACAACCGGTTTACCGAGGGTCTGCCCCGATAAACCGAGGGGTTCCAATTTTGCCAGAATTGTTTCTATAAGTCCAGAGTCGAGTCATTAGTCAGAGTCTATATTTTTGAGTCTGCCAGGTGTGTGTAACAGCCGCCGAGGCAAGTCACTAACTTTTTATTTTCTTTTTGTGTCTTGTAGTACGTTACACGAAGTTCAGCAGCCAAACTCGAGAGATTAATACCTGAGATTGAAAAGTTTGCTAGACAAAAGAGAAAGGAAAATCGAGAGAGATCTGTTAGGCTGGCAGACGATGTGGTTTCGAACGAAGGAGATCACAGCGAGAGGGAAGAAGAGATTCCACCTTTGGAAGATACAGAAAACAACATGGCACGGAACGGACAGAATGGACAGAATGGAGCAGAAGTTGTGGTACAAGCAGATAGGTGAACTCTACAGAGTTATGCAATGCCTATGATTGAGCAATTCGTGCCAGCAATTGTTCAGCCAGAGGATGCAGCTGAGTTATTCACCCGAACCAAATGTGATGCAAATGGTGACTAACTACACTACTTTTCATGGAGTAATGAATGAGGATCCTAGTGTACACGTCACCAACTTTCTGGAGATAGTCTGTACGGTTAAGCCAGCAGGAGTACCAGGAGACAATATCAAGTTGAAATTGTTTCCATTCACTCTGAAAGACAAAGTGAATATATGGTTATTGTCTCTAGCACCAGGATCGATCCAAACTTGGACCGATCTGTTGCAGAAATTTATGAATAAGTACTGCCCACCTGGGAAGTCACTACAAATGAGACAAGAGATCATGAATTTCAAGCAGAAACCCGCTGAAACCTTTGAAGAAGCATGGGAACGATTTAAGGAAGCACAGAGGAGATGCCCTCATCATGATATCACTTTGCCCGTACGAATGCATAGTTTTTATCACGGATTGCGGCCGAGTGAGCAAATGAGAGTTGATGCATCAAGCAAAGGATGTTTTGCATAGCTATCACTTGAAGAAGCCTAAGAGAAATCGGAGCAACTTGCGCTTACAAATCAGTGGGGAACACACCAAGTTGAAACCGCCAAAGTAGCTGAATACGTATTTGGAGAAGATACTTCTCAAAAGATCTTATACCAGCTAATGGAAATGAACGAGAAGATAGATGGCATGCAGGACCTCATAGCCAAGGTTGAGAAATTTCAAGAGATTGAAGTAACCAACACTAAGGACGTGAACTATATAAGGAGGCAAGGAAATCCTTATGGGGGCGGATATCGCCCAGGTTCTCATGACCACCCTGGTTTTAGACTGAGTGACCCTGCTGGGGGTTTTTTTCAAAGTGATTCTAACAGTGGAGAGAGAATGAGACAAACTGGTGGATTCATGCCTCAATTCAATAAGTCCGGTAGTTGGGAAGCAACCATGGATAAAATGAGCTCAAATGTGACCGACACGGTCAATCAACTTACGAAATCCATGACTGAGCTAAATACAAACTTCACCACTTATTGTCAGAAGAATGATACAAGACTGACCAATCAAGAAGCCTTAGTGCAGAATCTGTCGCACCAAGTGGGGCAGATTGCAGAACAAGTGTCAGTCCGTCCTCCGGAAGGATTGCCAAGTAATACTGAGAAGAATCCGAAAGACGTGAATGCAATCATGACTAGAAGCGGAAAGGAACTGCCTGGACCAGTTATACCAACTGCCCAGGAAGAATCGTAAAGCGATCGGCCAGCAGAACACAAAGAATCTGGAGAAAAAGAGGGCGGTAACCCGAGTCCAAAATTTCAAAGCAGAGCAGCGAGAGCGGCGGCGAGCAATAGGTAAGTCTTCACGAACTGTAACTATTAATCCTGCTACTTTACCCTATCCCCCTAGGAAATATAAGCAGAATAATGATGATGCGTGTTATAAAAAGTTTATAGAGATGTTTAAAAAGTTGCAAGTAAATATACCTTTGGTAGAAGCTCTGGCTGGAAAGCCAGATTATGCAAAATTCTTAAAAGAAGCAATTTCTACCAAAAGGAAATTGTTAGACCTTGAAACCATTTCCTGAATGAGGAATGCTCGGCAGTTTTGCAACGCAAAAACTGCCTCCCAAGTGTAAAGATCCTGGGAGCTTCCTCATACCACACACAATTGGTGGAGTATGCCTAAATAAAGAATTGTGTGATCTTGGACCCAGTGTCAATCTAATGCCACTCTCCATCTTTCATAAATTAGGCATGAAGGAGTTGAATGAGACATCTATAACCCTTCAATTAGCAGATAGGTCTATGAAGCAACCCTGTGGAGTGGTGGAGGATGTTCTGGTGAAAGTTGATAAGTTTGTATTCCATGTACACTTTGTGGTGCTAGACATGAAAGCTAACCACGATGTTCCATTGATCTTAGGGAGACCTTTCCTAGCTACGAGTAAACCTTGATAGATGTTCATAAGGGTGAACTGATTCTTAGAGTGAATGAGGACAAGGTAGTGTTCAATGTGATGAATTCAATGAGATATGCTCAAGATGAAGGAGAAGCATACTACATGCTAGATGCCATAGACGAACTGGTGTTGGAATTATATTAGCAAGTGGTACTAGACCCTGAAGTAGATGAGACTTTACTCCTAAAGGAAGAAGAAAGTTATGAGGAAACCTGGCCTGGGTGTAGTGAAGTCAAGTGCGAGAAATAGAGCCTATATCCTCTGTGGATTTAGGAGGAACCATTCATAGACCTTCATGGCATAAGTTCTTTGACCTACAATTTACTGGTAAGTTGTTAAGATCATCATTAGAAGAGCCACCAAGGAACTTAACGTTGAAACATTTGCCATCTCACCTGAAGTACGTGTACTTACAAGATGATACTCTCCCCCTTATAATTTCAGCGTCATTATCACCTTTAGAGGAGGAGAAGCTTTTGAGAGTACTGAGAGAGCACAAGGGAGCGTTTGGAAGGACAATTGCAGATATTAGAGGAATAAGCCCATCTGTGTGCATGCATAAGATCTCTGTAGACCCTGAAAATAAAGTGGTAGCACAACCTCAAAGGAGGTTGGCACCACAACTAAAGGATGTTGTCAAGAAAGAGATATGTTAGAAATGGGAATCATTTTCCTAATTACAGACAGTGAGTGGGTAAGCCCAATTCATGTGGTGCCCAAGAAAGGAGGATTCACTGTCCAGCCTAATGAGTTTGATGAGCTAATCCCTGTGAGATTAATTACTGGACATCGAGTTTGCATAGACTTCAGGAAACTAAATGATGCAACTCGTAAAGATCATTTTCCCCTACCATTCATTGATCAGTTAGAAAGATTAAGCGGTCATGCATTTTATTGTTTCTTAGATGGATATTCTGGTTACTATCAGATCCATATTGCCCCCGAGGACCGAGAGAAAAAAACTTTCACATGTCCCTATGGAACTTTTGCGTACAATCGCATGCCCTTTGGGTTATGTAATGCACCAGCAACATTCCAAAGGTGCATGATGTCATTATTTCCGGACATGGTGGAGGATTTTCTAGAGATTTTCATGGATGATTTCTCTGTATTTGGAGATAGCTTTGATAAATGCTTGGACAATTTGAGTAAAGTGTTGAAGAGATGTGAAGAGACCAACCTTGTACTTAACTGGGAAAAATGTCATTTCATGGTTACGGAAGGAATAGTGTTGGGTCACAGAATTTCAAAGAAATAAATGGAAGTTGATAGAGCATAGATAGAGGTAATAGAGAAGTTACCCCCTCCAACGAACTTAAAGACGTTGCGAGCCTTTCTTGGCCACGCAGGATCTTATAGAAGGTTTATTAAGGACTTCTCTAAAGTTTCTAAACCTTTGACGGAATTACTTGCAAAGAATGTACCTTTTGTATTTGGAGAAGAGTGCAAGAAAGCATTCAACACATTAAAGAAAATGCTTATAACCGCCCCAATTCTGGTAGCACCAGATTGGAACAAACCTTTGAGCTTCTATGTGATACCAGCGACACAGTAGTTGGAGCAGCCCTGGGACAAAGGGAGGATAAAATCTTTAAGCCTATCTATTACGCTAGTCGTACCCTTAATAGTGCCCAGAGGAATTATGCGACTACGGAGAAGGAACTCTTAGCTTTCATCTTTGCATTTGACAAGTTTCGACCTTACCTGATAGGATCGAAAGTCACTGTATGCACTGACCATGCAGCTTTGAAATACCTTCTAACCAAGCAAGACTCCAAGCCGAGACTGTTGAGATGGATTCTACTCTTACAAGAGTTTCATATGGAAATCAAAGATAAAAAAGGATCTGAGAACCAAGTGGCGGACCACCTGTCAAGGTTAACTTTGCTGGAAGAAGAGCAACCGACTGAGATTAGGGAAAGCTTTCATGATGAACAACTTTTTTCCGTCTCAGTGGTAGCTCGAGTTGAATCTCAGACCCGATATCATACATCAAGAGTGGGAAAGGTATACCCTTGGTTTTCCAATATTGTCAATTATCTAGCAGGAAGATACCTACCACCAGAATTCAATAATGTAGATAAGAAGAGGTTTTTCACGTATCTGAAGCATTATCATTGGAACGATCCCTACCTATACAAATTGTGCCCTGATGCCATTATTAGGAGATGCGTCCATGATGATGAGATTCCAAGTATTTTGCACATGTGTCATTCTAGAGAAGCTGGAGGTCATTATGGACCAGACAAGACAGCAGCAAAGGTACTGCAGTGTGGATTTTACTGGCCAACAATTCATAAATCTGCTTATGATTTTACAAGATCCTGTCATTCCTGTCAAATGACCGGTAATATTTTTAAGTGGAACGAGATGCCACTGCAGAGTATCTTAGAAGTGGAGCTATTCGATGTTTGGGGAATTGATTTCGTTGGTCCATTCACATCGTCAGAATCAAATAGTTACATCCTGGTAGCAGTCGATTATGTTTCCAAATGGGTGGAAGCAGTAGCTTCACCTACTAATGATGCCAGGGTTGTCCTGAGGTTTCTTATGAAAAATATTTTGACGAGGTTTGGTGTGCCCAGAGCCATAATAGTGACGGAGAGAGTCATTTCTGTAATAGTTTGTTTTAGAAGTTAATGATGAGATATGGGGTTAGACATAAGATTGCAGCAGCATATCACCCCCAGACGAGTGGACAAGTAGAAGTCACGAACAGAGAGATTAAAAGGATCTTAGAGAAGACTGTGAATCCCACGAGGAAAGATTGGTCTTTGAAATTAGATGACACTCTTTGGGCGTACAGAACATCTTATAGGACCACGATTGAGATGTCATCATATATATATGATAGTGTTTGGAAAAGCATGTCATTTACCGGTAGAACTCGAGCACCAAGCACTGTGGGCTACGAGGTTTCTAAACATGGATGAGGATTTAGCCGGTGAAAAAATAATGCTAGAGTTGAATAGATTGGAAGATTTTAGACTTCAAGCATATGAGAATGCAAGGATTCACAAGGAAAGAATGAAACGCCTGCATGATAAGAAGATTCTGAACCGCATATTTCAAGTTAGAGATAAAGTGCTGGTGTACAACTCGCGTCTTCATCTTTTTCTGGGGAAGCTGAAGTCTAGATGGTATGGACCACATGTAATCACGAAAGTCTACAATTCAGGTGCATGTGAAGTGAGACATGAACACTCTGGGTAAACTTTCACAGTTAATGGTCACAAGCTGAAACATTACTTAGAGCACCAATATAACCCTGAATTGGACGTCTTTGCGTTAGAGGAGCCGGAATATGAATGAAGGAGCCCTATTAGTACAGTCGAGATGATGACTATAAACTCAGAACTATTTCTAAAACCCTTATTTATTGCTTTTGTTTATTTTAGTTTGAGTCAATAAAGTAGCATGACAATCGCAAGGTTTTTTTCATCACATATATCTTCAGTCACCTGGCTAGAGATATACATGGTTTTTTCCTTCATGATTCTCATGTGATACCCTCGTAAAATTTTTCGCGTCTTGCTTAGGCCGATAACAGAATAAAGTGGCTTAAACTGTTTTTGCGCATTCCTCCTGTATGCACAATTACCGCCAACTTATTTTCTTATTGCCCTTCGTATGTTACTCACAGTTTTTGGTAGAATTTTTGAAAGCAGGTAATAACTTGGAAGAGGAATGACCTAGGAGCTAACGATCACGCTCTGGGATTCGTTTTGACTCAGCCAACATTTCTAGAGCTAAGTACTTTTCCATTTCTTTATTATTAGTCATTGGGAACAATGTCTATAATAAGTGGGGGTAGGCGTCTTAGCTGGATAATCCGAAAATGAAATGATTTTGAATGATTTTGAAAATTTTAACACTGTTTTTAGATTGCTATTTGCACGTTTTCGAGTAAGGAATCGGTAGAAAAGCAGCCCAAGTTCAATTTGAAGTGAGCTATAGCATATCCAGTTTAGTATGGAAGAATGAGCATATGTTATGTTGCGTGAAGTAGTAACTTATTAATTATTATTCTATCATAGCAATCAATATTTGAGCATATAATCTGAGTGAGAAGAGTTTAAGATTAGATGATGAATTGTTTTAATCGGGAATCATTATTTGTCTGTCTATATACTTTAACAAATTTTTGTAAGACAAGGGAAGCAACTTGGATGACGAAAGGTGACCGGGACAATGGACTTGTGAGAGAAAGAGAAAAAAACATAAAAGAAAAAAAGAATGAAAAAAATAAATATAATATATATATATATATATATATATATATATATATATATATATATATATATGCAATAAAGCCAGTGAGGGAAACGAACTCGTGTAAAAAGGGCACGACCCTCGCATGAAAAAAAAACAAACGAGGACTTAAGAGCGATGCTCAGTCCCCGAGTCCGCCCGACCCAATTACGGTACCATGTTGTGTAACCAAGTCTGAAAGCAAGACGAGCAAGTGTATGCGTAGGTAAGTTAAGATTGTGTGGGTAATACAACTTGATTCTTCTCATGAACGCATTATCACGACTGATTCATCACACGACACATTGATGCATGGTAAGTAGTGATTAATTGGGAGCTTATGGATTGTGGCTTGATGTATGTTTCTGCTAGAAATATTTATTGAATATGTGGTAGTTAATGGGGGTTGTTCTTGGAGGTACATTCCGCCTTGATACTCTGCTCGCGGACGAGCAGAAGGCTAGTGGGGGGTAGTTGATGACGGTTAAAATAGTGTATCCTATGGCATCAATATTCTATCCATTATGAGCTAAAAATAGTAGTTTCAACCTATAAATATGAACCATTTACGTTGAATAGCATATGTCGGGTTCGTGAGTCGAAAAATCTGCCCTTAGCATTTATTTTCCCTGTTTTGTTATTATTTCGTGTACTATTTGATGATTTTCAGGATACGAAATATTGGGTTGAGCATGATGGACGAATCTGGAGTGGCCTGAACGAAAAGAATGGGCTCAGGGTATTCTAGAAGCATCCAAGTTAAGTCAGTTGAAGAAAAAAGACAAAATTACCCTCGGTAACCCGAGGGGCGGTGCCGACTTACCGAGGTCCCAGAATCTTCCAAAACGTGTTTTCTTGGATGAGGGGTTGAACTACATGTTCCTAAGTCGGTTTAGATAGCTATAAATAAGAGGCTTCGCCTCAGAACATAAGTGTACAATTTTCGAGACAAGCATTATGCAATAAAAGTTCTTTGTTCTTTATTTTATTTATTTTATGAGTTCTGGTCAGAGAGACGACGGAGTCGCCGCCTAGGGAGAGATCCGAAGGAGATCTACGCTCGTCTTCGAGGGTATGATTTTCTGTCTTTTCCAAGATGTAGATCTATTGTTGTTCTATTCGACTAGTATGTTTTAATTGCTTATTTAGTTTAATTATGTAGCAGTTAGTTTATTTTACCCCATGTGTTATAGATCTGATTCGTTGACGAAGAAATCATGGAATAGTAGTTGCGTTCTTCAGATCTACGACTGTCTATATCGCTAGATCTGAATACCTAGTAAATTACTAATTCATGATAATCGGCGCCAGCTATGTTGATCGATAGATTTAATTTACATGTTAGTAGCCTGATCAACTATTTACATGTTATCGTAAATTAACATGAAGGACTGTTAGTGAAGTGTTAATTAGGACAATATCTTGATGGACCCTAGAAACGTGCTGGTCAATGTCGACAGCTGTCTAGGCGGGTTTGCGGTATGAGTTAGCGCTCAATAACGACGGCTCTAGTTATTTATGCATATGGGCTATTACGGACCAATTACGGAGGGTAGCTTGCGTATAGATTGTCTACTGCCATTGTCGGAGTAGATAGGGTTGGGAGTTGTACCTGTAGCTGAACAATGAATAAATTCACCAATGGGGAGGACTGTTGCATGTGTGGGGGAAATAACTAATTACTCATAATTGAACTAATACATTAGAAACTCTAGTTTGCTTCATTGTACATGCATAATATTGCTAGTTGATTGTTGCCAAATTTACTACTATCTATATTATAGTTGGTCGTAGACCGTTATCGTGACAAGCTCAATCTTGATAATTAGACGTTCTTACGAGTCTCTGTGGGATTCGAATAGAGCTTTCGGTATCGAGCGCAAACTCATAGCGCATACCTGCCTAGACAGCTGTCGACACTGATCATCACATTCCTAGGGTCCATCAAGATAATGTCCAAACTAGCACTTTGTTAACGGTGATTTTTACGATATATATGATATTATTTCGTAGCAATTTCCTTCGTGTTTTATTACTTTTTATAGAAAAGTAAGTGTTTAAAGGATTTATTGAGAGAATGCATATGAAATTGGTTTAAATGCAAAATTGAGCTTATTACGTGTTTTTATCGATGATTTTTCCATCAATATATATGGTTCTACATTTTGCACGTTTCTATTATCTTGTAGGTACGCTTACATGTTATGGAGGAAGCTAAAACGACGTTTAACTGAAGATTGAATAGAATGAAGAAGATGCATATTGAAGACTGAACGCACGTTTACCATCCGGTCCACCTGGACTGGCGTCCAGAAGCATGGACTGGCGTACACTGGAGCTACTCAATTCAGGAAAGCATGATTTTTACCCAAACTGGCATCCAGAAGCATGGAGTGGCGTCCAGGAGGAGAAGTTGGATCAGGATGTTCAGATTTTTAGTGAACGAGTGTTTGAAAATGTATAGGACGGGCGTTTGAGAAGACTGGCCCGACTCGAAGATTTCAAAGCATCTGGACGGGCGTCCAGCCCTGTAGACGGGCGTCCAGCCACCGCCTCAGCCTAAACCGACTTCAAAATCTATAAATTGCTGCGTTTTTTCTCAACCCTATATACAACAATTCGATCCCTGGCCGCCCCAGGCCCCTTGGGGGCGCCCTAGCTGCGTTTTCCCACCATCATAAACATCTTTTTATCTTCTTTTTATTTATATGATTTGTATTCCAACGATGAGCTAAGGCTAAGCCTAGAACGAGCTTTGTGAAGCCAATTCTCAAAGCGCGTTTGATTTCGACTTTGGATTTGGTTTTGTGAGTTTTTATTTAAAGTTGTTTCTTTATTACGATTTGTATTGATTTTGCAATTTATATCGAGAGATGGTTGCTTTGTGATGTTTAACGTTTGATGAAAATCGTTGTTAGACCTAGATCACCGTAGTAAAGATGGGATTTTTAACCTAAAAATAACGAGAGTTGCTACGTTAAATTTCTAGGTTGCTAGATTGAGAAATCTTACACCTTTTTTATGGAAGCGTTAATCTTTAAGATCGAGAGATGAAAGATTAATAGGCGAATTATCTACGAGAGTAGAAATTCATACCTTTGATAGGTGAACCACATCTTTATTAAATCTTCACTAAACGATCTAGGGTAGAAATTGAGAGTTGCGAGATAGCTGGATCATTGCTTGTTCCTTGTTAACTTAATTGAAATTATCTTTGTGCCTTGTCTTCGTTGATATCTTAGAAGTTTATTTTCTTTTTAGTTTATAGATTAGAGTTATTTTCGTTCGCAATTATCTTTCCTGGCTTTGGATTGACAACCCTCTGTCCAGTTTATTGTATTCGTTTTAGTTTTGTTTTGTGTTTTTCGTGACAAATCTTTAGAAAGATTAATAAACTAGATAAACAACCTCGATTCCCTGTGACTCGACTCCGGTATCAACCTCTATACTACGATCCCTGCACTTGGGGTATACCGGATTTATAAATTTATTACTTGTTTATTTTTCATTAGATAAAATCCGAGACAAGTTTTTGGCGCCGTTGCCGGGGAATCGGTACGGTTGTCTAGTTTATTAATTTTTCTGATTTTCTGTTATAAGTTTGGATAAAAGGGATCGTTAGGGCACATGGTAGTATTTTGGCCGTAACTTTCGGCTCGAGTGTCCATTTGGCGCGCAGGACCCAAATTCGGAAAGCTCGTTCCGACGCCGACGACGTGGTGAATTGCCAGAGGCCGTTCGACGCCGTTTTCAAGGTCAAAATATGCTGTTTTCCCTTCCATTTTGGGCTCAGAAGCTTTCAACACGTTTTTCTCCCTTTTATTGTTTTCTTGTTTTCTGTTTTAAATTTTTCGTAGGTAGGTTTCTGTTTCTGTTTCCGTTTCTTTTTCTGTTTCTTTATCTTTTCTAAAAAAATAAAAATAAAAATGTCATCAACTAGGATTATGCAAGATCTAATCGCCATGCTGAAACAGCAGATGGCAGCTCTTCAAATGTCGCTTAATCCTATGAATCAGACTCCGTCTTTTCCACAGAACTCACAAGTTCTGTTCTGTGGAAGATGGTGTCGACCTGGCCATGTGTTGGCCAGTGTCAGTTTCTTTCCCCTGCTGCGTATCAAGTTAACAATGTCCATAATCAGGGAAATTTTAATCTAGTCACATGTCAAAATTGTGACAATATGGGACACACTGCTCGTTTCTGTCCTATGAGTGGACAGAACGCTAAAGTAAATGCTTCCTGTGGCCAGCAGTATCAGAGATTTACTAATCAGTTCTCTGGCCAAAGCAGTTTTCAGAACCAGGGTTTCAATTATCAGAATCCGAATTTCTATCAAAACCCGAACTTCAGTCAGGACCAACATATCAATTTTTCCAATCAAAATCAATGGTTCAATCAGAACAGTCCCGATCCTATGTTTCAAAGTCAATCTAGCCAATCTTTCCCACAGAACTTTCAGAACTATCAAGGCCCCTCTCAATCGGACGATCTTGAAGCTAAATTGGAGGAGCAAAACAGGACACTCAAGAATCTTGAGAGACGGCTCAGGCAAATGGCTCAAGACCAAGGCATTGACCTATCTCCCACACTTCCTTATGATAAAGAAGAGGCCAGTGCCATGAACTTAGGATCCGGCATTCAATTCAGTGGTCCCCCAAAGGTAGAAGTGTCAAGTTTAATGGATTCATCTGTCTTTGGATCCGATGCTCGTATACCCTCAACTGATGAGAATTCTTATGGACATGGATTTAATAACGTTCAAGTGAGATGTTCGTATTGTGGTGGAAACCATTATGAGGCTCAGTGTAGTGGAGGTAATTCACCCCACCAATGGAATACTAATAGCAATTATGATGCAAGTTATGAGAATCCACTTCAATCTAACTATGCATCCACATAAAATGGTGGAGAAGAGGCTAGTGCTATGAATGTAAGGTCCGACACTCAACTTAGTGGTTTCCCTGTTCTGGATGAGAGTACTCAGGTGGCTGATCCCCTGAGAAATAAAGAATTTAGTGGAAGTCGGGAGGCTGATCTCCTGACTGGTAAGGAAGGTGGAAACGAAGTAGATGATCATATGTCTAGAATGAAGGATGAAGAAGAGGAAGAACCTGAAGGGATAGACCTTTACTTTCCTCTCCAGAATGTTATGCATCTAGACAAGTGCACTCCTGATATTCCTTGGTATGCTTCTATCGCCAACTTCTTACATTCCCAGTACTTAAATCCGGAATTTTCATATCAGGAGAAGAAGAAATTTTTCTCTGATGTGAAAACCTTCGTTTGGGATGAACCTTACCTCTTCAAGATTTGTAAAGATGGTTTGCTGAGAAGATGTGTTCCTGAATCTGAGCAACGTGATATTATTGAGCAATGCCACAGTGGACCCACTGGCGGTCACTTTGGTCCTTGGAAAACCGTTGCTAAGATCTTTCAATCCGGCTTCTATTGGCCCACGATCTTTAAAGATACAGAAGCTTTCTGTAAAGCGTGTGATAGGTGTCAAAGAACCGGAACTTTAACAAGGCGTTTCGACATGCCATTGAAACCCATCCTAGAATGTGAAGTCTTTGATGTATGGGGCATCGATTTTATGGGACCATTCCCATCATCTTGTGGAAATAAATACATCTTAGTCTGCGTGGATTATGTATCGAAATGGGTGGAGGCTCAAGCCACTTCTCACAATGATCATAAAACGGTCATGAAGTTCCTGAAGAAAAATATTTTCGTGAGATTTGGATGTCCCCGCGCCTTAATCAGTGATGAGGGAACGCACTTCTGCAACCGGCCTCTAGAAAAAGTTCTTGAGAAATATGGTGTCCAGCACAAAATTGGCACACCATACCATCCTATGACTAGTGGTCAGGTTGAAAGAAACAACCAAAGTTTAAAGAAGATCCTGGAGAAAACAATTAATGATCATAGAAAAGATCTGAGTCTAAAGTTGGATGATGTCTTGTGCGCATCGAATCGCCTATAAGACCCCATGGGTACATCACCCTATCAAATGGTTTATGGTAAACCATGCCACTTACCAATCGAGATAGAGCATAGAGCGTATTGGGCCATGAAGTTTTTAAACTTCGATACCCAATCTTGTGGAAAACATCGATTGCAACAGTTGCATGAGTTAGACAAATTTAGACTTCAGGCCTACGAAAGCGCCAGGATAAGTAAGGAAAAGACAAAACTCCTTCACGATGCCAAAATCAAGCGAGAATTTCAAGTAGGGGAACAAGTTTTATTGTACAATTCCAGTTACATCTGCTCCTGGTAAGCCGAGGACACGATGGTCCGGTCCCTTTGAAATTCTCCAAATCATTCCTGGAGGTGTTTTAGAACTAAGAGGTCATGGTGACCAGCCGTTCAGAGTGAATGGTCAAAGGTGTAAGCATTACATCGGTCAAACCAAAGAGAAGCCTTTGATTGTTCACTTCCTCGACATCCTCGGGTGTGGTACTCCTGAAGTCAATGAGTTTGACGAGTTTTCACCCGATTTGTTTTCTGAGAATGACGGCAGTGGTCCAGTAGAGGAAGTTCTGGCTGGTATTTGGGATATGGAAGAGTTTAAACGGGAGGCACAGTTAAAGAGAAGATTGAAGAAGAAGAAGTCTGCAATGGGGAAGATTAAGAATGTTTGGAAAGCGGTAAAGAACCTGACCCCATGTGTGAGATGATGTTTCTGTAGCCACACTAATGACCAGAGCTTACACGAAGTAGTGGCCGGAAGGAAGATTAAGTGGCATGATCCAGGCTGAATAGTACGTGTGTCTAGCCAAAGACACTAAAGAAAGGCGCTTGTTGGGAGGCAACCCAATAATAAGAATAGTTTTTTTATTATTTTGGATTATTTTGTTTTTGTTGAATAAGGGGCTAGTTTTGTCTTGTGTCGTCTAGGTTTTGGAGTCGGTTTCGTGGCGGGTAACTTGCATGAGCGGAAGCTACCGTCGTTTTGATTCATCCGGACTTTAGTTGAAGCTACCGTCGGTTTTCCGTTGCTATTACTTTCGATGAATCTTGTAAGCCTTAACGCGCATTTGCACTTTCAGTTGGAGTTTGGTATTTCTGTATGCACATGTTGGACCATATTTGTTTTGTAAGCTTCTGTGGCTTTATATTTGACGCTTAGATGCCCTGTGTTTTCTCTGTGTTGTGATTTTTCCATCTGAGCAATTATATCATGTGCTTATATCTAACTTTTCTGCGCAATATGTTATATTCCCCTATCCCCGAGGTACGTTTTGTTTTGTTTTTCAAGTGTGCAGGATATTTGCGATAGCGATGGTGCGCTTTTAGATGAAGCCAGTTTTCCGGTGGATGGTCCACGCTTCTCGATTTCTTGAGCATTTACGGATCGGATCTAGACCACCTTCCAGAATTGCCAAATTCGAACTACAATCAGCTAAGTTTTTCTTATTCTGCACAACATGAGGACATGTTGTTATTTAAGTGTGGGGGAGGGATTGGTTGTACCTACAATGTGTTTAATTTATTATGCTTACCACCATTCTTCAAAAAATTCAACAAATTTTGAAATTTTTTTTAAAAATCCGTCCCGAGCATGATTTTATTTTGGCTTACTTACTTGTTATATTCTCATACTTGTGCTGAGTTGACTAGTATTTTTGCATAGACCTTTGATAAATAAGCCTTTACTCGAATTCTTTTCACGTAAGCCTCTTCGATGACGAGCTGAACTTAGGAAATTGTACCCATTTAAACCGATGATGTTTGATTCTGGTTATCAGACCGTTCGTTTAGTGCTCATGTCATGGAAATTGTAATATGTGCGTAGTTGGAATTAAAGTAGGAAGTATCGTGAATATACCGAAGCCTAAATGTGATAAGTGAAACATGACTATTGTTCTTTAAGAAGTTTTTATTAAAGGAAAAGAAAGAGAGAAAAAATGAATTAATTGGGTGTGTCGGAAGCTGGTCGATGATTTGAGTGAGGTAGGGCATATCTCAAATGTCCTATACCACTATGATGACCAAAAGCTCACGACAGTCAGAAGAAGTTGTCTTATGATTTGAGTAAGGTAGGGTATATCTCGAATGTCCTATTCTGATATGACGGGCAAGAGCTCATTCTGATGTGTGTATAAATGTGAAGGATAAATTAAATCAACTTATATAAGGAATTTGGTATGAATAAGTGAAAGACTTAGTTATCGCCTACCTTATCCCCAGTATAGACCAAGGTATATGTTGTAGGGAATATCCTCTCGGTACAACTGAAAAGATTTCGAAAACACATGTATTACTCTAGTCATGACGTGAGTAGTTTTATAGTCAGGGTGATTCATTATCTGTCTTTAATGGGTATTGGTCGGTTAGCTTGATTTTAATTGTCAAGTGTGGAATCGGTGGAAGTTGAAGAAGGCTTTGCACACACGACACATTCGAGTAATCGTTTATTGCATGGGACGTATGTTTTTTATGCTAGTCGACCGGTTGTGATTTGATATATGGGATTTTATGTGGTTCACTGTTCAAGTAAGTCCATGGTTTTCTTGTTTTGTTTTGCTCGGGACGAGCAAAAGCTAAGTGTGGAGGAGTTGTTAACGGTGATTTTTACGATATATATGATATTATTTCGTAGCAATTTCCTTCGTGTTTTATTACTTTTTATAGAAAACTAAGTTTTTAAAGGATTTATTGAGAGAATGCATATGAAATTGGTTTAAATGCAAAATCGAGCTTATTACGTGTTTTTATCGATGATTTTTCCATCAATATATATGGTTCTACATTTTGCACGTTTCTATTATCTTGTAGGTACGCTTACATGTTATGGAGGAAGCTAAAACGACGTTTAACTGAAGATTGAATTGAATGAAGAAGATGCATATTGAAGACTGAACGCACGTTTGTCATCCGGTCCACCTGGACTGGCGTCAAGAAGCATGGACTGGCGTCCACTGGAGCTACTCAATTCAGGAAAGCATGATTTTTACCCAAACTGGCGTCCAGGAGGAGAAGTTGGATCAGGATGTTCAGATTTTTAGTGAAGGAGCGTTTGAAAATGTATAGGACGGGCGTTTGAGAAGACTCGGCCCGACTCGAAGATTTCAAAGCATCTGGACGGGCGTCCAGCCCTGTAGACGGGCGTCCAGCCACCACCTCAGCCTAAACCGACTTCAAAATCTATAAATAGCTACGTTTTTTCTCAACCCTATATACACCAATTCGATCCCTGGCCGCCCCAGGCCCCTTGGGGGCGCCCTAGCTGTGTTTTCCCACCATCATAAACATCTTTTTATCTTCTTTTTATTTATATGATTTGTATTCCAACGATGGGCTAAGGCTAAACCTAGAACGAGCTTTGTGAAGCCAATTCTCAGCAGCGTTTTGATTTCGAATTTGGATTTGGTTTTGTGAGTTTTTATTTAAAGTTGTTTCTTTATTACGTTTTGTATTGATTTTGCAATTTATATCGAGAGATGGTTGCTTTGTGATGTTTAACGTTTGATGAAAATCGTTGTTAGACCTAGATCACCGTAGTAAAGATGGGATTTTTAACCTAAAAATAACGAGAGTTGCTAGGTTAAATTTCTAGGTTGCTAGATTGAGAAATCTTACACCTTTGTTATGGAAGCGTTAATCTTTAAGATCGAGAGATGAAAGATTAATAGGCGAATTATCTACGAGAGTAGAAATTCATACCTTTGATAGGTGAACCACATCTTTATTAAATCTTCACTAAACGATCTAGGGTAGAAATTGAGAGTTGCGAGATAGGTGGATCATTGCTTGTTCCTCGTTAACTTAATTGAAATTATCTTTGTGCCTTGTCTTCGTTGATATCTTAGTATATTTTCTTTTTAGTTTATAGATTAGAGTTATTTTCGTTCGCAATTATCTTTCCTGGCTTTGGATTGACAACCCTCTGTCCAGTTTATTGTATTCGTTTTAGTTTTGTTTTGTGTTTTTCGTGACAAATCTTTAGAAAGATTAATAAACTAGATAAACAACCTCGATTCCCTGTGACTCGACTCCGGTATCAACCTCTATACTACGATCCCTGCACTTGGGGTATACCGGATTTATAAATTTATTACTTGTTTATTTTTCATTAGATAAAATCCGAGACACACTTCACTATCAGTACTTCATGCTAATTTACGATAACATGCAAATAGTTGATCAGGCTACTAACATGTAAATTGAATCTATCGATCAACGTAGCTGGCGCTGACGTGGCCTTTTCTAGTGCTAATACCAGTCCTTAACCGACAGTGTATCGGGTCAAACTGTAGTGCTAGTATGGTGAGTCAGAGTATCGTATCCTCAGGGAACTTTGTAATTCTTCTAAGTGTGGTTAAACACCAAAGAGCTTTTATTAACTCGATCTAAACCGCAATTTTATAACACAGATCACTACTATTCTAGTCAACATAAAATAAATACGTAAATTAAAATTTATTCTAATATAATATATATAGATATATAAATATATATAGATGTGCATAAGTTGCAAAGTATATATATAGATATAAATATATAGATGCCAAATATATTATTAGAGAACTAGCCAAAGTTTATATAATTGATTTATACGATCTTTTCAAAGGAATGGAATGTGCTCGATCTTTAGGTTCAATTGAGTAAATGAAACGGTGTACTCCTAAGGTTAACAATTCGTCCTCACATTAGTGTGTGAAATTGTCATATGTCCATTGTCATCACTCCAAAGTCCACAACTGTTACGGTTTTTCTGAACAGGTCCCGAGTACGATTCTACCTTTGAATAAAAGGAGTCATTCCGTTCACAAACGGTCAATTTTATTTAAAGGCTCCGGTTGTCAAGGCCGGGCGATTCAACTTTCCGGTTTAAGTTTCAATTAAACTGATGAATTTAACATTATTACGATCTTGAGTACAAATTTTAATAAGATTCATCTTTTAGGACAAATCGCCCCGGGTAGAAACGGGTTCCGTTGTCACGCTTTCACTCGCCAATTTTACCCTCCGGTTTTTCTATTAACGAGTTCATAACTTAATTACGAGGTGTCAATTCATAATTAGATTATGAATTCTTTCAAGTCAAACTTTATCAATAAGAAAAGATTCAATTAACTCAATTTTATTCAATTTTACTTAGACAAAGATTCCTTTACCGAAAAGATCGAAATAAAACGATTACATAACTTTGGCTAGTTATTAGATTTAGCCTACTAACATTATACGAAAAGATAAAAGACAAAACAAACATAAATACTTTAGGAATTTTACCCGATTACAACGATTGAATCGTGTCGTTTGTATTCTTCCGGATGCTACAACAACTTCAACAACATTGATCTTCTGATAATTTCTCGAGCATTATAACGATACTACTTTATTTATGGCATAAGGCCTATATATATATACATACTACTACTACTAGAAAGAGGTGAAGAAAATATATTTGGTACCCCCTTCATGTGCCTGCAGACTGCTCTATTTATAGGCAGTTTTTTTCCCTTGCCGGATCGATCCGAGAAAGGGCCGGATCGATCCGGGAATAAAAAATATTATCCCAGGATATTCTCTGCAGGGCCACATGCTGGTCTAATCATGATGTTTCCTCGGATCGATCCGAGGTAAATCCGGATCAATCCGGATAGATTTTTTCCAATCTTAATCCGAAACTTGATAAAATCATAACTTGAGCTCTGGATCTCCAAATGACATAATTCAAGATGCGTTGGAAAGCTCTTGAGGAGATCTATAACTTCCATGAAGACTTCTTTTTCAGAAAATGCCTTTTTGCTGGGCCATTTGTTCGTCGAAAATATAACTTGATATGGCGTCACGAATCATTGATCCACTTGAACTTTAAATCTCGTGGCACTTCCTTTATTCCTTCAAAAGATATGATTTTACTCCACAAAATGTCGTCACTCGGGGTCTTGGTTTACCTAAGGTCTCAGAAAATACCAAAAATAACCACGTGAATCGACACGAAACTCCGGTTATTAACCTGGTACAAAATTTATAACTTTTTATCATTTTTACTAGATTTTTATAGTATTTAGATTTATTCATAGCTATTAATATTTTATAAGATTATCTCATTATAATTACTTATATTTTATATAAAAATAGTCGATAACGTATATAAAACATCGTAATTTTTATCATATAAATGTTACACATCAACTACTCCCACTTAGCTCTTTGATCGTCCTCGAGCAAAATAAGCGTAATATATAAAAATTACGATAAAAATAATATAAGTGGTAGATAAAATTTTAAATTAGTAAAATATCATTTCAATATTATAAACATATTAATTATATCTTTCTTAGAAATTAATAAGATAAAAAGTGTAGATAACTTTGATAAATTATTTATCAACTATTATTCAAATGAAATTTCACAAAATCTACTCAATAAATATAATTAAAATTCTAGAATTATTTTCCTATCTCAACTTATATGAAATATTTGGAATCAAAGACTAAGTCAAGTAATTGACAAGATGGCTAATACTTTTAGGATAGGACATTGGTTAATCGAAAAGATAGAAAAAGAAATCAAAAAGAGAAAGAGGCAAGTCGTAATGCGTCTTATACCTTCACGCTTTGATCAAAAACAGTTTCGATTAATAAAATCTCCTTTTCCAACTATTTTTCAGATTTTCTCTCTTCTTTTTCAATATTAAGAACTAAAAGCGTGAGTGTGTGTAGAAAATCAAATTTACAAGCATTGCTTCATCAAGATTGATCGGAGTAATACTCTTTCGATCTAAAATTACGAGTCCGGTTTCCTTAAACTCGTAATCATTCTTGAGATCTTATGATTCAATTTTTATCGGGAGCTTTATACCTCATAGTGATATAGGGCGTTTCTAGATAACACCCTCTGCACTCAAATCATTGGAAGCTACTACCGATATCCATCGATCAAAGATAAGGAAGATACATTCGTATTCGATTAATTCTCTGTAAATATGGTGCTTTGTTCTTCTTTTCTTTTTTTTTTTTTTTTTTTTTTTTTTTTTTTTTTTCACCTCAAAGATACACCATCCTTAGCTTCATGCTATCATATCCTTTCATAAAATGTACGCATAAACTCGTGGGATTTTTAGGAAATGTAGATCAAAATAAGCCAAGGGTCGGTTATGATCAAAAATGGCTATTTTGAGTGAGGTCTTGATCACTCTAATCAAGGTTGAGGTAATTTTGTGGTGTCAAAAATCTCATCATTCCTAATCCGATTCCATATTCATATTTCGTTTTACAAAGAAAATTATTCTAAAAATTCATTATAAATATAAGTATATTTGCTAAAATTTCATATGAAACTTACTTGATAATATTTATGTATAGTTACATATACTTAAAATCTTATAAAGATCTAAAATTAACATATATAATATACTTATAATATATCTAATTTACTTTACTTAATTAAAATCTATTCTTACCAATTTATATTGTTTTTATTCATACTAATTATATATTATCTAATTATTTTGTTCCAAGAAAAATTAAACTAAGTATTGAGCAATTAAGTATAAATTTATATAAGAAAATTTTAATTTTTATTTACTAACTTACTTCCACTCCCCACTTACGAAAATGACATCGTCCCGATGTTCATGAGTAAATAAAAAATAGTTTGCAAATAAAATTAAAATTTTATATGATTTTGATTATTATTTCTTATTTTTAGCAACCATATATTATTTTGATTAAAGAAAATGACATATATATTATTAAACACTATTACAAACTATAAATAAAAGTAACAAACAACAAAAACGATTAAACAACTAATTTAAACAACTACCAACTTAACAACATAACTTCTAACCGATTATCAAACCGTAGATGAACATCCGGGAGTATCCACGGAAGTAATCCTAATCGAGAATCACGAGATGGAAAAATCTCGTCGAGAGCAAACTTCGGCACGTGATTCGATTGGATACAAAGGTGAGAGATAACCAGGCAAATGGTAGCGGTCTTCTCCTATTACGTCTTTCTCTTGCAAAATTAATTGCGCCTTAAAAATCAAAACTCCCCGATCAATGTATGCTCCTACACGGCCAATGCATACAACAAAGACATCTCATCATCCGTAACCCCATAAAAATCTCTAGTTGGATAGATCCGAGAATTAATGAAGCGTTTCCACGCCTTAAATGAGGGGTAAAGCCAGAGTTGAGGAATCATAGTTATGATCAAACAACGGAAATACGAATCGAAAGGCTTCGCATCGATTTATTTACAACATTATCGCATCCCCAAGTTCCCAAAGAAACTCGAAGTGTGGGTTTCGATCAAAAGTACATGGTGGGATTTGATAGATTTGATTTATGATGACCGGTGAAAATGAAATAACGATTCCCTAATCGTAATAAGTTGAGATGAGGCTCACATCGTTATCTCGGTGAGAGTCGCAAAGAAATCTCTAACAATCGAAATGTTTATTCGACCTCTGGGAGTCCTTATCAACTTTTTCCACCCGCAACCTCGGATTAGATTACGTCCCCATTGATCAATTTTTTCAGTGTTTAAGCCTTTCTCCATCAGAATAGGAGAACGGACGAAATTTAGATGTCTCGGGACGTTATTATGAAAACAAGAGGCATGCCCTTCGGGAACCACACCATCAGGCGTATGTGGCTCATAACTATTAACCGAAGGAGAGGAGCGGTTAGACATTTCTGATACAGAGATTTTTAACTAAAATAGAAAGAAGGAAAGAATGAGCAAAGTTTTATGGCTGTTGCTCTTTCCTTTTATAGAAATATATCTATCAAGCAAAAGTAGAAAAGATCTGCTTTCTGCGCGTTTTTGTACTTTCGGATCGATCCGAGAAAGGGCCGGATCGATCCGGCCTCACGAACCGCATAATCTTTGTCGGTCGGTAAACTCACATCGGATCGATCCGGTGAAAAGCCGGATCGATCCGGAACATTACTGTTCACGGACAGAGTCGATTTTGCTTGAAAAATGCCTAGTTTTTTCTAGGGGACAAGTTTTCTTCCTATTTTTGGTTCATTTTCATTACGTTATAACGATAAATTTTAGTACACGATGCGTAATACTCTAATATGCAATGAAAACATGAAAATCGTATTAAAACTAAAATTCAACCAAAATCAAAATAACCTAAAATTTTACGAAAACGAAATTGTACGAAAAATAAAATGTTTCAATGTCAAAAATCATGGAATGTTTAAAAATCACTCCTCTTCATCACTCAGCTCGACGTGGCTTGAACTTGGCATAGCTTGAGAACGGGTCGATTCTTGGGATGGATCTTGAAAATAAGTTGACATCCGCACCGAACTATCTAGTCCCATCGAGCTCATCTCTCTCGTGATATCAGAAAAAGTGCTTCCCCATCTCGTCGTGGTATGGCCAAATGATCCAGATCCAGTCCATTCTGATGTCGCAGCTGTCATAGTACCTGTCAAAAAATCTCCTACACCACTAGTTTGAAATCCAAAAGAATGTGGCATTTGTTGGAAGTCTGAGTGAGGTGGCATCGGTGGAATGAAATCGGGCAAGGTATAAGGCTGGGTTTGGCATTGCGGAATATCCATCTCGGCATAGGTAGGGTTTTGCAGTATATTCATTTGATATAAACCTCGTATGCCCTGACGTAAATCTTCAGACCATAATTTATTCCTTTCCGCAAAAACAGCCATATTGGCATTAGCACGATGAACATCATAGGCCATGGATTGAAACATGTCGTAAGTGATGGTATTCGGAAATTGAGTTTGAGTTTGACTGGATGAAGGAGGGACAGCAGTGGATGGAGTAGGCTGAGGTCGTTGACGGTTAGGGTCCAAAAAGTTTATTCTTCCTGCCGGCCTAAGTGGTAAACTAGGACCTATAAGTGTGTCATCCACCATCATCAAATTATCATTTGGGAGCTCAGGGACTCCTATCTGACGACACAAGGAAGAAATAAAACACGGAAAAGGCATGTGATCGCTGGTCTAGCGATCGAGGCAAATTCCTTGGCCCTTCTACACATTACTCGCCTATATCCACAGTACATCATTAACTATAGCCCAAGCAATGCACAAATCCTCTTTACCAAAAGATGTAAAATGCCGAGTCGGGTAAAGAGTGTGACTGATAAAACGTTTAATGGCTTTCATATCCCGGATACATTTCCCATAGAAAACTGTTTTCATGCCAGGCAGCGATGGGATCTAACTCATTCGGGCTACCGCAACAATATGATCAAAGTCTGGCGGCTCATCCAAAATTCAAAGCGTATAATAATCCTCATTCTCCGGTATATCAGAATACCATAAATAGCATTAATAATGTGAGAGAGTAAACGGCATCGTCCCTAGTTCTCAAAGTTGACAGAGGTTAACTCACCTTCATCCGTAGCATTGTGAGTTGCTACCAAACAATAAAATTCAGCTACTAAGGTGGTGTTAATTTCTCCCGACCTTAAAGCGGCTAATTCCATCCAATGCCTCCTTCAAAAATATCTTTTACCTCCCTTCCCAAATCTTTGAAGTCTAAGCCCCTCTCTATTGCAACTAAACATTGTCCAAATTTATTTTTCAATGCTTTCTTAGCTGCAGCAGACGCGGTTCTTTCAAAACTAACTGCCAATTCTTCTTCTGTTAAAGGCCTAGTTTCTATAACTGGAATTTGGGTAGGGATATGCGGTTTGCGTTTTTTACTAGCTTTCGATGATTCGGCCATTCTACGATAGTGACACAATAACAAAACAACACAAAAAAACAAAACAACACAAAACAACAGTACAAATGTGAGTGACAAAACAGTTGAAAAATAAAAAATTGCATAAAAAACGAAATTAAGAAAATAAGTGACTACAATGTTACCTTACAAAGCTTAAAAAGGTTGAAATTTGGCGGAAAAAGATGGAAAGTCGCGGAATGAAAGTTGAAGCTTTCCCTTGAAAATTACTTCAATAAGATTGAAAATTTGAAGAGAAGAGAGGAAAATGAGAAGAGTGTAAGGATTGGGGTAGTTTAATAGTAATGTTATGTGATGATTTGAAGAGAAAAAAATTCGAGGGGAAAAGGGGAGGGGCGGCTGTTTTTCTCAGAAAAATGGAAGAGGAAGAAGAAGGGAAAATCCCGTTCTTTTTTTAGGTTTTTAGCTTCCGGATCGATCCGGGTTTAGGTCGGATCGATCCGACCACTTTTTTTTTTTTTTTTTTTTTTTTTTTTTTAAACTTAATAAAACTTCTACAAAAATAAAAAAAACTTTTTATAAAAACTTTATAAAACTTTTAAGTAATTTCATAAAGATCCTATTTATAAAATTTTCAAAAGTTATATAAAAATTTTATAAGTATTACAAAATTCACGAGGGTCCTAATTCCAATACTTCTAAATATTCCAGGAGTTACGATGTAACGTTCTATCAACCTAACCTTAAGAAATGAGGCGTTCGAATTTTCTCTTTGATCTCCATCGGGATTTTCGGATAACCACCTAATCGTTCCCTTCTTAACAACATTCAAACACTCATCCTGGGATTTGGTTGTGCTTTCCCTACATTTCCCTTCATGCTCACTTTTTCCACAGCTTCTACACCTTCTTAAAAACTTTGCCCTTCTCTTTATCGAACTTCTCGATTTTCCATTACATAGTTCTTTCAGTCTGATCTCCCTCAACAATTGCTTGTTTTTCTCAAAAACTGAAGCTTCTATTCTAAACGCGACATCTTTATCCAAGCCTAATTTCAAAAGCAACATAAAAATTCCTATTCTATCTAGAAAAGACATCCAGTTCTTTTACGTCTATCCGGTAAAAGACGAAACTACTTTAAACATAAATAAAACACATAAAAGTAGAGTAAAGATAAATAGCACCTGGTATTCGGCTGAGTTTAACTCCTCTGCTTTTCAGTTTCTCGATTTCTCTGCTTTTTACTTTGTCGGAGGATCAGTTAGTAGCATTATTTCTTCTTTCGATCGGTTCCTTCTCCTTCCACAAATAACTTTACTCTATGGCCATTGGCTATAAAAGTTGTATTTCCATCGCTTAGTTCAACGACTCAGATTTGTAAACTCGTTACTTTAAATGGACTGTCCATCTTGATTTAAGCTTTCTGAAATAACTTTAAACGTGAATTGTACAAGAGCACTTTCGATCGCTTACATGGACCTCACGACTATAGATTCTCTTATCGTGAAAGGATTTCGTCGCGTTTTGTAGATTCGGCGTTTTCATAAGAATCGAGACGGAATTCTTCTAGTTCTCATCAATTGAAGCAATCTATGATCACCGACGACCTTAGGATCGAAATTCAAAATTTAATAGCCCGAGAAGGCTCGGTGTTCTAACTCAACTGAGGAGATGACAAGACTTACCAAAAACTAACTTATAGGAGAACAACCAATTGGTGTTTTAAAAGTCGTTTCTATATGCCCATAATGCATCGTCTAGTTTAATCGCCTGGCTTTTTTTCGATTTGAATCCACCTGTCTTTTCTACAATTCTTTTGATCTCTCTATTAGACACCTCTACCTCGACCACCGGTTTGGATGATAGGCGCTCCTAACTTATCGCGTACACCATATTTTTCAATTATCTTGGTAAATGGTCTATTACAAAAGTGTGAACCTCTATCACTAATGATAGCCCTCGGAATGCCATAACGTGTAAATATATTCTTTTAAGGAATCGTATGACAACTTTGGTATCATTAGTGGGAAGAGCTTCACTTTTCTACCCATTTCAAACATAATCTACCATTACTAGAATAAATCTTTTCCAAAAGATATAGGAAATGGTCCCATGAAATCTATACCCCAAACATCAAATAACTCACATTCTAAAATAGGTTGCATAGGCATTTCATGTTTTTAGATACATTTCCCCATTTTGACAAGATTCACAGGATTTGACATACTTATAAGCATCTCTATATAGCGTAGGCCAATAAAAACCACATTGTAAAACTTTAAAAGCGCTTTTCCATCCTCCATGATGACCTCCTCGCCTCACGATCATGACAAAATGATAAAATACTTAAAATTTCATTATCAGGCACACACTTTCTGATTATCCCATCCGAACATTTACGGAAAAGGTCTGGTTCCTCCCAGTAATAAAATTTTAAGTCATAACCGACAGTGTATCGGGTCAAACTGTAGTGCTAGTATGGTGAGTCAGAGTATCGTATCCTCAGGGAACTTTGTAATTCTTCTAAGTGTGGTTAAACACCAAAGAGCTTTTATTAACTCGATCTAAACCGCAATTTTATAACACAGATCACTACTATTCTAGTCAACATAAAATAAATACGTAAATTAAAATTTATTCTAATATAATATATATAGATATATAAATATATATAGATGTGCATAAGTTGCAAAGTATATATATAGATATAAATATATAGATGCCAAATATATTATTAGAGAACTAGCCAAAGTTTATATAATTGATTTATACGATCTTTTCAAAGGAATGGAATGTGCTCGATCTTTAGGTTCAATTGAGTAAATGAAACGGTGTACTCTAAGGTTAACAATTCGTCCTCTCACATTAGTGTGTGAAATTGTCATATGTCCATTGTCATCACCCAAAGTCCACAATCTGTTACGGTTTTTACGAAACAGTCCCGAGTACGATTCTACCTTTGAATAAAAGGAGTCATTCCGTTCACAAACGGTCAATTTTATTTAAAGGCTCCGTTTGTCAAGGCCGGGCGATTCAACTTTCCGGTTTAAGTTTCAATTAAACTGATGAATTTAACATTATTACGATCTTGAGTACAAATTTTAATAAGATTCATCTTTTTAGGACAAATCTGCCCCCGGGTAGGAAACTGGGTTCCGTTGTCACGTTTTCACTCGGCCAATTTTACCCTCCGGTTTTTCTATTAACGAGTTCATAACTTAATTACGAGGTGTCAATTCATAATTAGATTATGAATTCTTTCAAGTCAAACTTTATCAATAAGAAAAGATTCAATTAACTCAATTTTATTCAATTTTACTTAGACAAAGATTCCTTTACCGAAAAGATCGAAATAAAACGATTACATAACTTTGGCTAGTTATTAGATTTAGCCTACTAACATTATACGAAAAGATAAAAAGACAAAACAAACATAAATACTTTAGGAATTTTACCCGATTACAACGATTGAATCGTGTCGTATTCTTCCGGATGCTACAACAACTTCAACAACATTGATCTTCTGATAATTTCTCGAGCATTATAACGATACTACTTTATTTATGGCATAAGGCCTATATATATACATACTACTACTACTAGAAAGAGGTGAAGAAAATATATTTGGTACCCCCTTCATGTGCCTGCAGACTGCTCTATTTATAGGCAGTTTTTTTCCCTTGCCGGATCGATCCGAGAAAGGGCCGGATCGATCCGGGAATAAAAAATATTATCCCAGGATATTCTCTGCGCAGGGCCACATGCTGGTCTAATCATGATGTTTCCTCGGATCGATCCGAGGTAAATCCGGATCGATCCGGATAGATTTTTTCCAATCTTAATCCGAAACTTGATAAAATCATAACTTGAGCTCTGGATCTCCAAATGACATAATTCAAGATGCGTTGGAAAGCTCTTGAGGAGATATATAACTTCCATGAAGACTTCTTTTTCAGAAAATGCCTTTTTGCTGGGCCATTTGTTCGTCGAAAATATAACTTGATATGGCGTCACGAATCATTGATCCACTTGAACTTTAAATCTCGTGGCACTTCCTTTATTCCTTCAAAAGATATGATTTTACTCCACAAAATGTCGCCACTCGGGTCTTGGTTTACCTAAGGTCTCAGAAATACCAAAAATAACCACGTGAATCTGACACGAAACTCCGGTTATTAACCTGGTACAAAATTTATAACTTTTTATCATTTTTACTAGATTTTTATAGTATTTAGATTTATTCATAGCTATTAATATTTTATAAGATTATCTGTTATAATTACTTATATTTTATATAAAAATAGTCGATAACGTATATAAAACATCGTAATTTTTATCATATAAATGTTACACATCAGGCGCCGATTATCATGAATTAGTAATTTACTAGGTATTCAAATCTAGCGATATAGACCGTCGCAGATCTGAAGACAGCAATCACTATTCATGATTTCTTCACCAACGAATTAGATCTATAACACATGGGGTAAAATAAACTAACTACTACACAATTAAACTTAATAAGCAATTAATACATACTAGTCGAATAGAACAACGACAGATCTACATCTTGGAAATGACAGAAAATCATACCCTCGAAGATGAGCGTAGATCTCCCTTGGATCTCTCCCTAGCCGGCGACTCCGTCGTCTCTCCGACAAGAATTCATAAAATAATAAAATAAAGAACAAAGAACTTTTATTGCATAATAGTTGTAAATTGTGTGGTACATTGAATTCTGAGGCGAGGCCTCTTATTTATAGCTACATAAACTGACTTAGAAACACCAAGATCTGCCCTTCGTCCAAGAAAACGCGTTTCAGAAGATTATGGATCTCGGTAAGTCGGTGCCCACTCTCGGTAAACCGGGGGTAATTTTGTCATTTTTCCTCTTCCGACTAAACTTGGAACGTTCTGGAATACCCTAGGCCCAATCCTTTCGTTCAGTCCACTCCAGATTCATCCATGATGCTCAACCCAATATTTTGTATCCTGAAAATAATCAAATAATGCACGAAATAATATCGAAATAGGGAAAATAAACGCTAAGTGCAGATTTCTCGACACATGAACCCGGCATATGATATTCAACTCAAAGGGTTCATATTTATAGGTTGAAACAACTATTTTTAGCCCATAATGGATAGAATGTTGATGTCGTAGGATAGACTAATTTAATCATCATCACACACCCTTAATCATGATCATTAGATTCCACTCATTGCGGGGTGGAAGATCACATGCCTCCTTCCCTTTCTTCAATTTCTCTTCATTGAACTGTGATGTATCTTCATCAGAGAAGGGAATATCAGGGTGAAAAGGTCAGAGTTTAGGATCCATTTGAAGCAAAGAGGCCCATGCGGACAACTCCTCAAGACTAGCTATGTTGTCGCCATAAACGGCCCTATAGCATCGATCGAGATGGTAGAAGCCTTGATCGAAGCTTGCCTCTTGGATATCCGAAAATTCATTGGATTCTTTATAGGCAGCAATGGCAGCGGGCCATCATGCTCGGCAGTTTTCTTGGCTTCAGCGAGCTGCTCCTTAAGCTCGACAAGTTCTTTCTCGAGGTCGCCGTGTTTGATCCACGCCGCCTTAAGCTCCCCATCCTTCTCTGACATGAACTTTTCAATAGTGTCAAGGCGCTCCTTGTAATCAGTGCCCTCGCCCCGCTAACAGAAATTTTCATGTTTCGCGTCCACCAGCTTGCCTCAGCTTCAGCCTTAGCTTTTTGGGCGGCGCTAACAACCGAATGAGCCTTTTCCAACATACCTCGATTCTGAGATTTGGATCCATTCACAACACTCCATTTTTTGAGCAGACGAGTACTAATCTGGAAGTGGGAAAAAGGATAAGTCCAAAGATTATCAAAAGAAGCGGGAAAATGATATAAAAGAGAAGGCAATCAGAAAACTTACCAAGCTCATGGCCAGACCGAACACCCCAACAAGCTCGCATAACTCATTTGCCGCATCAAACTCTGGCGCTGACTCATTTGCAACAGCCACTCGGGTGACGATCCCTTCTCCGATACCCAGTTGAGCCTCAGGAGGCGAGTTCCAACCAATGTTGTGGAGTGGAATAACATCCATGATTGATTCCGCCAGTTGCTCACCCTTCTCTACGCCAAAAGGTGGCTTGAGGAAATCAAGGTCCAACCACAGGGCCGGTTTCCCAGTATACCCAAGAGGCAAAGGCTCTTTCTGACCTGAGGTCGCCTCTAGCTTCACCAGTATCTTTCCCCTTCTTAGAAACCTTTCTTGTGGCCTCAGCATCCAACTCCTCGGACTGAATAGACCCCTCAGCCATCTCAGGATTATCAGTGATCTCAACCTCAACAGTCGAATCTTTGGATTTCTTAAAGGCCCGACACTCCCTCGTTTTAGTGGCGTCTTCTACCTGGCCCCTCTTACGAGCTTGCACTGTGGCCTCAGTTCCCACTACCACACTTTTATCTTTTCTGCCCTATTTCAGGGGCACAGGTGCATCATCATTGACTGTGGCATCGACCAAAGGCGGCGTGACCGCCAGATCAGCAACTCTTTCCTCACTTTGGCCTGATTCTGGGCCTGCTCAACCTGCTTGGCGAGTCTTTTGTTAGTGCTGACCATGTCGACGGCATAAAGGGAAATCGATCAATACAAGATATATATATATATATATATATATATATATATATATATATATATATATATATATATATATATATACATACATACATACATATATGTGTGTGTGTGTGTGTGTGTGAATGAAAGACATATATGAAAAGTAAAAATAAAATATAGCAAAAAAGGAATTACGGGAAGGCCGCTTCGGTGAATTTCCCTCACAAAAAACGCATTGGGTGGGGAAACACCTATCAAAATGGCACTTTGCATGCCAATCCGGGTCAGTTGGTAGAAAACCTATAGGGACTAAAGGATGTGAAACCGCTGGTCCAGTGACTCCGGCCATACTAGCGAACTGCGCTCGCGGATCAATTAGGGCCCGCCAGCTGACATTCTTCTTCGATTATGTGGTGCCGCTAGAATCAATTAGTTTCAAGAGAGACTTGACAAATTTCTCCTTATAATGCTGGACTGTGTGTTTCGTCTTAGTCGATTTCTGCCCTACCCTCGACGCATAGTGACGAAACGGCCATCCAACACTAGAATCCACACTCGTGACCCGTTCGCCCCAATCATGGACCTTGTTGGTAGGGTTAAAGAATAAACGCGGGGTCTGTGCCCTTACTGAGATCTGTCCCCATAGACGGTTCCTGTGTGTTCGTTTGGCAAAGTATGATCGTAATGGCTCTCACCGTATTTGGAGCAAAGTCGCTCGGAAAGGCCGTCATCCATTCCATTATGTATACAAAGAAAGGGTCAAAGGGAGGACGCAAACCCAAGTAGAAATTGTCTTAGTGAAGGATCAGAGAATCGTCTGATCGAAGTGAACAGGAAAAATCCTCGATTTTATCAGGTCCGACATCAGGGTAAACAATTTTGGCATGCCTAACACGGGTAAAACAGTATGTGTCAGGAATGTTATATCATCGTGCGAGCTCGGCAGCAAGATCCTCACTATCTTGGATCTCCAGCCATTCCCTCTCCGCACTTTTGTCAAACGCGTCCATCCCTACGAATTCTGCTTTGTCTTCAGGATTGTTAGGCAACGAGGTTTTCTTTTTCTGAGCCTTGCCTCCGGCCCCATCTTAACCTTCATCTGCATTTCTAGCAGTAGACGTTGCTTTCTATTTAGGTACTGAAGAGGCGACCCTAGACGCCTAAGAAGCTCCTCCTCCTCTTCATCAATTCCAGCCTCAACATCTACATTATCTCCACCTACGGACCTGATCACACCGATGTCGGCCTCAACAGCTCATCTCCGCCCAAGTCTTCACTGACGATCCGAAAGAGTTTCTTGCTCAATAATCTCATCAATGCCAAACGGATCATCCATGTTAAGCCCACCTACATTCTCAGAACCGCCTTCAGGAATGTCCTCGAGAACGACTTGCACGGACCCACTGACACTGGGCTCAGCTACTTCCTCGTCCACCAAGGTATAATCGTGCGCCTCGTGGTCGTCGTCGGACTGATCACTGATGGTTCGATTGCTAGTAAACATCCTAAAAAAACCTAAGGGCAAGGTGGAATTAGAAATCACCCAATTATTGGAAGTCGGGCCAAGGCAAGCATGACAGCCAACATTGACACCACACCCTTTCAATCCTTAAACAGACTAACAAGACTATCTATTCTAAAAGGGCAAACCAACGGACACTTGTATCTACAAACAACGTCCAAATTGAGCCTTTACATGAGATATCGAAAAGAAACGAAAAAGGAAGTGGTAAAGATCAAGTCTTTGCTACCCAGAAATCCAAATGAACAATATGCAAATCAGGTCAATGTATTCACAAGCCCAGAAAATAAGAAACGGGATGGAAGGGACAACAAGATGAATACAAAGAACAAAATACTAAACACCCAAACCACTCAAGGAAAAGATATAAGCTTTGATACCAAAGTCAACTCAGAAAGCATCAAATGTGTTCAAAATATGTATTGGGGAAGAGACAAGACAAGTGGAGACTGAAATCAAAGCGATAAATAACAATCGAATAAAGAAAGCGGAAAACTACCTGGAAATCGGTTGAAGAAGTCGACCAGAAGCTTCAAACGGACGCCGGAATCTTCAAACTCGTGCCGGAAAAACTCAAGTATCCACCGAAAACCTTGAAACTTGTTGGAAAACCTTTTGCTATGTGAAACTCGGAAAAGCGTAAAGGATAAATGAGAGGAGGTGAACCCTTTATATAGGCAAAGGTAAAAGGATCCAATGGTTAAGATGAACAAGATCCGACGGTCAAGCTTTGGGCGATCTTTTGAAATTTTGAATTTCAAAAACCGTCATCATTATGACACGTCTGACGAAACCGCTGTCATCATGAGGGGAGGTTATCAAGGCGGTTACTTCCAATCATAGACCACGATCTGACTTCCCAACCGTCCCATCAATTATGTCACTGAACTAGCCCCATTAAAAGCGTATGTAACTGCCGCAACGGTTACTGACTGAGGCGACTCCGCCAAGAAGCATTATGCCACCTAACATAAAGCCGTCCGCTTCAAAGCGCGACCCTATAGGCAAGTCGCACTGCGACACCAAAGCCACATAAGACCACCCGCTTAATAGCACAGCATCTGAGTTCGTCTGCTTCATAGCATGATCCCAAAAGCTAAGCCTGCTCGCCACATAAATCCACTAGACGGCTAAGGCGATCCGCCACACAAAGCCATAAAGGACAAAGTTAGTTCATGACACAAGGCACTAAGGCGAAGTCGATTTACAACACTAGGCCATCAAAATACCTATTTAAAGTATGGCATCAAGGCAAAAGCCAATAGGCGATCCGCCATCATAGCAAGCCACCACGGTTTTTTAAGGCAATCGATCCACAAGCTGACTTTTACTCCCTACCTAACATTTCGAGAAAATGTTTAAGGCACGGAGTAGGGGGCCATTGATATGCCTGAACCGCAACACATCCTGCAGATCCATATTCGGGTCCGTCCGGCAGCCGCAAAGGGCAAGGCTACTGGCCATCAAGCCCGCATAACATAAGCCAAATCGGGAACGCCGGCCATTGGCCCCATGCCAAGCCTCATAGCCGCACCAAACGGCACGAGGAGAAGCTAGAGGGCCGGACCGCAAACTCCCAAGGCTATTAGGTCCGCAAGTGACCCAAGCCCACAACACTTATAGGAAGAAGCTACCACAAGTTTGGAAAGACAAGGACACAAGAGATGGCGAAGTCATCGGGTCCGCATCCTATTCACCCCGCCATATGTTCACTAGCTCAATCAACATCGAGTTGTACTTACTTGTCCTTAATTATAATTGGCCAAACCTTAGTCGGTGGCTCACATATAAATTGGGCATAACCATTCAAGATATACACAATTAACAGAAAATCAAGGCAAACTCTGCAAAGTGCAAACTCTCTTTATACTCTTCGTTAGCACCAACGTGAATTCTCTTGCACCACCATACACCACCGGTGTATACTCACTTTCACCACCATATATCCACCACGTACACCACCGCTAAACACCCGAGATAATCACAGCATTATCACTCTTTTACAGTATAATTAAGTATTTTTATAATACTAATTAACTATTACTTGTTAAAATTGGGGGGGTGGGTGGGTTGGCTATTACTTGTCATATTTTTCTTTGTGAAAAAATCTAATGTATTATCAATCTAAGCCTTATGTATATTTTTATAACTATTATGCTAATGATATATAGTTGAGAAAATTATTTTAGATCTTTTTCGAAACATTTATTTATGACAGTTGTTTAATTATTACGGACAACGCCATTATCGCTTTTGAAGCCTTTCATTCCTTATAGGCAGGGGCGGAGGGGTGCAACAATGATGCGGCACTCAAACTTGATATGGCTAAGGCCTTTGATCGCGTAGAGTGGCAGTATCTATTGAGGGTCATGGAACGCATGCGGTTCCCACACTCCTTTATTGATGTCGTTCGACGATGAGTGACGACCGTGACTTACAAGGTGTTGATCAATGGGAAGCCTAGTAGGAGAGTCGTGCCGACTGGAGGCATCCGGCAAGGGGATCCTTTGTCTCCCTTCCTTTTCTTCATTTGTGTTGAGGGGTTTACGGCACTTCTTAATGACTATGTGTCCAGGGGGCTTTGCGGGGCATTTGTTTGGGTAAGGAGGAGGTGGTATCCATTTCCCATCTTCTCTTTGCGGCTGATTGAATGGACTTTTTTGAGCTCATGGATGGAGCGGCGGAGACCCTGATGGAGTTGTTTGACAGATAAAGGGCACTATCAAGACATGCTATTAATTTTCATAAATCTAGCCTCTATTTTTCACACAGAGTCTCGAAGGAGGCTCGAGATCTGTTATCTGATCCTTTGCAGATTCCCTTGAGGGACGGTTCAGAAAAGTACTTAGGGTTACCATTCATGATAGGGTGAAATAAGCGTCAGGTGTTTGCTTTCTTGAGAGATTGTATCTATAAAAAAGTGGCAGGTTGGAAGGACAAGCTGCTCTCGCCGGCCGGGAAGGAGGTGTTCATTAAATCGGCCTATCAGGCAATACCTACGTGCATCATGCAATGTTTCAAGGTGCCCACCACCCTTATTCATGAACTTGCGAGAGAGATTCAGGGCTTCTTCTGGGGCGACACTGAGATTAAGCGTAAAAGGTGCATTGGAAAAATTGGGAGGCCTTTTGTCTATCGAAGAATTTGAGGGGGCTGGGTTTCCGTGACTTGGAGTGTTTTAATTTGGCTCTACTAGCAAAGCAGTCGTTGCGAATCTTGAGCAGTCCAGGTTTGCTAGCAGCATAGGTATTACACGCAAAGTACTTTGGGGACGCCACTATTCTTGCGGTTGAATTGGGGGCGAGACCATCTTACATGTGGCACAGTATTCTAGAGGGGCGGGACCTTCTACTCAATGGTATGAGATGTAGAGTGGGGGATGGTGATTCGGTCTACGTCTTTCATGATGCCTGGACCACTCGGCAGCCTTCGTTTCACATTTCTTTTGCGGGGCACGAGCTCCCAGCGGACTCTACGGTTTTAGCTCTATTTCTCCCTGGCACCAGAGTGTGGGATATGCAGCGAGTGCGGCAAATTTTTAGGCCTTGGGAATCTGATTCTATTTTGGAGACAACTGTGGCCCTGAGGGGGAACCCGGACATACAGATATGGCACTATGATCATCGGGGAGTCTTACTCTGCGGTCTGGGTATTTCTTGGCCTTATCACTTTACAGGCCGGTGTCTGGGGCAGGTCTGTCCACTACGGGTGGGGAGAGTAAGATGTGGAGAACCTGCTAGCAACTTTCTGTTCAGCCACGTATTCAGAATTTTCTGTGACGTGGCCTGCACGACTGGCCAAGGCCTACAGAGGCAAAACATGGGAGAAGGCACTTGCTTGGCTTGTGGGGAGACTCTTGAAACATTGCGACATGTGCTCTTTGAGTGCGAGATGGCAGACAGGATCTGGAGGGTGTCGCCCTTCTATGACACTCTGCAACATCTTCATTCTACCACCTTTACGGAGTTCTTCATGAGATTGATAGAGGAGCAGGGGGTTCAGGATGCAGCACGGTTTGTCTGGCTTTTGTGGGGGATCTGGAAAGCGCGATGTTCGGCCGTGTTTAATGATCAAGCGGTCTATGTTTCTACTATTTGTGTTCGTTACCTGCTGCGTCGGCTGAGTATATAAAGGCTATGGAGAGTTTTCGGGTACATGTGCTAGATCGCCATTTTCCAGACAGATGGACGAAACCTTCAGCCGATGTGGTGAGAGTTAATGTGGATGCAGCTGTCATTGAGACCGGGGCGGGACTAGGGGTCATCTTTCGAGATTTGCATGGCGCAGTCCTTCATTCGTTTGCTTTTCTTTGATCCAGGGGACCCGGTGGAGTATATGGAGCTCAAGGCGATTTCTCTAGCACTAGAGGAGGCTGCAGACCTTGGGATTCAGAAGTTTTAGGTGGAGAGCGATTGTCTGTCGTGCATTTCACGACTTCGTCAGCCAGGCGGGGACCTCACCGCTCTGGGCTATTTAGTTCAAGATTGCTTGGCTCTTGTGCCTAGTTTTATTTATGTTTCATTTTATTTTATTCGACGTGTGGGAATATCCCTGTGCATCTTCTAGCAAGACATTGATTGTTTGTTACTTCTCGGACACCTTGAGTCTCCTCGCCCCCGGGTGATGTTTTAGTTGCTTGTTTGGCGGAGATTGCTTAATAAAATCTTTGGCTTTCCAAAAAAAAATTAGGGGGAGTGGTTTAAAAGGACAAAAAAGAGGGGGAAAATAGGAATCAGGACAGTGGAAATATAAATTCGGTGATAAGGACAAATCCACTGTTCATAACCCTAAATCCACTGTTTGCTGCAGTGGAACTGACCTCAAATCTATTGTTTCACTATCACAGTGGAATAAGGAAATGTCATTTTTACCCGAAAAAAAATTCCACTGTCCTTTTTCCATATTTCTATGTTCAAATTGTCCTTTTTAACAATAAACCCAAAAAGTTATGACAGTAATATATGCAATAATTTCGAATAAAAACATATACACTATAAAAGCACTTAGTAGTAGACACTGTAAATACTTTAAAAACTATATTTTAGATATTTCAACAGAAAAAACAATACTGCAATAGATACTCTATTTTTTACTCTAAAATACAGATTCTGTAAAAAAAAAAAAATACATCTACCGCATTCATCCGAATTCTGTAAATTTTCCTTTATATTTACCATATTATGTAAAATAAAAAATATAATGTATTTCATCTTCGATAGATTTTGTAAACTAGAAAACGTGTATTTAAAACTGTAAATTAAAGGATTCGTTAAGAGGATATCTGAGTGCTCTAAGAGAGAAGAAGTACGAAATCAAATAAAAATCTTCTCATACCAAAAAAGATTTTAACACATCATATTTTTATTTTAAATTTTACCGTGTAATTTTTTTCACTAATTGATCATTACTCAATGGTAGACAGAATGTTGATTAGTTTACCGATCGAATTTCAGTCTATGTTTTCTAACCGATATTGAGTCAAGAAATTACCCTCAAATTTGATAAGGATAATAAAACATTATAACTCGAAATTAGATTCAGTCAGAAAAACGTGAAAAGACTCGAGACAGTCCAACTAACTTAATTCTTATCTACAAGTTCTTGAAAAGTTGAAACCCCATGCATTAACATATTGACGTAGAAGCAACTCTCTCCTACTCATCCTTCTCTATAAATTTCACCATTTTGCTTGCAATTTTTATATCACCAAAATGACACAAAATTATTACTAAGAATAGTTAGCTGATCAAATTTCCCACACCCTTACTAAATATGGCAAGTAGTTCAAGCAACTTTCCTAAATCAAACAGCAAAACTTTTAAGGAGAAAACCTTTAACGGAGTTGGGAATCTAATACGTCATCTCCCCACCGGAACCGTTTTCTTGTATCAATTTCTCAACCCCGTGTTAACCAACAACGGCCAATGCACCACCTCCAACAAGGTTCTCTCCGCCCTATTCATCGGTTACTGCGGCCTCTCGTGTTGTTTCTCCTCGTTTACCGATAGCTATATCGACGACGAAGGCAAAGTGCATTACGGGTTCGCAACTTTCAAGGGCTTTTACCCGAGTCCGAGTCCGAGTTCGAGTTCCATAGATTACTCATCATACAAGATTCAATTCGGAGATTTTGTTCATGCCTTCTTTTCATTGATTGTCTTTGGTGTGCTTTCTTTGTTGGATACTAATACAGTGGACTGCTTTTATCCCTCTTTTAAATCTACTCAAAAGACTTTGCTAGTGGCTTTACCTCCAGTTCTTGGTGCGATTTCTGGCACTGTCTTTGTTATTTTCCCTAACAAGCGCCACGGCATTGGGTACCCTTCTTCTAGCCAGCGGAATTCTTCTTCGTATTCAAGTCTGAAAGCCAAGGACGGAATCAGGATTTAAATCTCGGTCAGAGATGAAAAAATGGATTGTATTTGAATTGCTGGATGGGTTAGATCTGAATATGAATCAGAAGAACTAATGGACTGTATTCGAATTGTGAAGGTTAATTGCATGCTTACTATATATGGAGATGCAACAATGTAATGTAATGCACGTGTTTTTATTATATATGTGGTCATATATTTCATTCATACTTGATATTTATTAATAACCTAAAATGTGTAGGAAATATATATGTAGTCATATTTTGTTTTTGTTTTTTTCAACGAATACATTATAATAATCAGATGTTCAAACAGTCTATCTCAGATTTCCTTGGATCAGAATCATTTTTTTATTCAGTCTTCTGTCTCATACGGTGCAAATCGACCAAATTCTTAAACTAATACCTCTATTGGATTGATTGAATATAATAGAATAGAATGAATCTGATAGAATAAAATACAATTGAATAGAATAATATCATTCCATTTCAGGCATTCCATAGATTTTTTGATGGAATGAAAATCACTCATTTTCATTCCGTTGAAATCAAAACATATTTCATTCCTTGGTTTCCAAACACGTCAAATTGATGAAATGAAATTAAAAAAAAAAAACTTTTCATTCCATTCCATTATCTCAATCCAAACGAACCATAAATTCTCTAACCGATCCTAGCCCCGAATGAGTAATTGAAAAAAAGAAAGTGCGTGGTTCTATTCTAAAAAAATAAATAAAAAATAATGATATTAATTAACTAGTATTATTTGTTGATTTTTCGGGATAATGACAATGTTGTCCCTAATATTGTCTTATTGTATCAAACCTAGTCATTATCGTCCATAGTGACACTTTTTCACTTCTAACAATCTATTGTTATACTTTTATTGTTAGAAAAATGTGATAAAACAAACAGAATTGAATAATCTTCACGATATAAAATGTTTCTTTAAAGAGATATTTTAAGATCTCTTTCAGGATTCAATGGAGTACTACTTTAGAGACACAATGGCTCCGTTTGTTTTAGGTTGGAGTTTTTTTTTTTGAGTTATTTTAGATAAAGTGATTGAAGTAATGATTAGAAAGTTAAGATAGTTTTTTGAAATTTGTGTAGATTATGAAATGATTGGTGAAATAAAGTAGTAAATAATTAAAATAATGGTAAAAAATGTTATAAAGTTTATAAAGTGAAATGACGAGAGATAATTTAATATTTTTTATTTGTAGTTGAAGAAATGATTGGTAAAAGAATTGTAAGATATGATGGATGAAGTGATATAAAAATATCTCTAACGAAAACAAACGGAGGCAATATGTTTGTACTGATGATGCTTCTAAAAAGACTTCGTGTTTTTCACCGAATGCTGATGTCTCTCTTTATATAGACCACGAAAAGATATTGTACCTCTTCACGAAAGAACAAACAAGTTCGTCTTCAAAGGATGTGTCCCAATGAACATGCACCACCGAAATGGTGTGTTCCAATGAAAAATCCATTCTACGAAATTGTGTGTCATTCGCATAGTTCGTTTAGGTTTCGGGGGCGTTGCCCCCGAGCCCCCACGGGGGGCGCTGCCCCCTTGACCCACCGCGACCTGACCGGACAGGTCGAACCCCGTTTCTTTTCGGCGACACCTGTCGCACTCAGTGTGCAACAACACAAACAAACAAACAAACAAAAAACAGACTTTGTGAATAAAATATCTAACATTTATGATAGTTAACAAAACACCTAGTTGACTCACGTTTACACAGCCAACCGTTAGTCATATGACATGGACCGCATTTTTTTTAAGAAGGAGATCTTTATTCAAACGGGTGGGAAAAGCCCCCAACGTGGCATTACAACATATTTACACCGAAAATCACGAGCAATCAAAAAACAGGGAGGTTAATAAAGTTCAAGTTCCCAAGCTAAACGTAAGTCCTTCGCCCTTTTGATGTCTTTTGATATAAAAACTTGTGAGGGTGGTCTCACCAATCCCGGATCATGTACAATTTTGTTTCTCCAATACCAAATGCCGTAGCATATTTCTCGAAACACGTACGGCCACATATTTGCCTTTCGAATGTTACATCCAACCCAATCTTGTGGAGAGATAGAGAAAAAGAATATTTGTTGTTCCTCCATCGGGACAACACTTCACCAAATCGAGTACGCCCAATCACAATCTCGTAGTGCGTGAAGTGTTGTCTCCACATCGTTATCACAGATAAAGCATATCGGATTAGGCACTATGTGCCGAAGTGAGAGGAATTCACCCACCATTAAGCTGTTGTGACAAACCTGTCAAAGAAGAAAACTATACCAATTAGGTCCTTTAAAACTCCATATCAGTTCAAGGGAGTATTATTCGGAAAACCCATTTGCCAATTGTAAGCACTAATGACGGTGTATTTTTCTTTTCTAGAGGGGCTCCAAATGATGTCGTCATTGTATATCTCAAATCCCGCTTGGAGTCTCCTACAAGCCGCACAAATATTCTTCCAAGTTGTGGATGCGTCTGTCTTTGGTTTCTCAAAAGGATTTCCATATTTACTAATGAGTATCGAAACCCATAGAGAAGAGTCATTTGTAAGTAGATGCCACGTGAGCTTTCCCAATAAAGCAATATACATAGCCTTGATGTCTTTAAAGACAAGGCCCCCCTCGTGTTTGGGTTTACATAATTGATCCCAAGCTACTGAATGAAGCTTTCTCTTCCCTGTGTCCTCTCCCCAAAAAAATTGGAGACATATTTTTTCGATTTCACCGGTAATAGCTTGTGGAAGTTTCGTCGTTTGCATCACGTAATTCGGAAGCGTTGCCAACGAGCTTTTGATAAGTATAGTCTTGCCAGCTTTAGATAACGCATTCTTTCTCCAGGTGCAGAGTTTCTTACGCATTTTTTCTAGGATGTACCTGTATGGCTTTATTTTTTCCCGAGCCGCGATAGAGGCACACCTAGATAGGTTCCAAAGTTGTTCGTATGCACCATTTCAAGCTTCTGTGAAATAGCTCTTTGTTCATTAGGAGAGATATTTTTTGAGACCATGAAACTCGACTTAGCCGTATTAATACGCTGCCCCGATACTTCACAGACATCAGCCATCAACTGGTGAATTATGGAAGCTTGAGTCTCCGCGGCCTCTACAAAAAGGAAGCGGTCATCCGCAAAAAATAAATGTGACAGGGCCGGGCCATTCTTTTTTAACCAGATTGGTTTCCAGTCACCCCTAGCAACTGACTCTTCGATGAGCTGACTGAGAGTTTCCATACATAGCACAAAAAGATACGGGGCAAGAGGGTCACCTTGCCGAAGACCTCGTTTTGGGGTTATCGGGTCGAGTTTTGATCCATTCCATAAAATCGACAGCTTAGACGAAGACAAGCCAAACGTAAGGAGTTCAATGACTTTGTCAGAGAAGCCCACCGCCTTGATCGTAGATTTCAGAAAATTCCAATTCACTCTGTCGTAGGCTTTTTCAAGGTCAATTTTCAGCATCATAAACCTCTTCATACCATTTTTTTCCGAAACATATGTAAGACTTCTTGCACAATTATGATATTGCCCGTGCTACCACGTCCTGAGATAATGATATTTTCAAATTTCAATCCCCTATATTTTTTAATGACCTAAAAGACTAAAAGTGAAACGAAAAGTGCAAAGTTAAAAGATGAAAATCAACATGCCGGAATATAAGGGCTAGTTCAGAGACAAAATGAAAATACATGGGATCAAAAGTGTTATTTTGCATTAACCAATAGTAGGTCAACATGTGGAATATGGCTAATGGTTGACCATATAAATATTTGTCAGTAAGGTATTTTCGTCAAATTTTCCAAAAGTGAAATAAAAATGTAAATTTAGGGGTAAATGTGTCACTGTTGAAGCTAAGGACTAATTCTGAGACAATAGAAAAAGACTGATGATCAAAAGTGTCAGTTATCCATTTATCTCTTGACATTTCTATCGAACGTGATACCTTCCACAACAACAAAGTATCGTAATGTATCGCTGGGCATTTTGATGCTTTGTTGTATTATATATGAAAATTGATCATTGATGTATGATTGTCAGTTTTATCATATTATTTTATATAGAGTCATGTTATTGTTACAATGATGTGTCACAACAATTGAAACAACAAACTTAATTTTAAATCATTGATCATATATAAAACTCATTTATTAATACGTGTCTCCCAATAGTGTTGTGTAAATTTTTGTTGCAATTGTAACGGCCATAGTATTTATTTATTTTTTTTTTTTTTTTGTGATTTGATGTGGAAGGGCATGCATCTGTGGTTGATTTAGTGTAACGTTGTGATGGAAGCGTAGAGACTCTAGAAAACTTATTTTAATGTAAATATTTAGATAATAATACTCGAACTATATTCGCTTAAGAAAAAAAAATAGTTATAAATTCAAATTTCTCTCATATATTATATTAAGCTTTAATCCACACTGGAGTTGTAACAAGGACTATTCTCCTAGAAAACAAATTCGACGCAAACGGATGCAAATCTGGATCAAAAACCAAACACATGTACTCTTTCAAATGCATTTGTTAACAATCGACGCCGATTCCTCTGAGATTCTATATATATTCCGTCCATGGATATCACGCCGGCGCCGGAAATGGTAGTGTATCTTTCTTCTTAAACTATTATGAACCATTTCTCCTTTGGATTCTGATGCAGTACGTGAAAACCTTGAAGATCTTGTTGGTGGAGAACTAGTTGTTTAATTGAGCTTGAAGGACCGAGATAAACGGGACCTCTTAAATTGCGTTTCAGAGTCCTCCATTGAAGGACTGTCTTCATCTGACTTCATTTCCATCCTTCCTGACCTTGATCTCCATGGAATTGGGAAAGGATGAACAGTTTTTTCCTCCAATTTTTGTGGGATCAATCTCATAGCATGTGTCCTTTACCGATTTTCCGGCAAATCTGTTGGAACCCGAATTATTCGAGTCTGATCGATTGAGCAAATGAGGTTCATGACTCTGAAAAACGAGAAGATTTCAAGATCCTGACAGGTAAAAGCAATGATTTTTCCTCAATTCTTAATGAAGTAGCTGGCAAAAATAATTAGGATTCAACAATATAAAGTGTTATTTTCTTGCATAATCTGGAACTAGGATTGAACACAAGTTGAAGTTTTTCAGCGAATTGGGCTAAGTTAGAAAAACATATTATTCTGAGTATTTGTATTTGTTTAGCTTTTTGAACTGAATCTGAGACTTATTGCCTTGGACCACTCTGAAGTTTGTTAACCTGAACTTTGTATGAACGTTTCAATCTGAATCAGTTTTGTTGCTTGAGTCTGTACAACTGAAATCTTATATACTGGTTGTACCTCTAATAACTTGTAAGTTCATCGAATCTGCTTGGTCATTTTGGAATTTTAAAAAAAAGGTGTTATTTTCTTACATATGTGATTTCTCCCTTTAATGCTCCTTTCCTCTTGGGTTCTGCATCTTTTTTTCTATCTGATGATATAATCTGAATTAGTTTTCTATGTTAAAAGAGTTATTTGTATAAGATTTTTTATTATATTATTCATTCTGTTACAGGTGTCTATACCTTCTCATATTACTGGTAAGCTTTGCCTTGAGAGATTTCGCTTTGAATTAGCTTCTTCAGATTGCTGCCAAGTTTTGTCTTGTGTGATTTCTCTTTGGCCATATGACATATACATGGTCCAATGTCCGGTGTTGTCCGCTTGTGCTTGGGTCACCATTGCTTGGTGTTGCTTACATATGTGATTGTTAGTAAAAGGTGTGATCACATGCATATCGTATGAATGTTGGATTGTTACTGTTATTATGTTCTCAACTCATTCTCATATCACATCATTTATGTTATCAGAATCGCTTATTATTATTACTATGTATTGTTAGTAAAAGATGTTATTGCAGGCATATGATATCTTTATTTGGTTTTTATCTTTTCTTGCATTCCACAATTTGTTGTGGTGTGGTTTTGGCCCATGTGATTGAAGGTTGTTGATTCAAAATGGTGAGACAATGCTAGTGTTTTTTTGTCTTTAGAAAAAAATGGAGGTGCCTAGATTCCCTATTGGTGAGGCTTAGCTGCTGTTGTTTAATACATTTTTTGCTGCTGCATACATCTTTCATGAAGTTTGCTGTGGTGCGGGTTTGAATGATAAAGGTCCATAGATGGTAAAACAGACTGCTTTGGTCTTCAACAACTTGAATAAGGTTTTAGTTCCCCGAATAGGCTTTTTGATTATATCCAATATTATTAGGCTTTTATTCTCTTGATTCCCTGGGAGTTGCATCTCTATAATTTTTTGATTGATTGTTTCAATACGATATCAAGCATTTTTTGATAGATTGTTTCATCACAAGTATACAAGAATAATTCAAGTTTCATCACATGCCTAAGAGCCATATGTTGCATTTACATACTCCTAGTTAGTTGGTCTCGTAAATCTATGTTTTTATTATAGCAATGGCATAAGTGATGTGGCCCAGATAATACCCGATTCAAAAGGAAGATTGAGTCTTTTATTTAGTCTTTTAATTAGTCTTTTATTATCCCACATTGGTTAATTGTCTTTTATATTTATTATTATTTTTAATTATTGTTATTTTGTCCCACATTGCTAAAATGGCAATTGGACTTGGAGTCTGTAGCCTATATAAGGCATTTCCTTGTATTTGAATAGGTAGCTTATTATTGAAAAAAAAAACTATTTTGGTTGAAATTCAGAGATTGAATTTTTATCATAAGAAACTTTTAGAGATTGGGTTTCTTTCAAGAAGTTTTCAGAAATTGGACTTCTTTCGATTATCCTGAGACGGGGTAATTGGTTGGTGTTCCTGGGATGAGATCACCGTAGTAAATATTCTGAGATGGAGTATTTACATATCATTTTGTTATTTTCGTTATATATATTCAAAAAGCGATAAAAATATACTTTTCAAAGCTGAATTGTTTGTTGTGCTTTAATCAACGATCCTATGAGATTCGGTTTACATCAAGGGGTATTGGAGCTCAGGCGATTAAAGCAACAACAGCTGCTGCGTTCTTGACAAAAATCTGCAGCGTTTTCTTAGAGTTCCTGGCGTTCTTGTTCACCGAGAAACCCTAATCGCACCTTTATATTCGCTACTTGTCTGCCAGCATTCGATCCTTTCTTGATCATCATCAAGAAGCCCTAATTTGGCCGACCGTTATCACAAGAGTCCCGACCGGTTTTGCACAATAGTCGCCGTCACCTAGTTGACTGTTTCAGTCAAAACCCATAACCCGGGAGTGATCTGTTTACGAATTCAATTTGAGTGGGTTATACCTGTCCAAAAATTCTGAAACTTAACAGTCTGAACCACAATTTCGTTCTCTACAAGTTTTGTTCTTTGTGTTTTTCCGAATTCCATACCGTTTGGTCATGCCAAGTGCCGTTCATAAAGCTGCTGCGTTTAAAGCTGCCGTTTGGCGATTAAAGCTGCTGCGTTTATTAGACGAAATCTACTGCGTTCTTGAGCACCAAAAACCCTAATTGCAGCCGCACTCAAAAGCTCCTTACGTCATCGAATTTTGCTGCTATTTTCGCAACCCTAGCAGTTCTTGAAATCCAAGAAACCCTTGTGCAGATCGTGTAAAGCCCTAGCATCATAAAAACCTGCGTTTTTAGTCCTGAAATTCTGTTCTTGCGAGGAATCATCTGCTGCGTTCTTGGAAGATTATTTGCAAGTTGCTGCAATGGATAAACTACGTGCAGCTTTCGACAACATCCATATAGACTTCGAGCGACATCAAGTTGAATCCGATCGAAGACATGCTGAAATTATGGCTGCCCTAGATGCATTACGTGACAACCTCGATCCACGAAGCGAATTAGAACGTATTGCACAACGAAAATTAGAGGCAGAACAACAGAAATTAGATGCAGAACAACGGAAATTAGAACGTGCAGAACGTTGGAGGAAATTAGACGCAAAGTGGAAGGCGGACGATGAACTTTTCTTTATCACGTATGGTGTAACATGTGGAGAAGCTATGGCTAGCAAACCGCCCAAATTCTTTCCTTCACGTGCTCAATCGAATAAACAGGTTATTCCCAACCCCCTACGGCTGTGGTACACGAGGAGGAAGACATTCTTATTGTTGATTCAGCCACGGAAGAGTTCATTGAGGTTCCTAATGCACTTACTAATGATGTTGTTCCAGTTGCTACTATTGATTCTCCTTTACCGGTACCCGACCATTCTGACGAGATTGCCGACGTCAAGGTGGATATTAGTGTTGACCCGATGACTATGCCCGTGGACTTACTTGCTGAATCGATTGTGGTCTATCCGGGGACCGAACCGGTGCAATCCGATGGTTCAAAGGTGCACTCGGCAATTTTAGTTCTTTGATTTGAAGGCGTTACAAGCGCCCATGTATATGTGGATCCATATTTACAAAGATTGCCGCCTTTGGATTTGTTGTCGCCGATTTCTCCACTCGCACCATTCCATGTTTTTGCGATGTTGTGATTCTGAGTTTCTCCGTGGTTGAGTGGACGTATGGATGCACGATATTCGTGTTCGATCGAGTTGATTCGAGGACGAATCCTTTTGAAGAGGGAGGGAATGATGTGGCCCAGATAATACCCGATTCAAGAGGAAGATTGAGTCTTTTATTTAGTCTTTTAATTAGTCTTTTATTATCCCACATTAGTTAATTGTCTTTTATATTTATTATTATTTTTAATTATTGTTATTTTGTCCCATATTGCTAAAATGGCAATTGGACTTGGAGTCTGTAGCCTATATAAGGCATATCCTTGTATTTGAATAGGTAGCTTATTATTGAAGAAAAAAAAACTATTTTGGTTGAAATTCAGAGATTGAATTTTTATCATAAGAAACTTTCAGAGATTGGGTTTCTTTCAAGAAGTTTTCAGAGATTGAACTTCTTTCGATTATCCTGAGACGGGATAATTGGTTGGTGTTCCTGAGATGGGATCACCGTAGTAAATATTCTGAGATGGAGTATTTACATATCCTTTTGTTATTTTCGTTATATATATATTCAAAAAGCGATAAAAATATATTTTTCAAAGCTGAATCGTTTGTTGTGCTTTAATCAACGATCCTATGAGATTCGGTTTACATCTAGATCAAAGCTTCGACTTTTATTGATTCAGCAATTGATTTAAGCTTATACGAATTCAAGCTAGGTTTTTCCGATCTGATTGTATAAAATGTGGACTATTTGGAAATAAAATGAAAGTAACAACAATAATCAATCTCTGATTATTGTCTCGTGATAATCCTATCTCAGGAAAACCACCCAACTATTCTATCTCAGAATAATTGAAAGAAACTCCAATCTCTGAAAACTTCTTGAAAGAAACCCAATCTCTGAAAGTTTCTTATGATAAAAATTCAATCTCTGAATTTCAACCAAAATAGTTTTTTTTTTCAATAATAAGCTACCTATTCAAATACAAGGAAATACCTTATATAGGCTACAGACTCCAAGTCCAATTGTCCTTTTAGCAATGTGGGACAAAATAACAATAATTAAAAATAATAATAAATATAAAAGACAATTAACCAATGTGGGATAATAAAAGACTAAATAAAAGACTCAATCTTCCTCTTGAATCGGGTATTATCTGGGCCACATCAATAAGTGATCCATTTCTTGCTCCGAACTTTCCAAATGTTGATCAGTTTACAATAATGTCTTTTTTTTAGATCAGACAATTACCATACAAAATACAAGTACTATATGTTCATTATAACCATATTTTTTTTCATTCTGGAAACTACTAGTATTCTATTTAAATGTTTTAGATCAGACGTGATGCTATTGAACCTTGTATTACATATGTTACTGTGTTATTATAAACGCTGTGATTAAATTCGGCTTTCAAAAACTACGTCGAAAATGTATCATATGAGATATCAAAATGAAGAGAGAAAAAATATGAACTTTGGTGAAATAATTTTTTGACCTATAATGTCCTTCTATCTACGGTGTTACGGCATAAAACCCATCATCGTGTAACTAGTGGTACTAAGTAAGCAAGATAATTACATTATCCTGGTAATTTCGGCCAAATAAAAAGTAAAAAGATGAGAGCACATTTTAAGAAGTTGAATTAGGGCCGAGCAAAATAACCGGCCCCCCCGTCTTACCGCGGCTGCTGGCACGGAGTTAGCCGGGGCTTCTTCCTCGAGTCATGTCATGATGGCGCACTCGACGAAAGAGCTTTACAAGCAGCATTGCCCTTCTTCACTCACGCGATATTGCTGGATCAGGCTTTCGCCCATTATTTTTTCAATATAACCCATTATATAACAATCTTAAATCAGTAAATGAATATATGTATGTATGCAACTATTGAGGATTGATTGTAGCTGAATTATATTGTAGTGTGTTGTTACTTGTTAGTTGTATTAAGTTTTTTTTTTTTTTTTTTATCATTTTGTTTGTAATTTATTTTAGTTTGGATGTAGTTATTTAGAAATTATGTAAACAAATATTGGTTTTGTCATTTTTTTTTTTATAAAGATTATGCTTGTTAAACCGAAACAAACTCAATCCAAACCGAAACCAATTCGAACTAAACCATTATGGTTGATTTAATTTTGGTTTGGTTTAGGAACAAATTATGACATCCCAAACGGACTCGAGTATTTCAAAACCAACATAATATTGTAACACCCCATTTAATGAAATGACATAGTAGTTTTGCAAACGTCGTGGCAATTTTCATTCATTATAACTTATCGCCTTTGATATTCAGCTACCACCATATAACTCTGGGGTAAGGGAGAGGCAAAAACGCGGAAAAATTAAAATCCTCTTTGATTAAATTCGTCTGCCACCATATATATCTCGGGTTAGGGAGCGGAGCAGTAACCCGTGTAAATGAAAATGGGAAATATATTTTTAATATGGCAAATAAAATGTATAATATATATTAATATTTTTTTCATATCCACTTTCTCCCTTGGTTATACATGCATCTGTTTACGGCTAATACACCTAATCAGTACGCCTACAAAAGCTAGCTAGTTGCCACGTCTTTATTAGGACAACATGCAAGGTTGACAAGTGTCGCTTAAATACAAAACACAATAAACCACCATGACACAACATAACATAGTTATTAAAGCGGGTGATTACGATGCAGGAGTCGCTTATTGATTTCAAATGCCGTATTGGATCATCTTATATATATAAGACAAAAAAGAGTTTTTGTCTTATACACACGTGGCACAAATCCGACGACTGAGTCCAATGAAAACTCCCCGTATCAGAATTACCCGTTACAAACTACCATAACTAAAGTATTATTCCTAATAGCTAGCCTCGTCAAATAATATAAAGTGAAGATCACATTGAGTTTGGTTAGCTAGTTAATCTTCAAACTGAGGTTCTGATAGAGATGAATGAGTGTAACTTACACACACTTGCTTACTCAAGAACTTGATTATGAATGTAATGAACATCGACCTCTATGATTGGTGTGTGCATGATACACATGATTTAGGACAGATTTAGGGCCTTATAAAACTCAAGGATGGTCCTGTTTTAGGGCTAAAGATGTTGCATCAAGATCGTCACACCAAGCCACAAGATCTCCTAAAGGAATGTATAATTCAGACAAAAAAAAGCTCAATCCAAAACAATTCTTAAGGAACGATACTCATTCAGTACTAAACTAGGACACAATATTTTGTTTTTTGAAACTCCCAGAAACAATATGATCTCCAATGCAGATACAATATCCAGCAAAAGATTTTCTATCACTAGGATAACAGAACAAATAAACATTAGAAAATTTGCTTTATTGATTCTAATATTAACCATTCTGCCATTCTTTTTACATTCTACAAATATTGATTCGAATATTAAGCATTTTGCCATTCTTTTTACATTCAAATAACTAAGGTTTGATTGTCACGAAGCCATGGCCTAATGGTAAAGGACTTTGGTGTCTTAATGGCGGTTGAACCTGAAACTGAGAGTATGGATGTTCAAACCCCGTAAATGGGCGACTTCTTTCAGTTGTTTGGTATAATAGCAAAGTCCGTGACTCTGAGGCACTAGGTTACCTGATTAACATATTCACTCACCTCATAGGTCAAAGGGTTTAACCAAATAAGAAAGAAGAAAAAAATCAACTTATGAAACAGTCGGCCAATGTCTGTAATCATTGCCATCAAAACAACAGAAAGTTTATCCTGAATACTACATGGAAATTAAGCATAAATGTTGCAGAACTGATGCCGAATTCCGCCCTTAACCCTAAAATGTCCAAGAAAGAGCGATATATCCATCCAAAAAATGCACCGATTGCACAAAATACGCACAATGTAACCTTACTTTGTGTATTTTGTGCATATTTATACAGTTCATGATGTTTTACTTCTGGTAGAATAAGCATTGCCTGGGATTGCCTTCACCGGTTCAACCTTTGTTCAATATTTCTTCTTCTCTCTTCATTATTAATCAAACAATGCATTCAAAAGATCAGATGATGACGATTCATCTTTTCCACACTCGTCAAAAAACCCGTTTGAATTACTTTCCCTTCTCTGTTTCCTCTCCTCAGCAACAGTTTCTTTTGTTACAGCACTGAGGCGCATGACAGGTCTTTCAGCTACGACAAACTTGTTGCCTTCACGATTTCTCTCAGAGAATCCAGCCCAAACTGTGAAACGAATCAAGTATCGGGCCCTCAAGCTGGTCATTTATATAGATTAGGAACAAAAAAATACAAACTTCAAGAAACATGTTATACACAGACATCAATTCTGCCTAACCAAGTACTCAAATTAGCTAGTAAGCACAAGACATCACTGCAGAAAAAAACTAGTTTCAAGAATATTGCAGGGATTTTGCTTTTCCAACAACTCTTTGACTAAAAAATCCAGGAGCCGACAAAAATGCAAGAAAGTATAATCAGAAACACAAATGGTAGAGCAGAGAGCACCTCCAAAGTGATGAAGAACAATAGATGCTGCAACTGTCACATTTAGAGAAGCAGTGCCACATCCATATTGTGGAATGTAGACAAAAAAGTCGCACATCGCACATTCTTTTGCCGAAAGGCCAGTTCCCTGCAATATCAAAGTAGTACCTCCTTAACTATATCATGTACAATTCATACAAGCAGAATTGAAAAAGAGGAGAAAACAAATAATCCAACAATATCCCAAAAGAAGTAATGTGTATATGTATTTATATGACAGAGACACAATGTATTAAAACTTGGCCCAATTTTTACAGGAAAGCCCTTAAGAAGCCATATAGAGTAATCAAATGGGAAGAAATATAGTACTATTTACTAAAGACACCGAGATTTATCAAATTTACTAGAACAAAAATTGGGTGCCTCACTGCCTTGTACATCAAAAAGTAGCCTAATTTCTTAAGGACAGGGGAGAAAAATAAAACAAATAAAACAAAAACATGTTTAAAGATTTTAGAAAATGTAAAACCAATGGCAAAATTACGAGAGACTTTATGGTGCAACGGTTGTATGAAGATTGTACCAAGTGACATACATTAGAGCCGTTCATTTTTACTCTCTCACATAATACACTTTTATCGTGTGTGTGAGAGGTTAGAAATGAAAGGTAGTAATATATGTCACTTGGTACAACCTTCCTACGACGGTTGTATATTGTAAAATTTGTCCAAAGTTACAGTTCAGGGGACCATCAATCATCATTACAATGAGGAGAAATACCATGTATGTGAGTAACAAAACTAAAAGAACAATGCAATGAGATAAAATGGGTACCTCATTACCGAGAAGAAAAGCAGTGCTTCTCTTGAAAGGATGCCCATTTACAGGCACAGCGTCATCTGTAATTTCCACCCCACATACATCACAATCTCGTTCCTAATTGTAAACAAACAAGAGTAAAAACCGAGGAACCAATATGAGCATAAAACCCATCAGCATTCTTAAGCCCACAACACATCCAACCTCCTATATCTAAACAACAACTCCAAATTAGAAAGAATCCAATATACCAAGCACATCTAGTCTGTAGACCTAACTTATCCGCATCCCATCTCCTCATTCCAAGCAAAAATACCAAACTATGAATAATCCAATCAATTAAACACAGGGAGACGTAATTTATCGACATCCCATCTCCTTTTCCGAGACCAAAATACCGAATTGAGAAGAACACGAGCAATCAAACAGCATAAAAACTGAAAAAAAATTCGAACTTTAGCAAAAAAGACATCCTTATTTACTTCACTATTTAAAGAAGCTTACTACATAAAGTAAAGTGCGAACCTTTAGGAAGGTTTTGGCATCGGATAGAGAGTAGAAGTGGCGGGAAGGGAGGTGGGAGGTAGAACCGTGGCTGCCAAAGGTGTTGAAATCACGGCGGCCAACCAAAATCAGCTCGGAAACACCAAAAGCGGTGCAGCTTCGAGCCAAAGTGCCCACGTTGTGCCTCTTCGCTATGTTGTGTACCACCACGTAACTCTCGAATCCCTTCTTCTCACTTTCCATTTCTTGTTCACTGAGACACATACATCGGGGTTGCTCACGACGGAAATTTCAAATTTAGGGAGGTAAATTAAATGTATATTTTTCAAAGGTTTTCATGAGTTTTCTTAATTTATTTATGCGACTTGCATCCGGTTTTTACACCTTCTATTTTATTAATTTTCAATTACTTATCTATACCACCTAATCATTACTAATACCACATTTTTTTAATAACTTTCAAAAAATGTATATTTTAGTCCCTTAACTTTTATAAATTAATCACTTTACTCACTCATTTTTTAACTTCTTCCTTAAATCCCTTTAACTTCCACTACATTACATCTTCTTTCTTTTTCTCAATTCAAACAAACCCCCAAAACACAAGTGAAGCATTCGCCGGAAACGCAAGTGACGCTAAGAACATCATTTTTTAATCAAATCACGTAAGTATGTTGTTTTGATTACATTTCGTTGGAAATTTGGTAGGAATCGGAGGTGTTATTTTCGATTTTCTGTCGAACGGACAAAATCGCGTATTGTTATGTGTATTCATTTGTTTGATTGTTATGTGTATTCGTTGTTGGTTGAAATCGGGTTGAAATCGGAGTGTTTTTCGTTCAACTGGCTGTTTTCCGATCGGAATATTAGGGAAGATTACCGGATGCTTAAAACGTCGTCCACACCGACGTTGCGTTGTAGATAAAGCGTCAACATGGGTGACATTAAAGGCATATAGGTCCTCTAGGGTTAGTTGTTCCTTCGTCAATGTAAGTGACGTTTATCCTACTTCCAAAACGTCGGAGAGACTGACATTATAAGCAACGTCATTTTGAGGGTCGTTTCATTGTTACAAGGAACGTCACCTAATCTGACGTTACAGTGTGATTGTAACGTCAGATTGCTTGAAGTTATGTGCTGAATTTCAGATTGTATGGCATACTTAATGTGCATATAACAACATTAAATTAATGTGTTTTGACTTTGTAAACAACTGTCTACCAACTATGAATTATGTACTTCTTCACATTGTAAATAATTTTTCAACTATGAATTTTGGCCATATAAGTGGGTTAAAATGAAAAGTTATAATTTGGTTACATTTTTATTCATGATAGAGGCCTTAAAATCTAATTTTGGCAATATGAGTGTGTTAGTTAAAAAGTAAACATAGATGTGTCTTGCCCATTATGTGTGTTGTGTGGACCCGATAATATAAATCCGTGAGATCTCTTTGCTTGAGTAGATTGGGATATCTTACAAAGCCTTGAGATCTCTTTGTTGCTTTTGTAGAGTGGCTTACATGAAAAAGTTCCATTAAGAAATGATCAATTATATCTATTTGTTAATATCTTCCAAAAGTTGATATGCCAAGGATGTCCATTTCTGGACTGATTCAGGCTAGCCATTTGTTGGTCCCTTGAAAAGGCTTTGGTTAAGTTTAGAGGGGGTGAATAAACTTAACACTTAAAACTTTGGAGTTAACAAATTCTGCAACTTCAACAATCACGATACTTCAAGAGTCTGTTGATACCTCAATAGCTCACCGATAAACGATAGTTCATCAAGTTGAGTTTGCTGAATTTGTGCAGCGAAATTATATCAAAATTAAGCCTTAATACTTGTTGTTAAATATGATACTAAGTATTAGATACTCAGTAGTGCAAGTGTGTGATTTCAGTTGCTAGATTCAGTAGGTTGATGTGTAAAATAAACTAACCGCAGAATGTAAATGCCGAAAGTAAGTAGGTAGATTTTATAGTGGTTCCGTGGTGGTGTAATCCTCGTCACCCACTCTTCTCCCGTGATGTTGGAGGAAATTCACTGAGATCTTTGATGTAGTTGTACAAAGATTCCTAAGTTGCTTGTCCTTCACCAATAACTATGGCTTCACAAACTGGCCCTGGAACAGTAGGATTGCCGCTCCCGAGTCTTCCACTGTCCTTGAAGGGTAGGATTGCCTCTTCACCACTTCCCACCACAAACAACAATCTTTTCACACAACCGTGCTTTCACTATCTTCAAGAGTTCTTTATAAAATAAAGATTGAATCAAATAAATGATTCAGTTGTAGCAGCTTGATTAGGATGATATAATCAGCAGCTTGCAGTCTTCAAGTGTGTATGCTTGATATAGCTTGAATGCAGAAAACACTTGAAGAATTTCTCTGGATCAGTAGCTTTAAGTTCAAGAGTTCAAGAGGTGTTTTTCATTTCAAGAAAATATCTCTTCAAAGTTTATCAATTTTCATCATCTTGTTTATGAGTTGAAAGTCCTCTATTTATAGGTAAGAATGCATGTGACTTGTATTTGAAATTCAAATGTAACCGTTCCTTGTTTTTGTCCCATCCGATTTGCTTTCATCACTATTCATGGGACCGACACATCACAAGATTCTTTTTTGACAATGGCGATCATCCCACCCTTTGACTTATAACCATTGGATAAAGATCTCAATCATCCCAACGTTCTTTTAATCTCACTTTGGTTTGTTTGATAAGTCGAGGTAGTTGGTCGTCCTTATTCATGTAATCTTCCAATATAATCTTGAATTAACTGAGGTATATTATCGCAGCGAGTTCATCATCTGTGCGAGATACCTATCGATCATTGAATCGCAATTTGTGTATAAAATACAATGCAAATGACTTCTTTTATCTAACTTTTATTTGTGAAGTTAGATTACACCTTTTAATTATAACCAAGTTCCAAACATCATCCAACTTATGGAACTTAGACCTTTCTTCACAAGGTATATGTAATCGCTTTAGTCATCACAGACTTGCCTAAATTCGATTCCATATCCTTGACTTAAATTACTAAGTTTGATCCCTTAGCCTTCAGAATCGAGTTTGAGCCCTCAACCTTCGGTCCTTCAAGAGTTCCAGACTAGTCTCATCGACCTATCTACCCCATCGATATGGATCATCACGATATGAATCAAAGACCTTTTTACAAAGGCTTGTTTGATCAAACATATTCATAAATCAAACTCTAATAAACCTATACATTTGATCTAGACATCTTTTTGCCTTTGCACTATAACAATAGTCCGCACTCATCATCAAAACATAGAAATAGATCCAACAATTTCCCTTTTTTGGTGATGATGCCACTACCCTCACCTAACAGCAAAGCAAAAAGATAAAAACAAGAACAGAACAAATATAGTCATCTTTCATTATAATCATTTGTTCAAAGATATTACAGTCTAGATTCAGCAAAAACATAATGCAGTTAAAGTATGCTGATCTACTGTCTTCTTTCTCTTTCTTGTCTGGCCTTCTCCACTTGTTCTTGATAGGCCCGATTTACCTCGCTATCATATCCCTCATCCATTCATTTTCAATCAGTGTAAAATCAATGTAGGGATTGACTTCTTTCCACCAATTCCATGCTTCAGGCAGGAGAAGGTTTATCTGATTCACTTTGAATCCAAATTTCATATACAGTTCCTTGAACTCTTCAAGTGAATCCTTTGCTTTTGTGATAGGCAAGTTCCTATCACCTCTGCCACTTCTTCCACCTCTTCCACTTCTGCCACCTCTGTTGGTTGCCCTTAAGGCTCTAATCCCCGCCTCCCAAAATTTCAATCCCAAGAAAGAGTTGAGTCCTTCATGAAACCCCTTGTCTTGATAAGGTTTCCTCCTGTTGTAGTACTCTTTCTTGTACTGCCTAAAGAGATCATCGAAGAAGTCGGACTCGCCAGTCAAAGGTTGCTCAAAGCATTGGTTTCATCTATCCATCTCTTTTGTGTAAAAAGTCTTGCAGCCTCTTTTGCTGCTGCTGTTTGACCCTCTTCCCCCTTAGTGACATCATCAACAAACCGGGACATTAGGCCATGAACACTCTCCTGTGAGATAACCAGATTAACTGCAGTAATCCTGGATTGCAAAGTTTGTTCCAGTAGATTGATCCTCTCATTAACTTTAGGATCCAATCCAAAGAGTTGAGATGTTCCAAAGAAATCAGTGAGGCTTGTGTGTTTCAACAAGCTTGTCAAGTTTCTGATGAATGGATATAAATTGGTCTTTCAGAAACTTCTCTTTTACTGTGTTTCATACCTTGATTCCCCTCACATCTAGTATCAAGTTATTCACAGTATTTTGAGTAGATGTGAAGTTTGAAGCAACTGTATCAGTAGATTGTCTGTTTTCATTTACTAGTTTCATCAGTTCTTCAAATTTCTCTTATTGTCTACCCAGTTGAGTTCTTAATCATTGCATATCATGCCTCACGATCCCTTAACTCATCCAAAACTTCTACCGGTATCTCACTAGTCATTCTTCCACCAAAGAGCTTTCATCAAGAGCTCTCAACATTGTACTCAGGGCTCTCGATTGCTCACAACCATTGCCCAACTCCTATCTAATCCAAAGCAGGTTAGGTCCTTGATATTCTTCTAAGATAGGATCAATGGTCGGTTCTTCAAAAATAGGTACAAATGCCTGAGGATCAACATTAACATTCTCTTCTTCGTGCATTTGAAACTCCTCATCACTAAAGTCATAGTCCAAAGAAATGCTCATCCACATTAACAAAGCGATCTGGCCGACCATCTTTCCTTTAGTGGTCTCGACTCAGAGGGCTCCACTACAAAGAGCTCTCTTCAACAACAGGGTTTCCTCCAAACCCAAAACTGGTTCCAACCTTTGTCCAGTCTTGTTTGTAACTCAAAGCCACTGCACTCTCCTGTTTCCAACTCAGTGTCCAGTGTTTGTTGTAACTCAAAGAACTGCACTCCTCTTCAACTCTTTGTGGATTGAATATAGCCTTATTATCCACTTGGAATCCTTCAACGCATGACCAATCTTGGTTAGGATAATGGCAGTTTTAGTAAGAATGCCCTCAAAGTCAAATCCATCTTGATATTCAATAGATTCCTCTGAGCTGGCACTAGGTTCACTATAATTAGTAACCTTATCTTCATCCAAATCCTCACTCTGTTCAGCTTCAGTTTGTGCAGTAGGCTCTACAACATGGAATGTATATGATTCATCAGCTAGCCTACCAGCACTCAAATTAACTCCTTCATTGATTAATGCTTCCAGATCATCCATGGTGAGATCCACAGATCCTCATCCATTTCTCCAGTCTGCTGGCCCTCAGCAGACTTATCAGTCTCAGTGGGTTCAGCTTCTATGCCATCAATGGCTCATTGACCAGTAGCTTCAATTGTTGTTTCTCTAGCCACTCCACTGGTCTCCCTAGGAAACATGGGGGAATCATCATCAGAATCTGATGAATCACTGTCTGGTGTGTACTTTGGATCTCTGAACATAATTCCTCCACTTTTCTTTCCTTCATCCAAAAGATCCATCACCGGATTGCAAAGCTAGTGTCTAACAAATCCAACAGTCGCACCCAAATTGCTCAAATGCCCATTCTTCAAATCCACTCATTGGATCACCAGCTGGTTTCTCTTTCTTGTAGAATCCAAACTTCCACTGAAAGTAGTTTTGCACCTTTTTGAAGTTAGAATCTACTTTGTCCTTCTTAGATGCCTTCTCATATGGCATAGATGGCTTTCTAGTGGTAGGTTCAGTAGCTTGCTGACCTCCAAAATCTCCCACAAGTAAATTCATTGTTGTTTCAACAGATGCTTCAAAGTCAGTAGGTTGTTGAGGTGGTATATTTGTACCTACTACTTCCATCTGTACAACACTTGGTTCCCCTCGACTTACATGCTCATCGCCAGGTTAGCAAAGCAGACGCTTCTTCCCCGAGTTCTTGCAACACTTGCGGGTCTTCAACCAATTTTTCAACTACCACAGTGAGTTCAGTTTCGGTGGTTTGTTTGTGGGTCTTCGATAGATACTACAAAGAGCCTCGGGGTCGAGATCATCAGATATCTCCAACAGATTGCTCAACAACAACTTTGTGCAAACTTCATGAGACTTAACAACCTCTTCCGTGAGGAGTCGCAATTTCCACAGGCTTGATGATAGTTAAGGGCTCAGCCTCAATAGCCTCTTCTTCCTCTTCTACTGATGCTTCTTCTTGGATTCTTTGTTCTTCCAGGATTTTCAATTCCTTTCCTTTGCCATACTTTTTCTTTGTTGCAATCTCCTTCATCCTCTTGGAGAGGGGTTTATCATCATCAGTTCTAGTAGACTTTCTCTTTCTACTAGCTTCCTTCCATTGTTCCTCGAATCTCAACAACAGCTTTTTTCTCGGCAAATACAAAGCAGGTCGGTCAACCCTCTTCTTCACCGACCTCGGCAGACTCAGCATCTCTGCTTTGCTTGCTTCCTTGTCTTCTTAGGCTTTAAGATCTCAAAGATCTTCCTTGTATCTACAAACCTTTCTTTTCTCGGAGAGGTCTTCTTTGGTGCAAAGAGTTTAGTAGATTTCTTCTTAGTTTGCTTGACTCCGCTCACCACCAAAGATCACCATTATCTCCATCACTATCATCATCACGCAGCAGGTCAAACATCATCATCATCATCATATAGACCAGAATAGCATAATCAATTTCCTTCTTGTATCTAGATCGATTAATCTTCTCAGGTTCAATATCGTGAACCTTCAAGTGATTCAAAGAGGTCTCAACCATTAATCCTAAGGGCAAGGCCTTGGATTTCCTTTTTCCATCTTTTTCTTCCTTGGCTACCTTCTTCATGTAATGAATGAAGTAACCACTTCAATCAAACTTCATGCTTCGCAAATGATCATCATCGCTCTATCTTGGGTCCTGATAGAGTGTCCATACTTACCAACCACCCAAGTATGTTCTTTGCAATGAGCTTACTCAAATAGATCGTACTCATTCCCAATATGTCCGCAATTGATGCCTGGAATGGATTTGGTGGTCTGCATTTGTTTTGATTTTGTCAACAAAATCCATATTGATAGTCCCATTGCTTCAGATTTGTTGGTGCATCCGCCACTTCTTCAAAACCAAAAATCTCCTCGGTGACTAGGAAACTTCAATCTCCTCAAAGATTCACAGCTTGTCTTGAATGCTTCACTTCCTTCTTCCACAACCATGTTTTTCCAGAAATCAATAACATTTGTGTATGATATTGTTTCCAATCTGATATTGAGTATATTTTCCAAACCTGCAAACCTCCTTATTCTTCTACCAATGTTGATGGACAACTCTGTTTTGTTTGCATCAACAACAAAGCCTCTAACACTTTGGCTTGATTCAATCTGGACATCAATCTTTTCCGCCATTGTTAAGAGAAATAAAAGATGAAGAAGACAGATTGTAAATCTGTGTTCACACAGTGTAAAAACAGAGATATGAATCTGATATTTTGCAAGTGTTGGTCCCAGAGAAGGGTGAAACTATAGTCAGGGGGGGTGAATGACTATAGTGGAGTTTCAAAAACTTTTCTTCTTCTAGTTAAAAGCTTTTGGGCAAATGGATAAGTCCCTTCTTACTATATTGTTTTCAAATCGGTTTAGACAAATCCACGATGCAAATTATGATGTATGCAAATTAAATGAATGTCTTTGTAAAGTAAATTGCGTAAATTAAATTGACACAAGGCTTATAGTGGTTCAGGGTGGTGTAATCCCTTAATCCACTCTTCTCCTGTGATGATTGGAGGAATTCACTATTGTTTTCATAGATACAATAGTGTGATTGTCCTTGGCTTCCCAAGCTTCACAATCTACAAGACTATCACTCCTTGACTACAAAGCAGCCTTGGTGATTCATCTTTCCTTCCATTGCTCCTTAAGATCAAGATCCTTCAACAAATATCACAGATTCAACTCCTTCTCGATTGCCTCCGATTCGATTTGCTTCAGCTTGATGTGAATGTGATTCACACACTTGCTTGATCAATCCTCGCCTCCGAGTATGACTTTGTAGCTCAAGTCCGAGTTGATCACTAGATGTATCCTTGTAATTTGAGAGAAGGCTTTTCAAATTGACAGAGTTTCGCTAGATTTTTCTTTCTTAATTGTTCTTTTCTTTTCTCACAATACCTTCTATTTATAGCCTTGAATACCTTCGCTTTTGAAATTCCGTCCGTTGGCTATATTTATGAGGAATAATCCTTGATTTTATTCTTGATTCCCCCTTAATTGTATTCTCCTTAATTTCGTTGATCGGATTCTTTCTTCAAACGTATAGCGAGATAATCCGTCCCTTGATTGATCCTTCAATGATTTGAGCATTTAATGCATGATCTTCTCGAATCTTCATCGATATATCAATTCGGCCTTGTAGGTGTCTCTTCATTGTTTCCGAACGGTCGAGTGAGCCTTCACCGACTTAGCCGTCCACTTCTTCTTCATTGTTTTGTTTTCTCTTTGCCGAAAATCAGTTTACTCACCGATTCAATGTTTCTTCTTTGTTCTAGTATTTGGAGAGTCTTTGAACTTAATCGATCCATGATTTGGGTGAGACCAAAGGTACACCATATTTGAACATTTGAGTTTTATCATTTAAAAACATAACTTAGACTTATCCAAGGTCATCACGCACTTCCTTGGTTATAAGTCGACCATAGTGTCTCATTTCTTCTCTCGCCGGTGCTTGGCGGCTTTCTTTGCCGAATATCTGCTTTTGCTTTGCCGTCCCTACCAACTAGTACAATACTTGTCTGACTCAACTTATACAACATGTCGGACTCTAAGTAAAGACTTATACAGAGAATTCTAACTTATTTCAGTTTTGCTATAATAACGGTAGTATGGCCATCATCAAAACATAATAAAATGTTCCTAACAATTTCCCCTTTTTTGATGATGCCAAAACCTCATAAGCCCGAACATAAGTAATCAAGATTTTCATAATACACAATGATAAAAAGTTCAACAATTTTATTCATCCATCGAATGGTAATAATTTCTAAGACTTTATTCAAGTGTTACAAACTACATTTTGCTTAATTCAGCCTTGTACCTCTTGAATTTCGTAGTTTGAACCTCTTCCATGTCTTTCCAGTCATTTTCTGAAACTTCCACTTCAAGAAGCCAAAGTCATGTATTCAGATACACCCTGAAAAACTCTTTTGGCAAAAAGTCTCATTGAAATCAGGCATGGTCTCATTTGCCTTAGGTTCTCCAAAATATTTTTAAGTCTTTCCTAGCCTCAAGAATATGTGAATCTGCAAACTTGAGGCTTTTGTAGAGACTCCACTGCTCCTGTTTTTCCATTCTCCCCATAGGGTTGAAGAATTTTGCCATATATTTGAATTCCTCTTGCTTTTCAGCTGGCAAGTCTTCTGGTCCTTTTGCAGATAGTGGTATGGCTGAGCTTGGTTTATTGTTGGCTTGTTTGAGAAGTGCAAATTCTCTTTTGACTTCATTGTAAAGTTTGGCCATATCGGTTCTCATCCTTTCATCCTCGATAGCTTAGCCAATCACCCCAAGCTTCATCTTGTGAGGAGTGAGGATAAAGTCCTTCTGTACTCTAAAATTCTCTTACATGGTCCAAAGACATCCGCATCATATTCTCGCTTTGCTTTGGTGACAAGTGTAAGTTCTGTGCTCACCAAGATATTTGAGCTACTGCTTACCTCTGCTGGTGTTTCCTCCAGTGCTTGAGTCTGTGTTGGTATCGACAGATCCTCTTTCTTGACTAGATCCAGGCCTTTGCCGTCTGCGGACTTGTCTCTATCATCATCTCTTCTTTGCATAGGGTGAGGAAATCCAATGCGAGGTTCCTTTAGGGCCTTTTCCTTTCTTCTCTCGACCCTTTCTTTGTCGTGTTCTTCCGCCTCATTTCGATTCTTATTTCTCCTGCCTCTTGCTCTCGCTTGTTCCTCGGTGAAATTTGGAGGTCCGATTGTTGATCCTTCAGCTTATCCAGTTTTCCCCTTTTTGGCAAAGATCATCCCTTTGTTTGGAGTAGGATGCTATTGGTGGCCTCTGCCGTTCCAATCAGAGAATCAAGTTTTGATTCAATAGATGTGAATCTTTTGTTATGATCATTCAATTTCTCATTGACACTCCTAAGTCTAGTGCCAAAAGCTACTGCCAGTGATTCGTTTTCTTGGGAAATGTGTTGCCTGAGGCCTGCAAGACTGTTAGTGATATTGATGTTGAGTTGCTTCATCAGATTTCCTTGTTGTTGAACAACAATATTTTGTGCATCAATGTATTCTGCAATGGCCTGAAACTTGTTTTCAATGGAGGAGCTTTTTCATTAAAAGTCAAGTCATGGATCCGAGATACATTGCTTGTTGCTCCAATTCTTCACCACGACAAGTCCGCCGCTTTCTCAAAGTTTCATTTGTAATGCCGGTGTTCAAATTGAGAGAGTCCATGCTTTGTTTGGTTGCTTCGATCCGCTTGTTTGTCCCTTGTCTTGATGTTGAGTGACATCTGCATTTACATCTTGATCTTCAAGAATTTGGGTAGATGTATATGTTGGCGTGGCTTGAGCTGCTATTCCCCCTATCTCTATGCCGGGGGTTGTCTTGACTGGAGTGGCGGCAACTGAGCCAGTGTCCACAATGTTTGTCTTTGTTAATGGAACGCTGATGATACATGTTGAGTAATTGTTTTTTTGAGTTGTAGACTTGCCGGAGGCTTGTGGTTTCAAAATGTACGAAGGAGAGTAGTATCATCAATTGCATCTGGTACAGGAGAGTCCTCTTCTTTGTCTTGACCAAGATCATCATCATGATGATCATTATCATTATTATTATCATGATCATCACCATCATCCTGATGATCATCTCCACCATCATCTGAGTCGTCACTTTGTCTCCCAGAGGTTTGGGGCATCTTTGCCTTGGCTGCATCAACCAATTCCCATAGTGGAGATTCATCAAGTACTCCTACAAGAGTTGTGATTCCCAGAAAATCAAATAACCATGCTTCTTCAGTAAGCATGCGGTCTGTGTCTTGAAGTTGTTGTCTGGAATCCCCTTCCTTCCATTCAAGATATTCTGCAATTCGATCATCTATATCGCTTTGCGCACAAATGTCACAACTTCTTCTGAGAGTCCTGATCGTCTTCGATGTTTTCTTCATTTGGATGCTTTTTCATCCTCACCGCATTTGCTTCTTCTTGTCAGGCTTCCTCATCGAAATCCGCCTCTTCTTCTTCTTCATCAATCAATATCCCAAAGTCTCGCTTTTTCCGCACTTCACCGGACCTTTGTTTCTTTCTTTGTCCTGAGGTGTTGTGTGAGGATTTCTTCCTTTTCCTTCTCCTCGCTTTCTTTTGTGGTTTGACATAAGTAAACATGACTTTGGATTCATGCAATCAGTGGAGTTGTACAATGGGGACTTTGAGACATTGCAACAGATAGTGCAAATCGTATCCCGTATGACTTTTTCACCTGCACTGTCCTTTCATTGTCTTTCCCTCTTTTATCGCTTTTTCACTTGCTTTTACTTCACCTTGATTTGTTCTTTGATTCTCAAAAAGAAGTATTTTGACCAATTAAATTGCAGCTTGTTATAGATGATTCCCATTAGCCACATCCTAATTTCACGTCATGGCATGATTTGCTCCCAACTTTCCTTCAATGGTTTTGCCAATTAGGGCAATCGAACTCATTAAAAGGTCGCTTCAACTCGGATCCGAGACAGCTTGACTTTTGTGGATCCTGGGTTTGCCGCTTTGGCAATGATTGCCCGACTCGCCCAAGTCCTGTGGTACCAATGTCACTTTTGCTTGACCCTTATTTGAAAGTTTTAGATGTTTTCGAATTACCTTTGCTTTGTAATCACAACGCTCTTTGCCATTTACTGGATGCTACAATCTTGTCTTCTTCGGACTTGTCACCTTCTTCGAGAGGGAGCCCAGCACGTATTGCAGATTTCCGAATGAAATCGACTTTCATAGCACACCTCGCTTATTGGAGGATTGAGGAAGGTGGATAATTTTAGTTTTTGCAACCTGCTTTGCCAACCGCTTGGCATGCTCATCATTTCCACACGCTTTGGTAGTGTTACGCTTGGAAGAATGAACCAGTGTGGCAATCGATTTTTCGCACCAAATTGGGTGATTGAGGAAGATGATGCCATTTTTTAGAAGGAGAGGGTTTAAAATGAACTTGAGTTTGCAATAGAGATAAACAAGAGTAGGGTTTGTAATTTGCAAGAGAGCGTAAAGATCTCTGAAAATCTCTAAGTCTTGTTTATATAGTGCGATTTTGGGTAGTGTGAACGTGGTTTGAATATGGAAGGATTTAGTGACATAATGGCGTGATTCTGTGTATGTAAATCGCGATAATCGAGCGTAATGGGGAAGTGGTTTGAGGCAAGTAATGATAGAGCCCGGGAATCGAGGAGTTTATAATTCAAAAAAAATAATATAATTACCTCCATGATCATAATATGATCGCCACGTGTGTAATATTTCATAGAATAATCCTCCATAATTTCCTTATTCTCCACGTGTAATCAGAATTGATTTTGTTCACACTCTTAATTTATCCAAGTCTTTATTTCGGTGAAGTGCCTTCGCCGCCACTTAGCCGTTCTATAGGTTCTTTACTTAGTCGCTCCATTTCACTGTTCCTAACAATCAGTTAAGTTACCTTCGCTGGATGCCAGTGCCTTACTTGCTACATCTCCTGTAACGGCAAAGGTTGTACCAGTTAATGAAGTCACTTAGCTGATTACTCCGCTTAGCCGCTTTTTAATGCTCAATCAATTTCAATCATCCCTAACTCGCTTCTCAACATACTAAATCTTTCATAACGAGTGGTTTAGTGAAGATGTCACCCAGTTGATCTTCAAAGGTGGGTATGTATTTTAGGATGACATCTCCTTTTCAACATGGTCTCTCGATAAAATGATGTCTTACATCAATGTGCTTTGTTCTTGAATGCAATCTCGGATTTTCGATAATAGATATTGCACTTGTGTTATCACACATGATTGGAATTGTTCTCTCTTCCACTCCATAGTCCCTTAGTCGTTGTCTTATCCACAAGATTTGTGCACAACTGACTACCTACCTATATATTCTCGCTTTCTTGGTGTTGATGTAGATATGGAGTTTTGCTTTTATTGAACCAAGAGACTAGTCCGGTTCCTAGCATTTGGCAAGTTCCAGAGGTGCTTTTTCTATCTATTTTGCATCCAAAGATAGTCGAGTCCGAATATGATATCAATGTAAATCCTCCATCTTTTGGATACCAAATACCAACATTTAAAGTGTTTCTCAAGTATTTGATTATCCTTTTAGTCGCTGAAGATGTGATTCTTTTGGTTGAGCTTGAAATCTTGCACATACTCCTACCGCAAATGCTATGTCGTCTCGCTTGCGATTAAGTATAATATTGATCCAATAATTCATCTATACAATTTTTGATCAACATCTTTTCCTCCTTCATCTTTCCAAGTATGACTCTGGCACACATTGGTGTGTCTGCTATGCCACTTGTATCCATCCCATACTTGTGTATCAAATCTCTTGTATACTTTGCTTGATTAATGAAAATGCCATCCTTCATTTGCTTTACTTGAAGGCCAAGGAAGTAGTTTAATTCTCCCATCATGCTCATCCTCAAATTTGCTCTTCATCAGTTTGCAAATTTCTCACACGCTTTTTCATCCTCTCGATCCAAAGATTATATCATCAACATAGATTTGCACTAGCAATGTGCTTGCTCCTTCCTCCAGCTTTGAAAAGAGTCTTGTCAATAGTTCCTTTGTCAATCCATTCTTGATCGAAATCAGTGATGATGTTTCATACCAGTGCTCTAGTTGCCTGCTTGAGTCCATGAGGGCCTTCTTGAGTTTGTATACTTTGTCTTCTTTTCCTTTAATTTGAAATCCAGGAGGTTGTTCTACATAAACTTCTTCTTCCAAGAGTCCATTTAGAATGCACTCTTTACATCCATTTGATAGACTTTGAAGTCTTTGTGTGCAAACAAATGCTAGAAAAAGTCCGATTGCTTCCAATCTTGCTCTTTGGAGCAAAAGTTTCATCATAATCTATTCCTTCAACTTGGGAATAGCCTTTGCAACTAGCCTTGCTTTGTTTCTCGACAACGCCTTTGCTCATCCATCTTGTTCCCCGAATACCCATTTTGCACCAATGATGTTGGCCATTTCAGTCTGTCAACAAGTTCCCAGACTTCATTTCTTTCAAATTCATTTAGTTCTTCTTGCATGGTCGTGATCCAATCTGCATCTTGGATTGCATCATCTATGGTCTTAGGTTCCACTTGTGAAAGAAAGCGAGTTAGCATGTGCTCCAGCTTGTCTTCCTGTTCGACTCTGTGTGAATGTCTCCAATGACTTGTTCTTCGTGATGGTCTCTTAGCCAATTTAGATCTGGTTGAAGTTGATCTTCACTTGGTGCTTCCATACCTTCATGCCGAGCATGAACTTCAACTTGAGGAGCTTCATCCGTGTATTGGTATGTGGCTCCTCTTGATCTTCTTGAAATGATGATTCGTGATAGTAGTTGGTATGGTTGCATTTGTATAGATTTCTCTTTGTGGTGCTTTCTCTTCTTGATCTTGAAGATCTTCACCATTTGTGTTTGGTTCATAAAACCACATGTATTGATTCTTCAATCACCAAGGTTCTTTATTTAGTACTCAATGCTTTTCTTTGGTGTCTGAGTATCCCATGAAGATTGCTTCATCACCTTCTCATCAAAGGTATGCGATTGATTCTGCTTAAGACAAAACATTTTGATCCAAACATATGAAAATATGAGATATTGGGTTTTCTACCATTCCATATTTCATATGGAGTTTTTCCATGGTGTTTGTTGATGATTGATCTGCTTTGTGTATGGCATGCCGTGTTTGTCGCTTTCAAATTAAAATCTCTTTGGTAAACATGCTTCGCTTATCATTGTCCTGATCGCTTCCTTGATGGTTCTGCTTTCTTCTTTCTGCTACACCATTTTGTTGTGGAGTTCCTGCTGCAGAGATAGTTGATGTAATACTCCATTTTCTTCACAATAGGTTCGATAATTTCATTTAGAAATTCGGTGCCTCTATCCTGATCCGATCTAGATAATCTTTAGTTCTTTCTCATTCGGAGTCTTCTCAACAAATCCGCAACTTCTTGAGTGTTTCTTTCTTCTTATTCATGAAGATGGTCCAGGTACTTTGAGAAGTCATCCACCACTACAAGAGTGTATTTCTTACCACTCACACTCACCGGTGTGGACTGGTCCAAACAGTCCATGTGTAGCAGATGTAGAACTCTTGTTGTAGATTGATGAGGCTTTGACTTGAATGAGCTTTTATTTTTTTCCTTTCGACAAGCATCACATAGACTTTCCTTTTGAATGTGATCTCAGGCGGGCCTTCAACTAACTTGCTCCTTGATAGTTTGTTGATGGTCTTGAAATTCAGTGATTTAATCTTTTGTGCCAAATCCAATTTTGTTGATTGTTTATTCTTGACAAGTAGACATGTTTCTCGCTTTAGTTTGTTCTCCAATCCACCACATACATGTTGTCTTGTCTTCTTCCCGCAAGAACTATTGTGTTGGTTTGACTGTGAATCACTTTGCATCCTTCTTTGTTGAAGTGCACATTGTAGCCTTTGTCACAAAATTGACTGATGCTCATCATTGAAGTTAAGTCCCTTGACATATGCCACATTCTCAATCTTTAGATTGTTCTTGATTATTGTGCCTTCCCCTTAATTTTGCCAGGGTTTTCTTTACCTCCAAATGTGACTTTGGGTCCATCAAAAGCTTTGAAGTCGATGAGCCATCTCTTGTTTCTGTCATGTGTCTGGAACATCCACCGCTCTATGTACCGGACGTCCTACAAAACAGCAGTTAATTAAGTTTAGGTACCCAACACTTGCTTTGGGTCCATACTGCTAGCAATCATGCCTCCCATACCAAGGGTGTATCCAAAAGGTCTTTTTTGGATAATTGAAGTCATCAACTTCATATGTATAAGGCATGGCGTAATAGCTTCTAGTATTTTTACCGAAGGTATTCTCGATACTTTTCTCCACCTTTTGGTGCATTTGCATCCTTCTTTACTTTCCAAAATACAAGAGGAAACCTTTCTTGCTTCATGTGTCTAGAACATATTGGTTTTTCTTAAATACATGATGCATTTTGTGGAATGGTTTCTTCTTGTATTTTGCAGAGCAACATTCCAATCATCCTCTCGAAGGGTAAAGTCTTCCTTTCCTTTCGGATGGTTTTTGTTCTTGATTGACTGGAATGAGGATTTAGTTTGTTTGTTTCACTACACTCGATTTTGACTTCACCGAACAGATGATCTGCTTGGAGACATGGTTCATCTCTCTTTCTAAATTTTGGTCCACTAGTGGTCCTCAATTTAGAATTGTGTTGACCATTATTCCTACGCTCATCCTCGATCACATAACCAAGACCAGATCCGATCCAAACCTTTTTGGGGTTTGTAAGTCGGTGCCTTTAGTGGTGCAAAGTGGATACCTTCACTTTGGTGAGGAGATTTCCTTAATCGATCATTTAATAACGGATGTATGATCATCTCGCTTTTGTTGATCATTTAAGTAGGTCTCCTTACTAGTTAATTCAACTTTGCTTTATCCAGCTTCTTTCTTTAACCTCTTATTCTCTTTCCTTAGATCCTTGCATTCCTTTTCCGAAATTTCATGATTCTTTTCAATTTCATCAAATTTAGTCATGAGATTTTGGACTAGGTCCGCTGTGTCTAATGGAAGACTAGAGGATTGTGCGAGTGTTAGATGTGGATGCATTAGATGAAGAACATGAACTAGATGTTACCTCGCTTTCATCTCGACTTTAGCCATTAAACATAGGCTTGTTTCCTCGGTTGTCCGAGCTATCACTTTTATCTTCATCCAATTCTTTGGTCATGAGACATAGGCATGCTTTTTCATTTTCTCGAATCTGTCTTTCTTCATCACTATCATCCGAGTCATTGTCGATGATTCTTCATGCTTATCACCTGCTGGATTCTCGCCTTAAGTGCCTTCTTGCTCCTTTTCTTTTCGGATGCTTTGTATTTCTTCTTTTCATCATCTTTGTCATTTTCTTCGTGACAATCACCTTGAAGTGACCTTTCTTGTTGCAGAATTTGAAGCATCCAGTATTCATCATCTTTCTTCTTCATGTCTCTGGTTGAGCTTGACTTTTTGTTTGATGATGAACTTCCTTTGAATGGCTTCTTTTTTTAAACTCACAAAAACGCTTAACTAATAAAGCTACATTCTTTTAGTTCTTGTGTCTCTTTGTTTGATGCATTCAAAGAAAGTTACTTTGTCTTGGGTGCAAATTAATGCAATGATTTTGTGTGTGTCTCTGCCGGAGCACCATTTTCGCCGCTCAATTCGAATTCATGAGCTTTTAATTGGGACATCGCGTCGAGTGTCGCTTGCTTGCAAGATTTGTTGTTCCTCTCGACATTCGATGTTATGATCTTCCATCTTTCGTAGTCCTCTCAAGATCTTCAAAGCATACTTCTTTTTGGGGATATGTGTGACCAAGTCATTTGCAGTTCACGATGATGCTTGAGAATCGCTTGTCCATCCGATCAATGGATTCACCGCCTTCATCTTGAAATTTTCAAACTTCGCTTTTTGCAACAGAGATAGTTTATTTTCTTTGATCGCCTGAGATCCTTCATTGATTAGTGCCAGACTTGTCCCACATCTCCTTTGTTTGTTTTGCAATCCTTTATTCTCATGAACATGTTGTTTGTCTTGAGTCTTTAAGATCATATCTTTGCTACAAAGTCTAGGTTTGCTCTTCTCCTGTCATCTTTGGTCCAATCTTTCTTGGGTTTGTTTATCTCATTTCCTTGATCTCGCTCTCGTGCCTACCACAAGTAGTGATCATGATTGGGCCGTCGTTGATTACATCCAAATCTCCTCAGCGAGTTGTTTGCAAGATGAGATAACATTCTTATTTTATATTCATCAAAATTATTAACATTGAAAACAGTATTTTTGACAAAGAAGTTTGAGGAATCCATCAAGGCAATTGAAGATATAAATGACAGTGAATGAAAAACTTAGATTTGAAAACTACTTTGAAAATGTGTGATCTCCTTGTTACCAGAAATTAGATCTGAACATGTTCTGATACTAGGAACACTGCTCCGATACCAATTGTTGGTCCCAGAGAAGGGTGAAACTATAGTCGAGAGGGGGTGAATGACTATAGTGGAGTTACAAAACTTTTCTTCTTCTAGTTAAAAGCTTTTGGGCAAATGGATAAGTCCCTTCTTACTATATTGTTTTCAAATCGGTTTAGATAATCCACGATGCAAATTATGATGTATACAAATTAAATGAATGTCAGAAAGTAAATTGCAGAAATTAAATTGACACAAGGCTTATAGTGGTTCAGGGTGGTGTAATCCCTTAATCCACTCTTCTCCTGTGATGATTGGAGGAATTCACTATTGTTTTCACAGATACAATAGTGTGATTGTCCTTGGCTTCCCAAGCTTCACAATCTACAAGACTATCACTTCTTGACTACAGCAGCTTCAGTGATTCAGTCTTCCTTCTGTTGTTCCTTAAGATCAAGATCCTTCAACAGCTATCATAGATTCAACTCCTTCTCAGATTGCCTTTGATTCAGTTGCTTCAGTTTGATGTGAATGTGATTCACACACTTGCTTGATCAATCCTCAGTTCTGAGTATGACTTTGTAGCTCTGAAGTCTGAGTTTATCACTAGATGTATCCTTGTAATTTCAGAGAGAAGGCTTTTCAAATTGACAGAGTTTCTGCTAGATTTTTCTTTCTTAATTGTTCTTTTCTTTTTCTATCAATGCCTTCTATTTATAGCCTTGAATACCTTCGTTTTTGAAATTCCGTCCGTTGGCTATATTTATGAGGGAATAATCCTTGATTTTATTCTTGATTCCCCCTTAATTGTATTCTCCTTAATTTTAGTGATCGGATTCTTTCTTCAAACGTATAGCAGATAATCCGTCCTTGATTGATCCTTGAATGATTTGAGCATTTAATGAATGATCTTCTGAATCTTCATCGTATATCAATTCTGGCCTTGTAGGTGTCTCTTCATTGCTTTCTAGAACGGTCGAGTGAGCCTCACTTGACTTAGCCGCCACTTCTTCTTCATTGCTTTGTTTTCTCTTTGCCGAAAATCGCTTTACTCACCGATTCACTGTTTCCTTCTTTGTTCTAGTATTTGGAGAGTCTTTGAACTTCACTGATCCATGATTTGGGTGAGACCAGTGTACACCATATTTGAACATTTGAGTTTTATCATTTAAAAACATAACTTAGACTTATCCAAGGTCATCACAGACTTCCTTGGTTATAAGTCGAGACCATAGTGTCTCATTTCTTCTCTCACTTGGTGCTTGGTGGCTTTCCTTTGCCGAATATCTGCTTTTGCTTTGCCGTCCCTAACAACTAGTACAATACTTGTCTGACTCAACTTATACAACATGTCGACTCTAAGTAAAGACTTATACAGAGAATTCTAACTTATTCGGTGCTTGCTATAACGGTAGTATGACCATCATCAAAACATAATAAAATGTTCCTAACAAGAGTAGAGAAGATCTGCAACGAGTGTAGTCTGTATAAATAGACAGACGGTAGTTGTAACTGTCAGTGCACGTACATCCATGTCAACCACGATTAATCTGAGTGAATTTTGTCTTGACACGTGTTCCATAATTCCTCCATAACGTTTGTAACTGTTGGATCGTGTTAACTATGGTAATAAAGGGTAGGATAAATATCCCGCCAAACTGCTTTTTGACTTTAGTAAAGTTTGATTGAATAACGTTCCATTCAAAGAGGTTGTCCTCAAAGAGGTTGGCTCGTGATCTGGCGATAAAGGTACTTCAAGACTGTGACAAAGTGACTCACGATCCTTGATTTCTTCTTGTTTTGTTCAATTGATAATACAAGATGAAGTTTAATACCAATGATCGATCCATCAAGTGAGCTAACCCAACATGACAAAGACCAATCCTCTTGGCAACCTCATTCGCTCAATTGTCCAAACATAAGTACATGGAATTGTTGATACCAATGACTAATCTGCTAAGTGAGCTCACCCAACATAGCAAAGACTAATCCCTTGGTGAATTCCAAAGACATTGTCAATATCACCAACTTTTATAATTCCAAGTTCAATCCTTAATTTGGCAAATCTTTCACTATCAAGTGGTTTAGTGAAAATATCGCAAGTTGATTTTCAGTAGGGATATATAGAACCACCACATCTTTCTTTTCAACATGATCTCTTATAAAATTATGTCTCACATCAATGTGCTTGGTTCTTGAGTGCAAAACAGGATTTTCTGTGATTGCAATTGCACTTGTGTTGTCACACATAATTGGAATTTCCTTTTCTTCAATTCCATAATCCCTTAATTGTTGTCTTAGCCATAGTACTTGTGCACAACAACTTCCAAAGAGCCTATATATTCAAACTTTCAACAAAGGAAGTTGATATTGAATTATGTTTCTTGTGAACCAGAGACCGCCTACTTCCCATTAACTGACAAGTTCTTGTAGTGCTTTTTCTATCAATTTTGCATCCAGCATAATCATAATCTGAGTAGGATATAACTTTGAAGCTTCCATCCTTGGAATACCATATCCCTACTCCCAAAGTCTCCTTTAGGTACTTGAGAACTCTCTTGATCGCACTAAATGACTTTCTTTAGGTTTAGATTGAAATCTTGCACAAACACCTACATCAAAGGATATATCAGTCTGGCTTGGCAAGAAGGTATGACAGAGATCGCTATCATCCTTCTTATAAAAGTCCGATCAACATCTTTGCCTTCTTTATCTTCATCCAATCGATGTTTGTACTCATTGGAGTTGATATCTTAGTCTTCGCTTTCCATACCAAACTTCTTCAAAGAACTCCTTGGTATACTTGGTTTGATGAATGAAGATTCCATCTTTCATCTGCTTAACTTGCAATCCCAAAAAGTAGTTCATCTCTCCCATCATACTCATTTGGAATTTACTCTTCATTAGATTTGCAAACTTTTCACAAAGTAAATCATTTTCGAACCAAATATTATGTCATCCACATAAATCTGCATGCAAGCAGGTGCTGTTCCTTCACCGATTCTCGAAAAGTGTCTTGTCAATGGTGCCTTTAGTAAAACCATTGTCCCCAAGAATTGAGATAGAGTCTCATACCATGCTCTTTGTGCTTGTTTCAGTCCATAAAGTGCTTTGTTAAGTCTATACACTTTATCTTCTTGATCTTTAACTTCAAATCCAGGAGGTTGCTATACATACACTTCCTCCTCTGAATACCATTCGTAAATGCACTTTTGACATCCATTTGATATACTTTGAAGTTCTTGTATGCAACATGTGCCAAGAATAACTGATAGCTTCCAATCTTGCAACAAAGTGCATAAGTTTCATCAAAATCTATTCCTTCTGCTTGAGAATAGCCTTTTGCAACTAGTCTGGACTTATTCCTCACAATGGTACCAGATTCATCAAGTTTATTTCTGTATACCCATTTAGTACCAATGATATTTGCATGACTTGGCCTTTCAACTAGTGTCCAAACTTGATTTCTTTCAAATTCATTCAATTCTTCTTGCATAGCTATTATCCAATCTGGATCTAAAATAGCTTCTTCAACAACTTTTGGTTCCATTTGAGATAGAAAACAAGTAAACATAGCTTCCAGTTGTCTTCTAGTCCTTACACCTTGCTGTACATTGCCAATAACTTGTTCAGCAGGGTGATTCCTTAACCATTGTGGATTCTAGTTAGTTTGATTATCGTGAACCTCATCTTCATAGAGGGTCTGCATGTAGCTTCTTCAACAACAGGGGTTCAGAGATCCTTGAATTGCTTCGCTTGTTGCATCGATAATGTTACCACAGGTGTTCAGCAGGGCGATGTCGAAAAATTTTAAGTCATTGAATCTTTCCAAAACTTCTACACAACTGGATCGGTGACTTGTTGATTCTCAAGCAGAGTTCACAATCTTCATCTTCCATACCAGTGAACTTAGGTTCATCAAATACAACATGGATTGTTTCTTCATGTTTCAGTGACCTCTTGTTCAGAAACCTCAATGCCTTGTCGATCAAGAATATCCCAAGAAAATCCCTTCATCCGACTTTGGTTGGAATGTCTTCGATGAACCTTGTGATTTAGGATAAAACACTTGCTTCCAAATGGATGGAAATAGGATATATTTGGTTTCCTTCCATTCCAAATCTCATAAGGTGTCTTCACAGCCTTCTTGTTCACTGATGTTCTGCTTTATGTATAGCATGTCGTATTAATCGCTTCAAATTAATATCTTTCGGTAGTAATGCTTCACATATCATTGTCCTTCCCGCTTCTTTAAAGTCCTGCTTTTCTTTCAAAGAACCCCATTTTGTTTGGTGTACCAACAAAGACAAGTTGATGCAATACACCATTCTCTTCACGATGATTCTCTTATAACTTTGTTGAGAAATTCAAGACTCGATCTGATCTTATTTTTTTATCACAAACTTTTCTCATTTTGTAATCTCTTTAAAAGATTAGGCATGCTTTTGAGTGTTTCACTTTTCTTGTTCATAAAAGCCACCCAAGTGTACCTTGAATAATCATCCACAACCACTAAGGTGTATTTCTTTCCAGCTACACTTGTTGGAGTTATTGGTCCAAAAGATCCATATGCATCACCCTACAACACTCTATTAGTTGATTGTTTAGTTTTGACTTGAAGCTTGACTTTATCTGCTTACCCTGGCGACATGCATCACATATAGCATCCTTCTTGAATGTGATCTCGTAAAACCAATCACCACTTCTTCTTCACCAACTGATTGATATCATCAAAGTTCAAATGATTCAACTTCTTGTGCCATAACCAATTGAGTTCGGACTTGGTATGCACAATCAGCAGGAGTTTCGAAATCTGCAGAGACCAATCCACAACATACATGTTTTGTTGTCTTCTACCAAAGAAGTACAACTTGATCACCTCTTTCACTAATGACAATACAGATTGTTTTTGTCAAAAGTGACCTTGTATCCCATATCACGTAATTGTCCAAAGCTCAACAAGTTGTAGTCCAAATCCTTCCACATATGCAACATTCTTGATAGTAAGTCCATTTGTCACAAGTGTGCCATATCCTCTTGTGTATCCAGTGTATTCTTGTTGCCAAAATTTACCCTTGGACCATCTTTTGCCACAAAGTTTGATAAACAAAGTGCTTATTCTTTGTCATATGTCCGGAACATCCACCACAAAGTACCGCACACCCTACAAAACAAAGTTAATACATTTTAGGTACCCAAACCTGTTTTGGGTCCATAATGGTCGATAGTAAGCATGACTTTTGGTAAGTTTCCATAAGGTCTTCTCTAAAAGTGTCATACTTTGGTTCATACATGTATTCCACACATCCATAAGTTCTAACAGTAGAGTTGTGTAGGATTCACATATGTTTTCCGGCCTTTTGGTTTATAATGTTTGTTTGAAGTGACTTTTGGTGTTAGAAGCATTAGTATAACCATTTGTTTGTCAGTCTGTTAGTTAGAACATCCTCGTAGTATGGAGTCTGCTGAGGTCCCTCGCTTGAGGCCTTTTATAAGTCCTCTGCACGAGTCCTTTGTCAATCCATTGCTTAGGTTTTACCCTAGTAGCATGGTTATACTGGTTGTTTCTATCACAGAGTCTGAGAATATTCCAATCATCATCAATGAGGAACAATCTACCTTTCCCCTGAGATAAGTATCCTTGAATGATTAACATTTTTAGATTTGGGATTCTTATCTTTGGAATATTTCGACCTTTACCTTTTGTGGTCCAAAGAGACTTGGTAGCGAGTTTGCCATCGAGAGGTCTAGAAGGTCCAAAGAATTCTATTTTTAGACTTGTTCTTTTATTAGAGTCGTTGACTTCTTTGACTTCTCGATTTTGCTTCCTTGAAGTATTCTCGGTGAGGTTTCACCGCCTCAAAGAACCTTACTTGGAGTTGGATCTTGTCTTTGGTACAAACTTAGGACCACCTCGGTGCTATGTTCAAGAACTCCACTGGATCCACTCTTTTGGATTGTTGAGTTCCAAATTCAAGCCTGCTTTTATCACCATAAGGCTTTTCGATTTGTATGCATGAGTGGAGCAAGATGGTTCAAATAGATTCGTGGGTCAGCTGGATGATCAACAGGCTTACACCGATTCTCATCCAACATCTTTTCCTTACCTTTGAGAACTCTTAATTCAAATTTTCAATCTTCCAACTTCTAATTCAAGAGCTTCTTTTCACCTTCACAATCTCATAACCAGATTGTATTATCCTCGCTGATTAAGGATGGCATCCAAAGTCTCATTATTGTCGAATTTCTAGGATTTGAACCACAAGTTGATTCACAATCACTTCCAGCAGGAGTATTGATGGATACAGATTGTATAGCTCTTCGCCATCCATATTGGCCATCAAAGCATAATCTTCCATATCAAGAACTTGATCTTGTGTCATCCGATTCATTTCCTTTTTCGATTCCACTTCATACCCTCGATTCATCTTCAAAGAACCATAGCCTTCTTGCCATGTCTTCTTTGTTGACTCTTGGTCTTCGTGAGTCCGACAATCAGTCTAAAGTGTCCAGGCTTCTTGCAGCTTGAAGCAAAGATAGTCGTGTCCTTACTTTGTTTTAACTCGTGATACCAGTTTGAAGTGTCCTGGTTTCTTGCAATGAAAGCACAGATAGTCATTATCTTTCTTTGATTCTTCTTACTTTCTTTCAAAGAGTCCTTTTGTGAAGTTTCTTGCAGGGGCCTTTCCTGTTTCATCATCCTGATTTTCTTGCTCGGGAGGGCAATGCTTCTGATCTCATCCAGCAGATCATCTTGTCCTCCGGATGTTTCTTCCTGATGTGAAACAGCCAATGCAGTGGTCTTTGGCTCTTCCCTTTCAGTCTCAGGTACAAGCTTTTTGCTAAATTCATAAGTCTTGAGATCTCAAAATAACTTGGAAGTGTCTTCTTCATGCAACTTCCTCATTTCTTCTATTGCGATACCTTCATTTTCCAAACATCTTTTGCGTGTAAAGCCTCCAAGATTTTAGTGTTTATTTCTTCTTTTGAATAACTTACACTCAAGAAGGTAAGTTCATCCAGACAAAGATTAAATCTTGATTCCATTTGCTCAATGGTTTCATTTGGCAACATCTTGAACTTTTGGAACCTCTTTTCCGCCACACTAATTTTATTCTTCTTTATTGCATCGGTGCCTTCACAGATCAATCAGATCTTGTCCCAAAGTTCCTTTGCGCTTTGCAATCTTTAACCTTCATGTACATATTGCTATCCAAGGTTCTATAAATGATGTCAATAGCAATATTGTTGAGGTTTGCTCTTTTCTCTGCCTTCTCATTCCATTCTCTTTTGGTTTAGAATGTACTCGGTTGTATCACCCAATCGTTATTGCCTTGGTAATCTCCAAAGTGGTCCATCGCTTAGTACATCCATCATCTCATCATGAGTTGCGACAAGGTAAGCCTGCATTCGACGCTTATACTCATCAAATCTATCTAGAGAACACATCAAAGATAGTTCTAGCATACTGGTGTTATCCATGATGCAAGACTTTGAAAATCAGTAACTTGAAAGAAAATTTCAAAGAGTTTTCACAAGCACAACAAGTAGGATTTCTTCAGAACAGAAGCACTGCTCCGATACCAATTGTTGGTCCCTTGAAATGGCTTTGGTTAAGTTTAGAGGGGGGGTGAATAAACTTAACACTTAAACTTTGGAGTTAACAAATTCTACAACATCGCATCTCACGATACTTCAATAGAGTCTGTTGATACCTCGAGAGCTCGCGACAAACAAAGAGTTCATCAAGTTGAGTTTGCTTTGAATTTGTGCAAATGGAATTATATCAAAATTAAGCCTTAATACTTGTTGTTAAATATGATACTAAGTATTAGATACTCAAGAGAGTGCAAGTGTGTGATTTCGATTGCTAGATTCAATGAGGTTGATGTGTAAAATAAACTAAGTGCAAAATGTAAATGCTTTGAAAGTAGGTAGGCGATTTTATAGTGGTTCCAGTGGTGTAATCCTGTCACCCCACTCTTCTCCGTGATGTTGGAGGAAATTCACTGAGATCTTTGATGTAGTCTGCACAAAGATTCCTAAGTTGCTTGTCCTTCACCAATAACTATGGCTTCACAAATCGAAAACCGGGAACAGTAGGATTGTCGCTCCTAAGTCTTCCACTGGTCCTTGAAGGGTAGGATTGCCTCTTCACCACTCTCCACCACAAACAACGAGCTTTCACACAACTATGCTTCACTGTCTTCAAGAGTTCTTTATAAAATAAAGATTGAATCAAATAAATGATTCAGCTTTCAAGCCTGATTAGGATGATATAATCAAAGAGCTTGCGCCTTCAAGTGTGTATGCTTGATATAGCTTGAATGCGTAAAACACTTGAAGAATTTCTCTGGATCAAGAGCTTTAAGTTCAAGAGGTTCAAGAGGTGTGTTTTTCACAAGAAAATATCTCTTCAAAGTTTATCAATTTTCATCATCTTGTTTCGAGTTGAAAGTCCTCTATTTATAGGTAAGAATGCATGTGACTTGTATTTGAAATTCAAATGTAACTGCCTCCGTGTTTTTGTCCCATCCGATTTTCTTTCATCACTATTCATAGGATCGACATCGCTGAATTCCTTTTGACAAGATACCGTCATCCACCCTTTGACTTATAACCATTGGATAAAGATCTGAATCATCCCAACGTTCTTTTAATCTCAGCCTTTAGTTTGTTTGATAAGTCAGAGGTAGTTGGATGTCCTTATTCATGTAATCTTCCAATATAATCTTGAATTAACCGAGGTATATTATCGCAGAGTTCATCGATCTCATTTGAGATACCTATCGCCATCGAATCGCAATTTGTCGTGTATAAAATACAATGCAATGACTTCTTTTATCTAACTTTTATTTGTGAAGTTAGATTACACCTTTAATTATAACCAAGTTCCAAACATCATCCAACTTATGGAACTTAGACCTTCTTTCACAAGGTATATGTAATCGCTTTAGGTCATCACGCACTTGCCTAAATTCTGATTCCATATCATTGACTTAAATTACTAAGTTTGATCCCTTATCCTTCTGTAACTGAGTTTGAGCCCTCAACCTTCAGTCTTCAGCAGGTTCCAGACTAGTCTACTGACCTATCTACCCTACTGATATGGATCAGTCTGCTGATATGAATCAACAGCCTTTTACCGTGCTTGTTTGATCAAACCTATTCATAAATCAAACTCTAATAAACCTATACATTTGATCTAGATATCTTTTTTCCTTTGCACTATGACAGCTAGTCTGGCACTCATCATCAAAACATAGAAATAGATCCAACACCATTATCTACGTGGAAAGTCATGATGTCCCCCTCACTTTGAAAACTTGGTGTCTATCGACGAATAATTAAAAGAACTCACAGTAGAAGAACTTCAGGTATTAAAACAACACTTGTTGATCGTTCAAGAACTTCATGTATGTAGTATGGATTAAGGTACTAGTTTTGTCTTGTGTGATTGGTTATGCTTGGCTTGAGTATCTATATTGTCTTATTTTGAAATGGCATACGGACTGATTCTAATTCATATTTTGATTCATCAATCCCTTTTAATCTATAGTGAAGGAAAATAGATTGTTTCTTCAAAGTTATTATGCCCGGTTTCCAAACAAGTTTGGTACGTGATTATTAATTAATTTAGTTACATTTTTATCGCTCATATTACGATTAAGTAACGTGATGTCTTTTTCCTCTTAGAAACTACCTCGAGCATACATTCGTAGTTTGGATCACACGTTGCGGAACACAAATTTAGGGGTTCTCAGTAGCCGCTTAGGGAGATGGGCAGTGAGGGTCGGAGAGACCGACGATGAATCTCTCTGTTTCTTCAGAGCCGGTTGGGAAGCATATGTGGCGGCTCATGATTTGCATGAGCGTGATTTCATTGTGTTTGAACGTAGTGTGAATTTCAATTTCAATACTATAGTGTTTGATGACACTTCATTTGAGAAGAATTTTTCCGATTCCGAAAGTGATGATGATGAAGGAGGAGGAGAAAAAAATTGTTAAAACACAGATGAGAAACTTGCAGTTTAAGAAAGATAAAACAGAAGCAATGCAAACATAAAGTATGACGGTAATTGATAAAACACAGAAACAAAGAGAACACAGTGATGATGGCCTGCATTATCAGACTTCAGTGTGCTTCTTTGGACAAGGCCAAGCCTTGTCAGACTCCTATGTCCTCCTCTACCCGGCTCACACTTGATGATGGCCCTCCCTGTGCCGACCCGTCTCTTTATCGCACGATTGTTGGTGGTTTGCAATATCTGAGCTTTACTCGGCCTGACATCGCCTTCGCGGTTCACAAAGTTCATAAGTATATGCATTCTCCCACCGAGGCTCATTGGGTTGCTGTTAAACTCATCCTTCGCTAACTCAAGCACACTATCTCCGGTGGTCTCTTTTTCTCTCGCCGGTCACCTATTTGTATTCAGGCTTATTCTGACTCTAGATTGGGCTGCCGATAGTGATAATCGCCGCTCTGTTGGGGCATATTGTGTCTTTCTTGGGGATAACTTAATTAACTGGCGTACCGAGCAACATTTGACCATTTCCAAGAGCAGTACCGAGGCCGAGTATAAAACACTCTCTAATACCACTGCAGAAATTCAAAGGATTTGTAGTCTTCTTCACGACATGCAGGTTCCCTTGTCGTCCTCACCTACTCTCTGGTGTGATAATATTGGCGCTACCTACTGTTTACGACAAATTTCATGGTTTATATCGAGTTACTTCGTAACGATATCTTCCGTGTTTTAGTGATTTTTATAGAAAATCACTTGCTAAAAGGATAAATTGAGAGAATGGAGTTTGAAATGTTTAAAAGTGAAGAATCGAGTTGTTTACGTAGTTTTTATGTGTTGTTTGTACGATTTTACACTTTGCTCGTGTTTACCATCTTGTAGGTATGCTTGCATGTCTGAGAAGGAGCTTAAAAGATGTCCACTTGAAGATTTAATGGCAAGAAAGAGATACAAAATTGAGATTGGCATGAAGATACATTGAGGACTGAACTGGCGTCCACTGCATCCGTCCAGTGGACGGGCATTTGAAGGATCAGACGTGCGTCCAGCACGCTTACTCAATTCACAGAAGAGAAGTTTCCAGTGGACGAACGTTCGAAATCCTGGACGAGCGTCCAGGAGCAGGATTTTGATTCAGAGTCTTATGATTTTGGCTAAACGGGCGTTTACTTTTGCATAGAACGGGCGTCTGGTGAGACTCGGCCCGACTCGGTAAAGTTTCTACGCACTGGACGAGCGTCCACCCTTTTGGACGGGCGTCCGGACGCCGACCTCAGCAAACCGACATGCCTTTCCTATAAATACAGCGCAGCTTTTTAACCCTAATTCATTCATTCACAACACAAGAGAGCAGCCGCACATCACATTCAAAGCAGCCGCATATTCCAGAGCAAACAAGGAGATGAATTCTTCCATCCCATCAATCATGATCACCAACATGATTGTTGGCTAAGCATATCGCGGTGGGACAACGGAGGAAACCAATCAACAATCACACCAACTAGAGGATTTTTAGCTATATCTTAGTGAGTTAAATTTATGATTTTTCATCAATTGGATATTGTTATATTGTTTATGTTTTATTTGAATCGAGAGATCGATGAAACTATCTTTTTGATTGAATTTATATGAGAGTATTGATTCAAGCTTTGATCTTTTCAATTGATGCAATTAATTGTGATTCAAGAGATTGTTCATGATTAGTTGAGTAGAGTATTGGAGACAATCTCATGATCTTGTTATGCATGCTAGTTTAGTTTTGCTTGAGAAAGAAAATGAAACCCTAGAAATTGATTAAAGAGATTTAATCGAATTAATTGATTTGATCATTACTAAAACCGTATTTTTAGCTCACAATCTAGTTGGGGTTGGTTGGTTGGTTGGTGGATTCTAGTTGCCTTGCCGTTATTTTAAATCTTTGATAAACCAAATTCGTTCAGTATCAATTGTGATCAAGTACGCTTAGTTATTTTAAAACCCTAGTTGTTACCTCGCTGCTTTTTTACGCATATTTCTGTTTTAGATCGTAATCGGACGCCCGTCCACCTTAAGTGAACGGCCGCCCAAAGATCGAATTTTTCTATTTCTGTTATTTTAGTCACTTTTCATTGTTTTTAGATTACAAGTAGCATAAACCTTAGTTTTAGGTAGTAATCTGTGACATAATCGATATAATAATCAGATTTAAATCCGATAAACGTTCGATTCCCTTAGGACGACCCGTTAACACCCTTTACTACGAACCTTATACTTGGGGTGTTTCGGTTTATAAATTTAAAACTAGTTTTTACCGAACACCTACCTTGCTCACAATCCTATTTTCCACGCCCGTACGAAGCACATTGAAATCGACTTCCACCATGTTTGTGAATTAGTCGTTGCCCGCAAGCTCGGCATCTCATTTATCACGTCCAAGGACCAGTTAGCTAACCTTCTCACCAAACCCTTGGCTCAACCTCGTTTTACCACCTTGAAGACCAATCTCCATGTTCAGCCACTTCCCACGGGATTGAGGGGGCGTGTCGAGGTTAATTTAGGAATGAAGTAAAATAATATTATTTGTGTATTTATTTATTGTGTGACTTTTTGGAAATGTTGATCAAGGCCTATATATTTGTACCACCACTACACTATTGAATTAATGAAACACAATTAGTTAATTATGTTACAGAATCTCAGACTCTCTCTAAACATACTAAAACCACCCCTCTTTTCATACTTTTTCTGAGTGTTTAGATCTTGATCATTGCCACTAGGAAAATACGGCCCGGATTATTTATCAGACGAGATCCAGCATCGTCACATAAGTTATTTGTTGAAGAAGAGCTAGATGGAAAGTCTTCTTCCTTGAATTTTAATTTTCGAGCAAGAAAATATCCCGATCGAGCCAAAAAAAATGTCATTCTTTGTAGAATGTCATACCCGTTTGTCCTCTTTATTCCTAGGAGATAACAGAATATCTAGAATCTTGTCGGCCTCAAATTGTTAAAATATTCTCTAACCAAATTTGTATTCCATAAACAAGTAGCTTGATCAATAAGAGAGTGCGCCCGTTCATTTTCCTTTTTTGAGTGGAGAGGATGAACACGAAAACTGGATGTCAAGTGTATCCAAGGATCCCTAATAATGTTGATTTTTTATCCATTCCCAACTCGCCAACGGACACCTTCAAGGAGCCAGTTTCTACCCTCTAAAATACCCTTCCCAATGACCAAGGGACTAGAGGTAAGTGTAGCGAACTGGAATTCTTCACTCGGATAATATTCCGCTTTTAGAATTTTTGTGGAAATCGTCCCGTTGTTGTAACGCCCCGGTCCCAGATACCGAGCCCTTATCCGGAAGAGAACGTTCGGCGCGTATAGCATTAAATAAATCTAATATTATACGCAAGCCTCTACGTCGTCGTATCAAATAAAAGCAAACAGAAGCTAAAAAGACTCGGGTAAAACATAAATGCTACTAAGAATAGAAATTAACCATACTAAAGATGGATAGTTAAATTACAACGACGAAAAACCCAAAGACTTATACAATACGAGGTCTTAAAAGTAGAAATACAATAAGTCTAAGAAAATAAATACAACTAGTCTAGTACAACCTTTACAAAGAAAATGAACTAGAAACTTCGTCAAGACTTCAAAACCTTTAAAAGTCGTCATCTACTCCGATCAACTGTTCGCCTTCTCACCCCACAATGCATACAAAAGAAAATGCAAAGGAGGTAAGTACAAAGTACTTAGTAAAAGTGAGAAGCTAATGAATAACTAAGTTGTACAACGAAGGGTTATTATTATGATTATTAAATTTTCTTTATGAGATCGACTCAATCTAGGGTTCAATCCATGCCCATCGACATGTCATGACTAAACGTTTCTAGCTTAGCTTATCTTGGTTACGCTATCACTCAAGGACACTACGCATGGCGCTCATCACTGAAGATATACTTGCTAACTAACGGTGATTAGCACCGATTAGCTCCGGGTCTCCCGGTATGCATATACGTCCGATGAATTTCCTCCACTACCCTTCACCGCTTAAGGCCGTGAGCGTTGTTCACCTTTTATGAACGTATCACATCGCCGATATGAAAGAGTGCCTAACCGAGAATAAATGACGTTTTAGCTTTTATCTACACATATGTATTTATTATTGTGAATTAACTAGTCACCTAAGTGTTTTCGTGTAAGCTCCTCACATACACTACTCTCTTTCTAGACCACTAGACACGGATAAGTCCTAGCAAATACACAGACATTGATGAACTCTAGTTCATCAAAGCACAAGCCTTTTCATGCTCTTCCGACGGATCCGAACTTCAACTCCCTTTAAGAGTACATTCGGTGTTTTAACTGAACGAATCAGAAATTCAATTGAAGCTTGTTCATATTTAATTAATGTTATTGAATCAAAAAAGTAGAAATTTAAAACTCAACACAAATATACCAAAACATTTCCCATCTTATTAATTACAACTTAGCATGAATTCTATCACCAAATAACACCAAAACTCACCAAAACTCAACCAATCATTATAAAACTATAATTACTCATTAGGAAGAGCCTCTTACCTTAATTTCAAAGCAAAACCGAAAGAAAATCGTCAAGCAATCGCAACAACTGCTGATCCTCAACCCCAAAACCTATTTGATCAACGAGAAACCTAAAATCCTATTTCTTTGCGTAAAACCGAAACTGAAAAAGTCCATAAACCTGCAGATTACCTCGATTAACTCATCAGATAACTATTTTTAGAATGATCTACGCTCCAGACGATCGTTTCGACTACTCATGGCTGAAAAATAGAGTTACGGATTGAAAGATACGAATTTTTCAAGAATCGAACTCTACAAATACCGAAAACTAGGCTAAACTAAAACTTACGAAATTGAGAGATGTTATTTTCCAAAGTTGCGCTTCCTTACTGATCACTTTTCTCTCCTGCGGCATCTTGAATGATGAACAGATTGATCACACGGTTCTCCTTTTATTTCGCTTTCTTCCGCTTGTTGCTGCGTTCCTCTTCTTTTTTTTCCGAATTCTCGCGTGAAACATAAAAGGGATTATCTTCTTTTATAGCCAATAATTAAATCCTTTATAATTAACACTAAATCCTTTAATTAATTCCTTTTAATTCAATAAATGGGACAAATAATCATTAGGTCGTAGTAAATACACCCAATGACTATTTTACCCTTTTATGAAAAGTCGGGATGTTACATTCCTTCCCCAAGAGGAGTTTTGTCCTCGAAACTCGATTGTAACCGAGAGGTACTTGAACTCGGAATTTGCGAAGCGTTTGCCTTCTAACTCTTACGCCTTCGCCTTCTTCCATCTTCCCAACTCTTTTGCTTGTCTTGAGCCAACTTGAGGTTGCGACGATCCACTTCAATCTCCTCGTTGATTTGTCAGATCAAATCCGGTCTCGTATTCTGTTGTCGCTTTACTTCATCCCAGAAACTCGTGTTCTTCTATCTCTATCTTCATGAAAGATCGCCAGCAGTACTGTTCCAATTCTTGTACTTCTTGGTCGCTCCGAGAGGAACTGCAATTGCCATCTCAAGGTTTCCATTCTTTATTGTCCTTCCCAATCTTCCGCACTCGGAATCCCAAAGCTGATTCCGATGCCAACTATTGCCATCTTCATCTAACTCATGACCAATGGTTGGTTGGGCTCCAGCCACTCACTTGTAACCGGAAGAAACTGGATCTTCATCTTGTTCCTTCACGAACTCATCAACTGCCTCGAATCTTACAATCATCGGTTCAACACTCTTTGCTTGCTCCTCGCCGCTTATACCCGGAAGGTCGAATCTTCACGGCCGAAACCACACTTCCGCACACTTGACTTCTTTTGATCTCAACTTCACTCATGGAACCACAAGCTTGCTGAAGAACTCCAAGGATCCCAGCTGAAGGACTTCTGAGACTCCCTGTGGGTGGAGAACATGCATTGCCATACTTTCCCTCTGATAGTCTGATCCAATCCTCGTGCCAATTGAGGTTAGCTTGAAAAATAAAAGAAGTTGAAAAGTGACAAGTTGAGTACCAGGGTGGTATGTCAACTAGGTAAGCCAAGAAATGATACAATGCACTTGAAATAAGAAAGTTTGCTTGGGTTACATGAAAAACAAGATCATTTTGTGATGGGGAAAAGTTGAAGGTGGTTCCAAACTGAAGAATGAGACATTGTATCATAATACAAGGGGTAGCCACAAAAGGAAAACAAAGGACACCTTGCAGATGATTTTTTTGAGAGAGAAATTCTCAAAGATACAAAGGTCTGCAAAGACTTCAGAGGTAACTTGAAAGGTTGGTAATAAGTTTTCATATAGACCTTTAGGAAGTGGAGACGTTAAAGGAAGCATCACACAACAGAAAAAGAAAGTAAAGGCGCAAGGTTGAGCACTAGAAGGATAAAATAAAATAAAAAGAAATCAAAGAGAGCAAGAATCTCAACGTGAAGGAGCCATGGAGACAAAACGAGCACACCAAAAGGTCTTAGAATAAAATAAACACTTGTCAAGAAGTGTCCAAGTTTGCAGAAGTCAAAGAGAGATTATTTTAGGATTTAATAGAAATTGAAATTCCCTCAAGGAATTGTAAGGGAATATCAAAAGTTTGAATAAGTAGGCGGTAAGCAAGATTTTTTAAGTGAAGAGGAAACGACCCTTAAGAATTGCTGGATAAGGTTTGATTTCCAAGAATTAATTCAAAGTTTCAAAGGAAGTTTAAACGATTATTGACGTTTCAAATCAAAGATTCAAGGTTGCACTACTCGAGAGGAATAGTACACTTCCAAGGAATAAATGCTCAAGGTTAAATAAAATAGACTTTCAACCGGTGTAACAAAATTGGAATAGAAACGCCAACAGAGGATGGAAAAATCAAAAGGCATATCTCAAGGTTAATGGCTCTAAATGGCCTGAAAGAGAGTTAAAACCGAATGGTACGAGGTACATTAACTGGATTGAAATTCAATAGAAGTTTTGGAGTTCAAATGTTGGTTGGCTAGATAGGTTCGTAAGACATCTTGAAAAGGTCTACCTTCGCTTGAAACTAGTTTAGCATAAATTGCTAGAAGGTTAAAGATAAGTAATCGAAAGGAATGTCATGGTAGGCTTAAAAATCAACCGGCAAAGGAGATATGCATACCTTAAAAGAACAGCAAAGATTAGGTGAAATAGTTACAACATCGACACTACCCTTAGGAGGGAAGCTGAGAATGAACACAAGTAAAAAAAAATGTTCTGACATCAGAAGGCTTGGTCAAATTTGAATTTGAAAAGAAAGATGGAAGTGCAATAATGTAGAATTTTGAAAAGAACTTGTTTCTTGATTTGAAAAGTATGAAGGTAAGAACTTGTTCAGAAGAAACGCTTTTAGAGACATATTTCTGAGGTAATTCATGACAACATGTGAAAATGATTTGTTGAGTTTAAAGATCTCAAATGAGGGATTACATGAGAAATACATCACCAGAAAAGGTATAATTATAAAAGGGCACGAAAAGGGTCTGAACATCAAACATGGCATGCTTGAGGATAGCATGTTGGTTCTTGTTTAAAACTGCAAAAGAAATTATAACGTTAGTTTTACAAACTCTTACTAAAAGGTTTAACTCGTAGGAGATCAAACTTGGGAACTCCTAAACAAAACAATCGTAACTTGCTACCCTCTTAGCCCAAACCCTAAGTCAAAGAGGTGAGGATTCCTTTTCGGTTGATGTGTAAGATATTTACTCCGGATCTGACATTATCAATTTGTACAGAACAAATGAAGAGGAATTTGAGCATGATCCAAAGAGAAAAGATTTAGATACCGGAGTTTCCCAGGTGATATAAAAATATTGGAATTTTTGAATGAGATAAGGTCGGTCAAAAACAGTTATTTCTGACGATTGTACAAGCTGTCAGAATTTTCAGATTAATAAACACTGAGTTGAATTGAAAATCAAGATCAAACGAAAAAGAATCTGAACTTAATTCCAAAATGAAAATTGTAGATAAAAGTTTTTCTGCAACATATCAAAAATTCAGGTCATTTGAGGGTGTTTAACCTGTTCAAAACAGAAGAAAATTGAAGGTGCTGCTGCAGAGATTTTCTGGACAGAGTGTCTGGCATAAACATGAATTTTATGAACAATCCATAACAATTATCGAGTTGGTCTAAAAAGATAAATTGTAGAAAAGACTTCGGTCTATATTGTGGAAAATTTCCAGAATTTTTAGAGCATGGTAAGTGGTTTAACCGGAAAGGAAAACACGGAAACAAAAGCATTCACTCATGTTGGATAAAACCAAACACGAGGATGTTGAAAACTATGTGCCAAAGTATGAGACCTTTAACACTAATAATTGAAACGAGTAAGAAGTACTTGGAAAGATAAAATTTGCATATGGAGTTCGTGTGGAACCCATCTCGAGCAAAGCAAGGCCAAAGAATTTTGGTAAACATAAACCAAGCGATAGCGAAAAGAGAGAAACGAAAGATTTTTGGTAAACATAATTTTTTTTTGGTTAAATAAAGCATTTGACATGATGAAAACATCTTTAAAAAAATAAGGCACATCAAAAAGTGTACACACTTGAAAAACAAAACTTAAGTAATAAGGGACTTTTACCGAGGTTTAGAAGTTTCAAATGGAGGATTTAACCAGAGCATGTGTTACCATTAGTATGGATGGAGAAACGTTGAAATCGGGATAACCAAGTAGGAAACTAGATGATTATAAAAGAGGATCTTATTAATGAAGACATAAGATTGGAAAATCACCACGCAATCGTATCTTGCCATCGAGGAACACTATAACGACAACACCTAGTCTCTACCTACCAAACTTCTTATCCTGGGTAACAACTAGCTTAAGAATCAGATAAATCAAAGTATTCTCATCTCCTATAACCTACTACACTATAACCTACAGGGTGAAAGAAAGACATCTACCCTTTCTTGTCCAGAGGACTTAAATGGTTTTGACAAATTCGGGTGCATACATAAGTCATGAAATAATTGATTTGCACAAAACAAACAGAGCTGATTTTGAACATGAGGCAAAGAGAAAATCTGTGAGTATATAAGTTTTACATATGATGCTCAAAAATCAAAATTTTTGGGAAGCCAGAGGTCGGTCAAAATAATTCTTTTCATCTACTGCTATAAGCTGTCAAAATTTTTCAGGACTTCATCAACTGTCATGTGTTGCAGATTGTGCTCAAACCAAACCGAATTTGCACTTGGTTCCAAAACAAAAATTATAGTGCAGGATGTTTTCTACAACATACCAAAAATACAAGTCATTTGGAGGTGTTTAGCTTATTCAAAACAGAACGATAAGTAAGAGTACCGCTGCAGAATTTTCTGAACAGAGTACCCCTGCTTGTTAAACAATTTGTGAACAATCCATATTGAAAACTAAATTGATGTAAAGAGAGAAATTGTAGATAAGACAACTTTCTATGTGGCTGAAAATTTACAGAATTCTTAGAACAACAAAAAAAAATGATATAACATGATATGTAGAAACGTGAACAAAATCGTTTACTCATTTTGCATAACACCAAGTTACAAGGAAGTGATTTGAACCAAATGTAGCATTACGAAAGCATTAAAACCTCAAAAGAAAGAAAGATAGAGAAAGATTCAAGATTCCAAAGGAAAGAGGGATCCTAGTAAGGGTTCTCGAAAGGAACAAAACTTAAGAGGATCACATAAGAGATATGAGCTTAAAACTCAACCTTCACCTAAGGAGACTTTTCACTTGGTCCTAGTGCAACTTAACCACGTTCTAAGGATTCCTAATCCTACGAGAATTTACCACCAAGATCAAAAGAGATCAGAAGGGTTCAAAAAGGTCTAAAGAAGTCTTATCATAGAGGGGAGAAGCCTAGGAAAGAAAGACGCTTCTCTCTGATACCAACTGTAACGCCCCGCTCCCAGATACCGAGCCCTTATCCGGAAGAGAACGTTCGGCGCGTATAGCATTAAATAAATCTAATATTATACGCAAGCCTCTACGTCGTCGTATCAAATAAAAGCAAACAGAAGCTAAAAAGACTCGGGTAAAACATAAATGCTACTAAGAATAGAAATTAACCATACTAAAGATGGATAGTTAAATTACAACGATGAAAAACCCAAAGACTTATACAATACGAGGTCTTAAAAGTAGAAATACAATAAGTCTAAGAAAATAAATACAACTAGTCTAGTACAACCTTTACAAAGAAAATGAACTAGAAACTTCGTCAAGACTTCAAAGCCTTTAAAAGTCGTCATCTACCTCGATCAACTGTTCGCCTTCTCACCCCACAATGCATACAAAAGAAAATGCAAAGGAGGTAAGTACAAAGTACTTAGTAAAAGTGAGAAGCTAATGAATAACTAAGTTGTACAACGAAGGGTTATTATTATGATTATTAAATTTTCTTTATGAGATCGACTCAATCTAGGGTTCAATCCATGCCCATCGACATGTCATGACTAAACGTTTCTAGCTTAGCTTATCTTGGTTACGCTATCACTCAAGGACACTACGCATGGCGCTCATCACTGAGATATACTTGCTAACTAACGGTGATTAGCACCGATTAGCTCGAGGTCTCCCGATATGCATATACGTCCAATGAATTTCCTCCACTACCCTTCAGCCGTTTAAGGCCAGTAGCGTTGTTCACCTTTTATGAACGTATCACATCGCCGATATGAAAGAGTGCCTAACCGAGAATAAATGACGTTTTAGCTTTTATCTACACATATGTATTTATTATTGTGAATTAACTAGTCACCTAAGTGTTTTCAGGTAAGCTCCCTCACATACACTACTCTCTTTCCTAGACCACTAGACACGGATAAGTCCTAGCAAATACACAGACATTGATGAACTCTAGTTCATCAAAGCACAAGCCTTTTCATGCTCTTCCGACGGATCCAAACTTCAACTCCCTTTAAGAGTACATTCGGTGTTTTAACTGAACGAATCAGAAATTCAATTGAAGCTTGTTCATATTTAATTAATGTTATTGAATCAAAAAAGTAGAAATTTAAAACTCAACACAAATATACCAAAACATATCCCATCTTATTAATTACAACTTAGCATGAATTCTATCACCAAATAACACCAAAACTCACCAAAACTCAACCAATCATTATAAAACTATAATTACTCATTAGGAAGAGCCTCTTACCTTAATTTCCAGCAAAACCGAAAGAAAAACGTCAAGCAACTGCAACAACTGTTGATCCTCAACCCCAAAACCTATTTGATCAACGAGAAACCCTAAAATCCTATTTCTTTGCAGAAAACCGAAACTGAAAAAGTCCATAAACTGCAGATTACCTCGATTAACTGCTGCATAACTATTTTTAGAATGATCTACGCTCCAGGACGATCGTTTCGACTACTCATGGCTGAAAAACAGAGTTACGGATTGAAAGATACGAATTTTTCAAGAATCGAACTCTACAAATACCGAAAACTAGGGCTAAACTGAAAACTTACGAAATTGAGAGATGTTATTTTCCAAAGTTGCGTTTCCTTGCGCTGATCACTTTTCTCTCTGCGGCCATCTTAAACAGATGAGCAGATTGATCACACGGTTCTCCCTTTTATTTCGCTTTCTTCCCGCTTTGCTGCTGCGTTCTCTTCTTTTTCTGAATTCTGCCGTGAAACATAAAAGGGGATTATCTTCTTTTTATAGATAATAATTAAATCCTTTATAATTAACAGCTAAATCCTTTAATTAATTCCTTTTTAATTCAATAAATGGGACAAATAATCATTAGGTCGTAGTAAATACACCCAATGACTATTTTACCCTTTTATGAAAAGTCGGGATGTTACAGTTGTCGTTTAGAATATTCCACGCCTGCTTTACCAATAATGCTTTGTAAAAACATTCCAAGTCTCTGAAGCCTAGCCCTCCTTCCGATTTCTTTTTACAACACAAGGACGAAGACTTCCTACATATTTTATGTGAGCCATCTTTTTCTCCCTAGAAGAAATATCTAGCCAGCCTCTAGAGTTCACATATAAGAGTTTTAGGGAGCAAGAAACATTACATTATATACTACGGGAACGCTTGAAAAAAGTGCTTATAAGAATTTTTTATCAGCCGATGACAAGAACTTCCATTTTCAACCGTTTGAGTTTATGGACACCCGATCTTTTATAAAGGCAAAAATCTCTTCTTTTTGGTTGATCAACAAGAAAAATAAGGCCCATATAATTCCCATTATTTGAGCCAAAAGGCATCCCTATAATTGACACTATCTCATACTTAACTTCCTCTGCAATATCTTTACTAAAAAACAAAGTGGAATTGTGCAAAAAATTCACCTTTTGGCCAGATATATTGGCCAGATATATTGTTAAAAATACATATGAGAAACTTGCACTCTGAGAAAGATAAATCATAAGCAATGCAAATATAAACAATGGCGGAAATTGATAAAACACAGAAACAAAGAGAACACAGTGATTTAACGTGGTTTCCGGCGTTGTGCCGACTACTCCACGGTCATAAAAAGAGATATTTTATTATGACAAAGTTACAAGGATTTTCACACACACTACATTGATTAAAACATTGGTATTTATAGACAAATTTCCCTAAACCCTAGCCGCTATAAGATCTTTATCGGAACTGTCATAAATACCCCAGATGTGGACCCAACTCCAGCTTTTATCCACCAGACGAAACACGGCATCAGCTAACCTTCTCGGACTTGTATGCTCGGATGTAGAACTCAGTTGTATTCAGCAAAACTCAGCAGACTCAAACCGACTGCTGACTTCAGAAGAAACTCAGTTGCACGTCTCCAAACTGACTATCTGTGATGCCCATGTCCCGGATACCGAGTCCTTATCCAGAAAAGAATGCCCGACACGCATATAATTAAAAATTAATCTAATTTTACAAGGCCAGCTACTTCAGCGTGCTTCTTCAGCATGGTAGATGGCATTGACAAAAGATATAGAGAGCGAGACAATACACACAGAAAGATCAAAGAACACAAACTACTGAAACTCTGTCAAATTCACAAGCCTTCTTTCTGAACTGAAAAGATATATCTAGAAGATCAAACTTAGAAAATAGAGCATCAAATCTATATCAAGTACTGAGTCTGATCAAGCCTCTATGAATCCAATTCACACAAAACTGAAGCAATTGAATCAGATTTTCTGAGAAGGAATTGCACCCTTGAAGTGATAGCTTCTGAAGGATTTGCTCTCAAGGAGCAGTGTGGAAGACTGAGTCTCTGAAGCTTTTGTAGCCAGGGAGTGATAGTCTGGAGATTGTGAAGCTTGTGTAGCCAAGGACAATCATAACTATTGTATTGGTGAAAGACAAAGTGAATTCCTCCAATCATCACAGGAGAAGAGTGGATTATGGGATTACACCACCCTGAACCACTATAAATCTTTGTGTTCATTTACTTACTGCACTTTACTTTACAGCATTACTTTACTGCACTTTATTTATATTCTGTGTGTGCTTGAACCACTTTGAACAATCATTTAAGAAAGGACTTATCCGCTGCCCAAAAACTTTTTAAATAGGAAACGTTTTTTAAACTCCAATATAGTCATTCACCCCCCTCCCCCTGTGACTATATTTTCACCCTTCTCTGGGACCAACAGCTTTAGAGGTGCAGTGGGAGCAGTACATGGATCTAAGAGTGGATTTCTATATAGATGATATAGTAGTGGATTCATTGCTTAGGCAAGAACCAGGGTCTCGTCAGAGATTCATGTGTGTAGAGGCGGTTCCTTTTGACTTGATCATTTGGAGCATGATGTGAAGATAATCTGAGTCCCCACGGATAGTGATCCGTTCTTGCTTAGGGTTGGTTGCGAGTATTGCATGAGATGTTTGTGTATCAACTTGCTCTTGTGTGTACGAGCGATTGGCTTTACGCCAAGTGAGAGATTGTTGAAATAGTGTCCTAAACCCAATCGGGTTGGACTAGATCCAACCGGGTTGGATAATTTCTACTATTTCTTTATGTTTATTACTATTTCTAATAAATTTGTTTTCTAGTATTATATATTTGTTCGTTTAGCAAAGCAATTATGATATTGTATATATATATAATAACGTCCCTAGTGTCAAACTATGAAAGATAAATCATAATGGTGATTATGGTTGATGAGATCTCGACTCACTTTAAAAGGTTTTATACTTAAATGTCTCTATTCGTATGTACTATTAAATGGGACATTAATATTACGATTAGACTAGCACGTATTAGATGTCTTCTATCTTATGAAGATATGGATAGATCTCGTCTATCGAAGTGTAGAGACACTTGGATTGTACATGGACGTGTATTAGAGAATGCGTACGTTAGACTGAGCCACTTACATTAATTGTCGCGGTATGTGGCAGTTGTGTAATTATCTTGAGACCGAAGTCTTCATGGAATCACAGTGTGGATTGTCATGCTTTGACAATATTGAGGTTTCCCCTAGCCATAGGGCAATCATGCGGCAGTTCTCGGGTATGATATTGAAGCATGCGTAGGATACATATTTGTTCGTTCGGAAATCGTGTATCCTAATAGTAGGAGAAAGTATCCGAAGTGGCCTTCTTATAGGGAATGTCTAGCTCTCGTGAATCTTTGCTATGTGTGAGTAAATGAGTTATTCCGAGAGAGCATGATGTCCAGATTATAAGATACGATCGTTGATGTATTGACACTCGAGATACGATTGTATAGATATTGTAACAGCGATGAGATTCTATTTACACGATAACTGTTTCACATGAAAGGTAGTATTCATCGCTCTTGACTCTTCCGATGATTGGGAGTCACGATGTGTTGCTAGACGCTATTTCGTGATCGTTAGGTATGAAGGGCATTTTAGTAAATGCACTTTATGCCTACAGACAACATATTCGGAAGCCTATCGGGTCACACATATAAGAACATCTAGCTGGATTAAAATGCGGTTATAGTGATAATCAAATAAGGAAAGTTTTATCTCAACTATAAAGTGTTATAATGATAAATTAATATGGTGGTATTTGTTTATTATGAATAAATTAAATACAAGATATTAATATCTTGAATAATTAAAGAACATTCCAGATGCCAATTAATGACATATGGGGCGCACGATATTGTGTATAAGATACACATGGATTTTGCAAATGAATTAATTAATTTTATGTTATTATAGATTTATATGTAATATATATATATATATATATATTGTACATATAAATCTATAATAACATAAAATTAATTAATTCATATATATATATATATATATATATATATATATATATATATATATATATATATATATATGTGTGTGTGTGTGTGTGTGTGTGTGTGTGTGTGTATATATACATGTATAAATTGATTTATGGAAAAATGAGAAAGATAGTCAGTATTAGATATTGACAATATCTTGGATATATTTGATATATGAGATATTAAATCAAATGAGATAAATATAGAATGTCTATATTTCTTATTTTACTAGTAAAATATTTTCTTTCTCCTTACTCCACTCAGAAGCTTTCCCTTTGGGAATGGGGACACTAGGGGCACAGCTCACCCTATATAAGAAAATGGTTGGCTAGCTCTTTTGATCATCACAATTCCAAGAGTTCATAATTCTTGTGGGTAAAGAGCTTCTTTTAGAGATTTTTGAGAGAGAGAAAAGGCCGTCTAGCAACCGGGTTTTTCTAGTAGCTATCTAAGGAGGATTCCGGCAAGGTGCTCGTGTGGATATTGATAGAGGCCGGACACGTGGACGGCATGCGCATGCTACTACTCTCCTTAGACGGTCAAAGCTTCGATCTTATAGATCAAACAAGGTATTCACCGTCTACTACTTAACGTATTTATTGTTTTAATCAAAGTCGATCTTGTTAAAAGGAAATAAAATTTTAAATTCCGATGCGTTCCCGCGTAGATTTCCTAACACTTTTTCAGGTTAAGCCATAAATCTACTGACGACATTGACATCCTGAGCCAGATCAGGCCCAGTGCACACCATGGCATACATTAAGGCTTCCAACTGCACTAGCATAAAGAACTCTTGACATATACTTCTTCTCCTCTGCTGATTTTGAAGCATAAACTGACAAATGAAATTTGATGCCATAGGATTATCTATTGGTTTTGCAGCAGACATGCCAAACTTGGATCCTGCTGAGATAAAAACAGTTTCTTCTGACTTCTATCTCTCCAAATCTCCATCCTCAAAATTTTCTTGGCCACACCCAAATCCTTCATTTCAAACTCAACACTGAGAAGGTCTTTCAGATTCTGAACATCAGACTTCTTTCTTGCAGCTATCTACATGTCATTCACATATGACACAAGATAGATGATCCATCTTTCAACTGACTGTTGTAAACACAATAGTCATAAGGACTTTTGATATAACCAAGTTGGATCATATAATTGTCAAACCTTTTTATACCACTGTATAGGAGCCTGCTTCAGTCCATACAATGACTTCTTCAACTTGCATACTAAATCTTTCTTGCCAGGAACTTGGAATCCCTCTGGCTGAGTCATGTATATGTTTTTATCTACATCACCATGTAGAAAAACTGTCTTCACATCTAACTGCTCAAGTTCTAAGTCATGTTGTGACACCATTGCTAGTAACACTCTGATTTAAGTATGTATGACTACTGGTGAGAATATCTCATCAAAGTCCACCCCTTATTTCTGACTGCACCCTCTTGCAACGAAATGTGCCTTATACTTAACTCTTTCAGCCTCAGATATTCCTTCCTTCTTCTTGCAGATCCATTTGCAAGTAACAACTCTCCTTTCAGCTGGATGTTTAACTAGATCCCAAGTCTGATTCTTCAGTAATGACTTCATTTCATCTCTCATGACAACAAGCCATTGAGATGCTTCAGAACATGTCACTGCTTCCCTGTAAGTAGAAGGTTCAAAACCACCCACTTCTTCCGCAACTTGAAGTGCATATCTAGCCAAATCATCAAACCCATACCTCTTGGGGGGTAACCCAACATTGGATCTTCTATCTCTGCTGACAACTATACTTTGCTGACCAATATCAGTTTGACGCTCAGCTGAATTTGCTCATTTGACTAACTTCGATTCAGTTTTGGTTCAGTAACCAGATCATATGAGTACTGACTTGGATCAGCTGAGTGTTACACTCAGTTGACTCCACCTGAAGCTCCACCTTACTGTCAGCTCTCTCGGTTTCAGCATTGGTTTGAGAATCAGCAGTCCCTCTCACAGATGACATGAGCATAGAATTTTCATCAAAAACTGCATCTCTGCTGAGAATAACTCTGTTTTCTGCTGATGACCAAATTCTATCCCTTTACTCTATCACCATACCCCACAAACACTCATTTCTTGGCTCTTGGTTCCAGCTTCCCTTCACTCACACGATAGTTAACTGTGCTTCCAAAAACCCTTAGAACTGAATATTCAGCAGGCTTGCCTGACCATATCTCAAAAGGTGTTTTGAGACTGATCTCTGTGTGAGGACTCCTATTGATTAAGTAGCAAGCTTTACTTACAGTCTCTGCCCAAAATCTTCTTGATAAACCAGCATTAGAGAGCATACACATTGCTCTCTCCAGAAGAGTTTGATTTAGCCTTTCAACTACCATATTCTGCTGAGGAGTATTCCTGACTGTATGTTGTCTGGCAATACCCTCATTTGTACTTAACTCATCAAACTCAGACCATCAGAATTCCAGACCATTATCTGTATGAAGCTTCTCGATCTTCTTCCCCAACTAATTTTCAACTAGAGTCTTCTATTGCCTGAAGCTCTTGAATGCCTCACTTTAGTGTTTCATCATCACCACCCAAGTCATCCTTGAATAGTCATCTATGAATGACACAAAATATCTGTGACCACCCAATGACTCCATCTTTGATGGGCCCCAACAATCAGAATGAATGTAATCAATTGAAGACTTGGTGTTGTGTAACACTTTGATAACTTGCCCTTATCAAGCTTCCCAAACACACAATGCTCACAAAAGCGTAGATGCTTGACCTTACATTCCCCAAGAAGATCATTTTGAGAAAGAACCTGCATCTCCTTTTCACCCACCCAGTCTCATGTACCACATTTTTGTAAGCTGTGACTGATGAATCTCAGCAGATGCCACGACAGCAGAACCAGCAACAGCTGACCCTTGTAGTATATACAATGTCCCTTTCTTTACTCCATAGAGAACCACAACCGAGTTTTTATAGACACTCAGCACTCCACCTTCACCTTTGAAATTGAACCCCATGCTGTCCAAAAGACTGAGAGATACCAAATTATTGGTTATCTGTGGAACATGTCTAACTTCACCCAGTGTACAAAATCTTCCATCCTCCATCCTCAACTGAACTGAGCCAATCCCAACTACCTTGCAGACCTTACTGTTTGCCATATATATGACCACTATCTATCTGCTGATAACTTGAGAACCACCTCTGTGAGGGAAAATATGAAAGGATGTCACAGAGTCTAGAATCCACACATAGGTATGATGTGCTGACTCTCCTGCTACTAGAAGCATGTCCTCTTTTAAGTCATTCTCAGTTGCCACAACAGTTGTGCCAGAACTATTCTCCTGTTGTTTCTTCCTCTTTGGACAATTGGATTTCCAATGTCCCTGCTCCACAGTAATTGCAAACATCTATGGACTTAGGGCCTTTGGACCTTGTCTTCTTGGAATTCTTCTTCCTAGAATGCCCGTGCTCTTTTCCATAACTGCTACTGACTATTAGTCCAGCAGCCTGAATGTCTGCCCCTGTTGCCTTATGTCTCAGCTTTCTGCTTGTAAGGCTGATCTCACATCCTCTAAAGCCACTGTATCCTTCCCAACAATGAAGGACTGCACAAAGTTTTCATAGCAAGCTGGTAATAAAACCATCAAAATCAAAGCAGCATCCCCATCCTCAATCTTGACATCAATATTCCTGAGATCAAGTAATATTGTGTTCAGCTGATCAAGGTGATCTCTCAGTTGAGCCCCCTCATGCATCCTCAGGTTGAATAGCCTCTGCTTTAGTATCAACTTTTTGGTCAATGACTTAGTCATATACAGGCTTTCAAGCTTTGACCATAACTTGGCAGCGGTGTCTTACTCAGCAAATTCCGTGATAACATCATTTGATAAGCACAATATGATGGTTGAATGTGCTTTCTCCTCCAGACTGACATAATATGTTGCACTGGCATCCCCTTTATCAGATAAAAGAGTCCACAATCCTTGTTGCTTTAACAAGGTCTGCATCTTGATTTGCCACAAACTGAAACTAATCATCACTGTAAATTTATCAATCTTTACGCTCATTAATGACATCTTTCTTGCTAAAGAACAGACATTTGATCACAAAATCCTAGCACCGGTCACCGGTCTTGGTGAAGATCAACTTCGTTCAACTTGCAAATTTCTTTGAATCTACGAACCAACGCTCTGATACCAGTTTGTCAAAAACACAAATGAGAAATTTGCACTCTAAGAAAGATAAACCAGAAGCAATGCAAACATAAACAATGGCGGAAATTGATAAAACACAGAAATAAAGAGAACACAGTGATTTAACGTGGTTTCCGGCGTTGTGCCAACTACTCCACATATAGAAAAGGAGATATTTTATTATGCACAAAGTTACAAGGATTTTTACACGCACTGCATTGATTACAACATTGGTATTTATAGACACAATTTCCTAAACCCTAGCCGCCATAAGATCTTTGTCGGAATCATCATAAACTCCAGAGATGTGGACTCACCCAAACTTTTATCCACCGGACGAAACTCAAGATCACCGACCTTCTCGAACTTGTAATCGCAAGACTGGATATAGAACTTAGTTGTATTCAAGAAACTCAAGACTCAAAATGATCACGACTTTAGAAGAAACTCTCATTCAGCACTTCACCAAACTGACTTTCAAAGAACTGAATACACTTACTCAGGTGACCATCATTCTCAGCTGACTTTCACAGATCAGTTCTACCAGTTTATTTATCAGTTTTAGAGATCAAGTCATTTAACTGACATATACTTTCATAGAGGTCCAAGATTTCCATGATAGCATGTGATGCTTCTGTAGTTTCTTCTGAGAAAAGAATACAATCATCCACACAAAAAAGATGGTTAAGCTCAAAACTTCCTCAAATGAACGTCGACCCTTTGAAAAGTTGTAGTGTTTGCGCATAGCGTATTAAAGCCGACAACCCTGCTGTGTAATTTATTAATAAACAGTCCGCAACATGAATACTAATAATTAAGCATCCAAATGCTATGAGGATACTACACAAACTACTACATAAGTCTAGGATACATGAAGATAATTAAAATTTCACCATATTCCGCTACAATTTGTAACCTACAAAAACTAACAAGAATTCCACGATATTCTCACATCACCGTGTTTTACCACATGTACCACATGGAGTTTTTGGAAAACTACACAATATGTATAGATACCTTAAAACCAAGATTAGTCTACAGAAATAGGTAGACCTAAGGGAGCCACAGAGACTGGGACTGCGGGGTGGCATCCACAAATGTAGATTTGACTGGGGTAACCAGAAAAACTCCTCAGCATAGGTAAGAGAAGGAACAAGTTTGGCACTCACCCTTCTATGGATCTTCCTGGATTGCTTCAAATTGAAATTGTTCATCTTATAATAAATGTTACTATAAAAAGTGAGCTATGAAGATCAATAAGTAGACACAACATCAAAAAGAACTATACTACTTGTTGGGATTATAATACAGTTTCAAGTTATCTTTCACGAAATGAAATGGACAAGTACATATATTGAATAAAATTAACAACTGCCAAGTTCACTAATCATACATGATCATATAAAACAAAAGTAGTAAAATAATAAGCATATCGTACCAGTTACTTAAAATATCATTTCAATGTCATCTGCCATATCTTCTCCATGTCAATCTTATTATGGTTAATGAGTACTACGCCACATTTATTTTGCAGATGTTGGTTCCACCACAGAGCCAGCCAAAGTGTGGCACAAATCCGGTAGAAACAACTTCTGTAGGCTCTCTGCGGGTCACTAATCTTAACTCCACACATGAGACATCATGAATTCTATGCATATTTTGAGTTTATTCTCTGGATAGTCATTGGCGGATGCATTGCTTGAACGGTGGGGGTCGATGCCTCCACTAAGATCCGAGAATTTTTTCATTTCAACATAAACGATATGTACCGCACAGTTTTTATTGGACAATAAACCACATAAACATTTTCCATGATATAACGAAATGACCACGAACGAGAAAGCCAGAGTTTTATTTCATGTAAAGGGAAAAACACAAGATTTCAAACTATATAGAAGGGTATACTGTAGTGCAATATTTCTTTGATGAGGTCATTATTTCCACAACACTCCAAAAAAAAAAAAAAAAAAAAAGAGTAAGAAAAGGATCAAGAATTAGCATAACGAACGCAAATACGCTGCTGGATTATGCTCCTACAAGAAGGGCAGTCCTTCATTCCCTGCTTCTCATGCAGCTCATTGCAAGTTGTACATACCACTTGATGAGCACATGGCAGAAAAACCACAGACATTTCCTCAGACAGGCACATAACGCATTCCCGTTCACGTTTCACACCACCACCATCGTTTCCTGAATACACCTCAAATTCTGTCATCGGTTTGGAAATATGCGGTGTTTTGCGATCATCAGAGACAGGAACCTTTCTCGGGTCTCTCACTTTGCTTGCATAGCTTCCTTCTATGCCACGTTTAAGAGCAGCAGCTACTTTTGAAGAGCCTGTCTTCAATTTTAACAGAGAGATTTCCTTTTCAAGCTTCTGGATTTCGTATTTGTACTTGTGTAAACTGTTTTCGGCTTCTAATTTCATTGCATCTTCTTTGGACTTTGTTGAAATTTCAAGTTGTTCCTTTTCTTTTTTCAATGTATTTGCTTGTGCAAGTAATTCTTCCTTGGACAGATTTTCCTGTTTCCATCGACCCTGCAAATTTATGCTTCTTAGTAAGTGAATTACCATCTCTCAAAAGCTTAAGCTAAGTAATTAACATATTTAAACATTATATACTTCAACATGCTTCTTCAAGTGTTGGGCCTACAACAAAGAGTCCGGGCCAACATATGGCACACAAAAGAAGGCATATAACGGGCACAACAAGGCAATTAAGAGACCTGACACTTGACAATATAATCCCATGACCTCTTGTGCTAATACCATGTTGAATAAAGCTTAAGCTGTGGAGACGCAAGTAATTAACACATTTCAACATCTATCTACTTTAAAACCCATGAATGAAGAAAATTGTATGTTGTTTGCCAACCCTCAAGTTCAAGTAAGCTGTAAAGAAATACAAACCGTGAGTGAATGATGGGAGGACATAAAAACTACCGTGAGTGAATGCCTTGAAAAATCTGCATAGGCCACTGCCTATGCTCCTGGGCAAGAACAAAAATTGTCACACCATATCATAAGTAGGAAGTAGGAACCTAAGGGCCAATATACGTTTGGGTATAATGGTCATTGTTTCTGACACGAATGATAAAGATGCTATTCCAATGAAGAACATGGCTATGTCCACAATTCTGCATGTTAATGTACATAAATTCAAAAGTAACCTTCAGTCTTCATTTAGGAACCATGAACCAAAACTGAACCCAAAGTCTCAATTGTGTAAGCATGAAAAGATGAAACCTTTAGAATGCCGAGTTACATTTTGTTGGTAGAATTAAACTCTTTTGTAGTCAGATAGTAGATTCAAATTTTAGTATTTGAACTTTTTTTGGAGTTACACACACTGACATAATCAGGATCAAGAAGTTTAGTGATACAAGCAAAAGCATGCATTTTTTTCTCAGCCTATCAGTCACTTAGAATGTTGCAGAATTACGTTGAACAATCAAAAATGAAATTACCTCAAGCTGATTCCGCACATCTTCAGCTTGCTGTAGTTTCTTTTGCAGCTCAACAAAGTTTCTCTTCTCCGCAGCCAGTTCCTCCTGATATGCGGACTTTTGCTTCTCCCAAGACTGAAAATTTAACATTGTGCTCTTCTCCCTCATTGATGCCTCTTGAAAACTAGCAGCTGACTCAGCTGCACGCAGCTTGGCAGCTTCCATCTCCCTCCCAAGAACAACATTTTCAACTTCAAGCCGGCGAACAGCAGCATGTGCTCTATCTACCTGACCACTGGCTTTGCCTAAAGCATTCTCCATCTCAGAAAGCTTTTTCATGGTGCTTTCCTCTAACACTTGTTTCTCTTTCTTGAGCCGCTCGACCTCCTCTCTCTCTTGTCTAAGGGCCTTAAGCTCGGCGTTATCTTTCCCCAGTCTACGTGCAGCCTGCATTACCTTTTGATTGGCCCATTCTGTCCATTCCTGGAGCTGATTTTGTAATTCCCGCACCCTCGGAACCAGCTGTACAATCATTTCATCCTTCTTATTATATGGAATCCACTGGGACAGGGACTTCTCTGTTGGTATCACGTTATTATTAAAACCAGGAGCCTCAGCAGTGAGGCTTTGTGGCATTTCATTATGACAGCTTTTAGCCGGAAAAGAGAGAGATAGCTCGGTATCTGCAACTGGTAGTACAGGCAGGGTATTTGTAGTATGCTCTGAAGATATTGTATATGATTTTGAATTGGCACTTTCAGGTTCCAAGGGAAATGAGGGAACTTCAGGAAATCCTAAGTTTGTTACATTTTTCTGGTTTATATGATTTTGAGGAACTTCGACTCCCATTGACCTACTGATCTTGAAAGAGTTCCTAGTGTTCACACCTGAAGAATCAGCTAAGGACTTCAGCTTTTTATCCAAGACCAATCCCCCAAAATTGTTCAGCTTCCCTGATCTGGAACCCCCCTTAGAGCCAGGCCGACGATGCTTCTCCGAATGAAGAGACTTTTGTCGAAGTATATATTCTCTCTTGGTGATTCCAGAAAGTTTTCTAGTGCTGACAAACTTCTCTTCTGAAACCGGAAGATGGGCCCCACCTGCCAAACTCAAAAACTTGTCCACAGCGTTCGGCATATTAGACTTTCCACCCTCTTTTTCAGGACAACCGGAAGTTCTAAATTTTGGAACAGCTAAAGAAGTCGGTGCCTCAAATTGAAAGGAATTTTTAGGCATTGAAGTTGAGTTAGTTGCCTCAGGTAGAAAATTATGCGAAGTACTACCGGAAGGAATCGGTTTCAAAATTTTAGGTTCTGCTGTCTTAGATTCAGTGGGCTGTGGGTTGGTAACTGAAGGAGATGAAGTCCCATATTGAACACCAACACTACTAAAACTACCCATGTGTTCTGTTTCCATGGCACAAGCATGAGATATGTTCATGTCACATATCAACAAACACCACATCGCATCACCAGTGCTGAAAAAAGGCCTAAGCTCTTTTAAAACACAAACCAATTCTGCCAGTATATACTTCTCCATCTGTTGTAAATCTTCAAAGTAAGGCTCCCTCAATGTATCAATATCCTGCCCACTACTAAGAAACGCTAATGTATTATCGACTATATTTGACACGGTGTCCTTACACCCGTAACATAAACCAGACCTTAGAACAGCTTTAGTAGCTACCTCTTTAGTATAGCCATATGCAACTATTTTCTTAATAGCACTCTTGAAGACCGTATCCAAGGTGCTTAGCACAAGTTCCTCTAGCTCGGATTCAGTGAGGTCGCTCCAATCAGCATCGTGGAACGGGTCAATAGCCTCAATCTCCTCTCTCTGCACAAGCGGGCCTATATTGGACGGTCCAACAGGACAAGACAATCCAAGATCAAGTTTCAAAGCCTCGGTCATGGCTTCCTTAGCATCACACATATCGCAGCCATTGGAATGTCCATGGCTACCAACAACGTCGAATTTTTCTGCAGAGATTTCATAACTCGTGCATTCATTATGAGGTTCAGGAATAACTTTATCAGAGTCAGATATTGGGGGATCAGTGCGGAATTTCCTCTTATTCCTGCTCCCTTTCTCTTGGATCGTCATTGTAGGTGACAATTGACTGGAACTGCTGCAGGACATTGAAACCAATGACGCCATAACTTATCTGCAAAACACTTACCTTTTTCAAGTTTCAAATGCTATTTAATGAAAGCCTTCATCATACTCATTAAAGAAATACTCATAAAATTGTATATCTAGAAAACCTGTGGAAAACTAGCAATCCAGTGCATCAGAAAATTCAAATGAATTGTAAAAATAACAGTGGCATGCTAATTTTTTCTCTTTAGATTACTAGCCAGCTGAAACATAACTTACAGACGCTTTGATCCAAATAAAAATAATTTTAACCAAGAAATTATCACGGCACTTACAAATCCATATCACAGATTTACTACCAGATGAATAATCTTGATCTAATTTCTTGAATCAATATAAGAATCTAGAAAGAGAAAAACAACAACAAGAATAACAACAGACATTTAGCACCGGAAATTCAATAACAAATGAAGATGACAAAAATGTATTCAAAACACCAATCAATTCGAATAGATATCAGCAATCAAAGAACAGCCCGAAGCTAAATCCAGCGAAACAATAAAAACCCACTTAAATTGAACAGAGATCTTTGCACTTTTTGCTCTTATTAACAAAGATTTCCACCGAATTAAAATGTCTGTTCCAAAACTTCTTTCTCACTTTTCCAACAGAGAGTTTCCGTTTGAAACATACCAGATTGGAGCTATGATCAGGAATCCTGGAAATAATCTAGGCTCATCCGTTATAGTGTAAACATACAAATAGCTCTGTAATGTCCAAAAATTTTCTTTGGGTTCTTCTTTTTATATTTTATTCTGTTCTAATTTGTGAAGGGTATCGTTTCATATTTATCTATTTTTAAGGTAATTACATTTCCTTCTGTAAAGTTAGTTAAACTACATATACCTACTAAATTTTGTTGAAACTACAAACAGACCCTCCAGGACTCCAACGGTTTTATGCAACTTTTGTATCATTCCATCAAAATTGTAATTTTTACATCAAATATCTCGTGCCATCTTTTTATTTTATTTTTTATTTTCAGAAACAAGATATTTATTTAAGCACGGTCAATCGTACAAGCATCAATTACATCAGAGGGTGGATGGATTCCCCACTCCTTGAAAGTGCACAAATGGAAACCTTTCCTAGCCAAAAGATGAGCTAACACATTTCTAGATCTTTTAACGAAAGAAAAAGAAAGGGAATTAAAGATCGGATAGATTTCTTCACAGGCCTTCAGAATACCTCCTAACTCAGACAGGTCCTCAATAGGGTGATATGAGTCTTTGGATCAATTATAAGCAATCTCCTTCAAAGATACAATGTTGATATCCGTGAGCCAATGCGACCGTCAAAGAGTGATAAAAGGCTAGAGCTTCACCTTTAATGCATTGTTACAATAGCCAATAGGGTAAGAAAACGAGGCAATAATATCATCGTTATCTCGTATAATCCCTCCTATTGAGAGCTTCCAATCTGAGAGATTGGCATCGAAGTTGATCTTTGTTTTTCCGTTTTCCGGTTTAGTCCATGTGATGGACCACGCAACATGTTGCACTTTTTGTTCTTTACTATGCAGAACTTGCATCTCGTTGGCCAAGATAGCTGCTTGATTCAGCACCCTTGATATATAAATGTCCTCTCGTTCAAAAATAACGTTGCACCTTGTCTTCCAGATAAACCAAAGAGTATAGACAGCCATGATTGTGGTACTTTCATTGCCTTGCCGCAACAAAGTGTCAATAAATCATTGATTGATCCTGTCCATCTGATGGTTGAATTATCATAGAAGTTGTCCAAATTTTATAGGCTACAACAGAATGTTTCAAGTTGTGTTCAACTGTTTCTCTATTGTCGTGGCAAAAGTGGCATGTGCCATTAGTGATACCCCATTTTTCAAGGTTTGCATTAACGGGAAGACTATTCATACAAGAACACCATAAAAAGTCTTTTACCTTCGGTTGGACTTTGAGTGACCAGAGCTTGTTCCAAAAGTCCGTAATGCGGCTGGTAGATAAAGAGCTTGGATTGGAGCTGTTGTTGTTTTTTCTGGAGAAGGCAAAGTGATAACCCGATTGACCGTGTAAGTGCCAATTGTCGTATAATGCCAAATAAGTTTGTCGAGTCCTATCCTTGGGGAAAGGCTAATTAATTTGCAAAATGTTTTCCGCAATGTAACTTGGGAACATTTCTTGAATAATTTCCACATTCCAACTCAAGCCTGCATTAAGTAGTTGGCTGAATTTTATATTGTCTAAGCTGTCATCAAGTGATCCAATCGTAAACCCTGAGAGATTCGGGACCCATGGGTCTTGGAAAACTTTTATTTCTTTTCCATCTCCTACTCTCCATTGTAGGCCTTCTTTTAGGATTTTCCGACCTGCGATAATACTCCTCCAAACAAACGATGCACCCGAGTTGCATTAAGCATTAAGAAAAGTTGTTCAAAAATATTTTGATTTCAAAATTCTGCTAGATAGAGTGTTCGGTGAATGGAGGATTCTCCAGTCCTGTTTGGATAGCATTGCCAAGTTAAAGCAACCGAGATCTCTAAATCCTAGCCCCCTATGATCTTTTATTTTAAAGCATTCTTCCCAATTCTTTCAATGAATTTTACGTTCGTTGTTTTTGCACCCTAGAAAAAACGCCTCGTCATTTTCTCAATTTCAGTGATCAAGTATCTTGGAAGTAGAAAGCACTGCATGGAATATCCCGGGATAGCCTGGATAACCACTTTAATTAACACTTCTTTCCCTGCTTGCGTGAGGTATTGCTCTTTGATGAAGTTTGTAGAATTACAAACAAACAAAATAAAATGCAGAATTATAAATGATCAAGTAAAAGTTTCAATGTAGCTGATAATAGGGTATTTATAGCTTCATACACCTCATGAATCAGTCAGAAGTAAGTTACAAACTATAACAAAATAATCGCTTTCTAGTTTATATTGTATTGCAAGTGATCAGCAGGCTGCTGAGGCTTCCATACTGTTAGCAGGCTGCTGGTGTCTTCATATCATCAGCAGCTTGTGCACTCAGCATTTCTTTCAGCCACTTGAAGTCTGGAAGATCTTTGAAACTCCCAATTTATCTTGTAGATAAGAGAAAAGAGGTGCAACCAAGGCCTTGGTGAGGATGACAACTATTTGTTCTTTTGTAGTGACTGGAAGGAGTTTGATAAGACCTGATTTGACTTTGTCTCTCACAACATGGAAGTCAATGTCAATATGTTTGTTTCATTCATGAAAGACAGGATTGTGAGCAATGTGCATTGCACTATAATTTGTAAATCATGTAGTATATAGATAAGCCACTGGATTTCACAAACTGCATTTTCCATGGCCCTATACTCAGCCTCTGATGAACTTCTATCAATTGTTGTTTGTTTCTTTACCTTCCAGGAGATTGGAGCATCTCCTGGGAACATCATATAACCTGATACCGATCTTCTTGTTTCAGGGCAACCAGCCCAATCACTATCTATAAAACCCTTAAGTACGAGATTATTGTCTGCTGGGAAGAAGATTCCTTGGCCAAGATTGGTTTTCAAGTACCTCAGCAGTCTATAAGAAGCCTTCATGTGATTTTCAGTAGGAGTGTCCAGAAATTGACTTAGTTGTTGTACTGCAAAGGCAATATTTGGTCTGGTAAAGGTGAGATAAATCAGTTTACCTACTAGAGATCTGTATGCAGTGTTATCTTCTAAAAGTGGTGAATCACCATGTTGTAAAGTCTGCTTGGACTCTATAGGTGTCTTAGCAGGATTGGCTCCCAAAATTCATATTCTTCTAGGAGGTTAAGTGTATATTTTCTTTGTGAGATGGATATGCCTTTTGGACATCTAGCAGCTTCAATGCCTAGGAAATATCTCAATTTTCCAAGATCTTTGATTGTGAGCTGCTGATGTAAAGTATCCTTAACTTTTTGAATCAACTCTTCACTAGGGCTAGCAACTATAATGTCATCCACATATACCAATAAGGCAATAAATGACTGTCCTGGCCCTTTTATGAATAAACTATGGTCATGTTTGGATTGAATGAATCCTTGATCCTCCAATGAATTCAATTAACTTGCAATTCCACTGTCTCGCTAGCTTGTTTAAGACCATATAGTGATTTGGTAAGTTTGCAAACTTGGTTTGGTTTAGTTGCTGCACATCTTGGTGGTAACTGCATGTATACTTCTTCATGTAGATCTTCATGTAGAAAGGCAGTGTTGACATCCATTTGATGTAAATTCCAGTTGTTAGTTGTTGTTGCTGCAAGTAAGGTTCTGACTGTAGTAATCTTGACAACGGGGAAAAGGTTTCTTGATAATCAATCCCATATGTCTGAGTGTAGCCTTTTGCTACTAATCTTGCTTTGTATCTCTCTACTGATCCATCAGGATTATGTTTGATTTTGTATACCCATTTGCACCCTATTGGTTTCTTGCATGGGGGCAAATCAACTATCTCCCTTTGATAGGCTAAAATTTACCCCTTAAAAATACATTTATAAAGTGTGAAACTAACTCTAACCAAAGCAGAGTACCGGTCGATTGTTAGAATAGCTACAGGAGTACGAGGTCGATCCCAAGAGAAATGTGGTTGTGAGTACCAAGCGAACGTAAAACTTAGTCTAGCGATCAAAGTTTAGGTGGAGTGTTTATAACTAATGCAAAAAGTAAAGATTATTCTAACGAGCTTCAAATTCTTTGTTCAAAAAAACGCAAAAACCTGGCCTCCTTCCATTCATATCATGTTTGATAGCTTGATTGTTAGATCAAAACAAGTTTTAAAACTGAACGTAGGCTCTTTAACTGTCATGCATCAATAGCATTAATGAATGAGAGAAAACAAAAGCAAACTTACTATTATAACGGGAGATATCTTCGATTACATAAAAAAACTTGATATTACAACGATTTCAAAGAACACCGAACTTCCAATAATTTCCGAGCATTACAACGATACTATTATTACTAAATTTATTTCGCATAAGGCCTTATATACAACCTAAAAACTAAAGAAAAATAAGAAAGAGATATATATATATATATATATATATATATATATATATATATATATATATATATATATATATATATATATATATATGGTGCATCTCATCTCGAGAGATTGTCTAGATCTCCAAATGACATGATTCAAGAGGCATTAGAAAGATCTCATTATTTCACACTCTTATATCCCTAAAAATATCTCTTTTAGGCCTCAAACGTGTCATTACTCGGGATTTTGGTCAACCTATAATTCGCAATAAACCACCAAAATACCAAACGAAATCCGACTTACAATCCGGTTATGGTGTGTTAGATAAATCTAAGGAATTTATGACTGAAATGATATAATAACGCTTGATATTAGAAATGGGTAAAATGTTATGAAAATAATCGTGAATTTTTCCTCATCGCAGGCTCTTGATAAAGCATTAATGAATCTGGCACGATTGGTGATTTCCTTGTTCTTGTGGACCTTCTTAGTTGTGTGGGTTCAGGTGCCTGATGTACAAGGGCATGCCTTTCATTGGATTGATCAGTAGTTGCTGATCCCATTGATGGTTGGTCTACTGATTTATACAGCAGGTCATCAAAACAGTCCATCACTGGCAAAGGAACATGCATGTCAGCAAGATATCTAGGCTTTCCCAAGACCTATTGAAAAAGAGGAAAATAAGTTTCCTGGAATTGAGTATTTCTAGCAAAAAAGATGTCTTTGTTGGTAATATCTAAGAGAATAGCACCCTTGGAGGTGGTTGAATTCCTAAGATAGACACAAGTCCTACATCTTGAGTCAAATTTTGTCCTATACTGCTAAAGTGTGCATGAAAAAACTAAGCAACCAAAAACTTTAAACACATAATAGTCTGGTTTGGTGCCATAAAGAACTTCATGTGGAGTGCTTTCCTTCAGCAAAGGTGTAGGTGTGGCATTAATCAACTTTACAACATGTAAAAGACAAAAACCCCAATATTCAATGGGCAGATTACTTTGGAACCTCAAACCTCTTGCAACATTCAGCAAATGCTGATGTTTTCTTTCAACAATACCATTTTGCTTAGGTGTACTTACACAGGATGTTTGATGCATGATACCCTGTTGAGCATAAAAATTAGTAAGTTGAAACTCTGCACCATTGTCAGATCTAATTACTTTAATAATTTTACGAAGCTGAGTAGAAACATATTTAACAAAAGATTTCACAAGGTCAGAAGCATCAGATTTATGCCTCATAAGAAAAACCCAAGTAAATCTAGAGAAATCATCTACAACAGTGATAAAATATTGTTGTCCATTCACAGTATGCTGTCTCAAAGGACCCCAAATATCCATGTGAACAAGATCAAAAATAGTATTTGAAGCAGTGGTACTTAAAGGAAAAGTATTTTTCTTCAGTTTAGCCATAGGACAGACATAACAAAGATCATGATTACAAAATTTGACATCAGCAGACTGTGAACTGATGACTTGCAGTCTCTTATTAGGCAAGTGTCCAAGTCTGTAGTGCCATAAAAGTGCTTCATCTATTCTATCAGATAAAGTGTAATTCTCTACAGCATTGGTAACAGAAAGTCTTATTTCTGATCCATGACATAAAGTCCTCTCTGTAACTCAGCTGAACCAATCATGTTCTTGATATTGTCCTGCAAAACACACTTGTTAGCAGAAAAAACAGCTGCACCTTTTGTATGATTAATAAAAGAAGGTAAAGGTAAAAGATTATACTTAAAACCAGGAGTACAAAACACATCATGTAGGACCAGTTGAGTGTTGATCCTCACTTGGCCTATATGTGTGATAGAGACATTATTTCCATTAGGTAATCCTATTTTTATACCAGATGAAGGTTTAGGATTACTTAAATGATCTAATGATCCTATAATGTGATCTGTGGCACCAGAGTCCAAGATCCATTGTATTGATCTTACTAAATTTAGGTCACCTGTTCCTGTGGCAGGTGAGTAATGTGTGACAATGTCAGTAGGTTGACCAATAGCAAATCCTGCATGTCTAGGAGGATCATTCAGCAGAGCCATCAACTTGTCAAGTTGCTGTGCAGCAAGATTGGGAAACCCTGGTCCAGCAGACCTTGGTGCAGCAGACCTGTTTGGTGCCTGATCTTCTTCTGCTGATTGCTCTTTTTCTACTGACTGGAATATGGGCCCACTTTAGAGATCGAAACCCCACCCCTACAGATATAAGATGTATGAGAACTTGTTGGATCAGACCTCGAGCTCGTAGGCTGTACCCGATCCTTCTGTCCAACCTCAGATTTGCATTTCACTTGCTTTGTAACAATTTATTAACTTTCTTTGTTCCCGCAACATTTGGCTTGTAATAACTATTTTGATTTATGCTTAACTTTTGCTTGTGGCCATTGCTTTGGCCTTTAATTGAAACTGGATGCTTTTTCCTCTTGACTTTGTGCAAATGTTGTGTATGTTCGCTGTTTATATGCCCGCATGTTTGTTTTGACAACTTGCTTATTTTGCTCGAAAATATCCTATCTTTCGAATTGGGTCCGCACATGGGGGTATTTGGCCTCTTGTTTTGGACAAGACTTGTTCTCATATTATGTAGGCTTGTCAAAAATAACTGAGTTTATTAACTGCGTGCTTACTTGAATGATTTGCTGGTTGTGGCCCCATTGTTTTGATAAAACTTAGAATCACAATTCGCGGGCTTATCGAAAATAACTGCCCATTTTGTATTTGAAATTTCGCCAAGTATGACCCTCTATTTTGAGCGAAGACCGAGCTAGATTACATAAACTCTACTGAAAATTGCATTCATATAACGGCGGTCACATCTCAATAACAAAATAACACGCACAAGAGATAAAATGTAAGATTAGGTTTTTATTAGGCTCACCCCACCATGTTTGGTGAGTTGAAAATTTACAAGATAAGAAAACCTAAACACTCAATTCGTAAACGAGAGAATAGCCATAATCCATAAAGAAAGCAGGCTCATGTCGTAGCCAAGAGCGGCTCAATGTCCCAAACCGATTGTTACATATAATATATTTTGAGATTTTCTGCGTGTCATGGTCGGTTGAGCTCGAAACCGTTCTGGACCTTGAGTATATACATCCCTTTCTTGACCTCGCATGCGATTTGATAAGGACCTTCCCAATTCGTTGTTAGCTTGCCTTTATTGGGTAACAGACCCGCAGCCTTCCTATTCCGTAGGACGAAATCTCTGACCTTAAATGAGTGATCTCCGATTTGCCTATCATGATTTCGCTACACGATTTTCTTGTAATTCACAAGCTGCTATTCATATTTCCTCGGCCAGGTCCAGCTCAATTTGCCTATTAACCAGATTGTCCGTCGGATCATACTTGATGACTTTGATACTCAGGAGGTCCATCTTTATGAGAGTCATGGCCTCCGATCCGTACCTTAGGTCAAATGGTGTCTCTCATATGGGTGTTTTGATTTTGGTTCGGAGAGCCCAAAGTATGATGGGGAGATCGTCAACACATCCACCTACCTTTTCACATATACTTTTCTTCAACATCTTAATAATCTGTTTATTGACGGCCTCGGCTTGATGGTTTCCCTACGGATATGCCACAGAAGACTGACAATGTTTGACATTGTGCTCTTTACAGAAAGTTGAGAACTCGTCTGTTAGGAACATTTTATGGTTTTGATGATGGCCATGCTAGCTGTTATAGCAAGCCTGAAATAAGTCTAAAAGAGAAGCAATGTTTGTATGGGCTTTACTTAGAAGTATGACATGTTGTATAAGTTCAGTCAGACAAGCACTGTAATAGACTGGTAGAACGGCTCAATAAAAACATTGGAACAGCTCAGTGAAGACAGCCAATGAACCAGCTTAGTGAGGTGAAGACCTATGGACTGACTTACAACCAAGGAAGTCTGTGATGACCTTGGGTAAGTCTAAGACTTTTTACAAGTGATGGAATCTATTCTTTAATATAGTGTACACTGATCTCACCTAAATCATGGATCAGTGAAGTACAAATATACATTGGATATCATAAATCAATGAAGAAGGAAAAAATCAAACCGGCTAAGAGGAAGTTCTACCGGCTGACTAAAGGAATAACGGTGAAGGGTATCTCAATGGTGAAGTAATGATCAGAACAGCTAAGTAAGTCAAATATGATACTCATAATATCTGCAATTAAATCAAATATCAAGCAATTAATATAGAATCAATCAAGGACGGATTTTATGATGAACGTTTGAAGAAAATCCAAATCATCAAAATCAAGGAGGATTAAATCAAGCCAGAATCAAGGATGATTCTGAGATTTAAAATAGCCAATGGATGAATTTTTAAATCAAGGAAATCAAGGCTATAAATAGAAGGCATTGACAGAAAAACAAAGAAACAGATAACACACGCAGAAAAATATAAGTGTTGAAACTCTGTCAATTTCACAAGCCTTCTTTTTGAACTAAAAAATAAATCTAGCAGTTCAAACTCAGAGAATAGAGCATCAAATCCACATAAAGTACTGAGTCTAATCATCCCTTTGTGAATCCAATTCACACCAAACTAAAGCAATTGAATCAGTCAGTCTGAGAAGGAATTGCACCATTGAAGTGATAGTTGCTGAAGGATTTGTTCTCAAAGAGCATTGTAGAAGACTGAGTCACTGAAGCTTTTGTAGCCAGGAAGTGGTAGTCTTGAGATTGTGAAGCTTGTGTAGCCAAGGACAATCATAGGTATTGTATTGGTGAAAGACAATAGTGAATTCCTCCAATCATTATAGGAGAAAAGAGGATTAAGGGATTTGATGTAAGTCAACTTGATGATGCATTTCACGATGTTTTATCCTCATTTCTCATGCATTTATTGATGTTCTTGTATCATTTCAAGTCATTTATTTCTTAGTTTCATCCAAATGTGTAGATAGTAATTATTATATAAAATATCACATTTTGATAGGTTTTGTACCGGTTATAGTAACCGGAGAGTCATGTCGGGTTTACGCTTGGTATTTTGATGATTTATTGCAAGATTACAGGCTAACCAAGGGCCCGAGTAATGACATGTGTTGAGCTTAAACACGTCTTTTTATGGCTAGAAGAGTGTGCCGGAAGCTAACGAATTCAAACGGATCATTTGTCCTTAGTGCTTCTACCGTAGCCTATCTTCAACGGATATTTGACCCTACATAGAAGCATTTTCTAAATAATATTCCTTCATGATAGTTGTAGATCGAGAAACTATTTTTCCAACGCACTTTGAATCACGTCAATCGGAGGTCTACAACTCAAGTTATGGCCATTTTACCAAGCTTCTGTGAAGAACTAGCCTATTACGGCCCGTGCCGGAGCGTCGCAGAAAGATGTCAGAGATATTTTAGTAATACCGGCGCTCACCGGAACTATTGTGGCACACGCCGGATCGTCGCAGATAGCAGTTTCAGCATATAAACTCCAATTTTATTCATTTTATCATCATCTTCTCCGAACCCAATCTTCCCCCCCCTCTTCTTGTTCTTCCAGGCACACCCCATTCCCCACGGGGCTCTCTCCTAGCCAAAATTTCATAGACTTTTAGCTCTTAACATCATTGTAATGATTAAGTATTCATTAGTTTAATCCTTGGATTACTTTTGTGGAAGCAAGATACTCACCTTGGTGTAGCAAACTCCATGGAAATCTTTTGAGGTTGAAAGCTTCCAATTTTGAGTCATAGCTTGTGATTGGGTAAATTCTTAATCTTACTTTGATTTAAGTGTTCTTATAACTTTGAATGTTAATTTTGACATGTTGGTGTTCTTAGTTATGAGTGGAAAGTTTACACTAGCCAAGATGATGTTGTTGTGATAGTTATTAATCTCTATTAGTTGATTGGGGATGTTAGTTCATATATTCATAGATTTATGTGTTGTTGTTATCTTTTCCTATTTGCAATGTATTGCTTGTTGGTGTTGGATTGATCACCTAGCACTAGCACACACACACTTAGTTGAGACCGAAAGGAGATATTAGGTGTGGGAGAAGGAATAGGAAAACCGGAAGGTAAAATTGACCTTAATTGGAATTTGATTTCTTATCCGGGGAGTGTTGACATTGTCATTGCATTCAAGTGCTTATCATACCGATTCATTAGGTTTAGGACACCTAGACCAAGGAGGAGGTATAGAGTAATTTCATACACTCGTAAGAGGGGAAATTACTAGCTTAGAAGTGCACCGATAACACACACTTGAACACACATTGGAAGGTTGGTAGAATATCATCCCCATGATGCTAATAGAGGTTTGCTTGATCATTGCATTGTCATGGCTAGGCTTTTTATTATTTTATCATCCTTTGTATTAGTAGAATCATAGATACATTTACCTTCTTGTTAATTTGCGACTTAGATCAAGATAATAATAGCTTTTTGGTGTTCAGCCTCACAATCCTCATGGATACGACCTTGACCACTTACTGGACTACAATTGACCCGGTACACTGCCGGTAAGATTGGACACCTAGAAAGTCTCGATCAGGATTCCACCACACTGAACCACTATAAACCTTTGTGTTCTTTTACTTTCTGCACTTTACTTTACAGCATTTCGTTACTGCATTTTATTTATACTCTGTGTGTGCTTGAACTGCTTTGAAACAACTTTTAAGAAGGGACTTATCTGCTGCCCAAAAGCTTTTAAAATAAGAAAAGTTTTTGAAATTCCAGTATAGTCATTCACCCCACTGACTATACTTTCACCCTTCTCTGGGACCAACAATTGGTATCAGAGCAGTGTTCCTAGTATCAGAACCTATTCAGATCTGATTTCTAGTAACAAGGAGATCACATACTTTCAAAGTAGTTTTCAAATCTGTGTTTTACATATACATCTTTTTGTCTGTGACTATGGACTCTACAAATTTCATGTCTAAAGCTACCTGTATTCAATGATAAATTTTTTGATTAATATAAAATAAAAATGTTATCTCATCTTGCAGCAACTCATAAGGAGATGCTAGATGTCATCAATGATGGTCCCATCAAAATCACAATTGTGGAGACCTCAGGTCCAAATCAAGGCAATACAATTGAAAAGCCTAAGAAGGATTGGACCAAGGATGATAGAAGAAGAGCAAATCTAGATTTTGTTGCAAAACATATGATCTTGAAGACTCTGGACAGTAATATGTTCATGAGAATGAAAGATTGCAAAACTGCAAAAGCTATGTGGGATAAAGTGGCTCTTGTCAATGAAGGATCAGAGGCAATCAAAGAATATAAACTATCTGTTGCAAAACAAAAGTTTGAAAACTTCAAAATGAAGATAGGTGAATCTGTTGATCAAATGGATAACAAATTCTCAAACATCATCAGTGAACTATAACAACTTGGTCACAAATATCCACAAAAAGAAGTCTGCTTGAAAATCTTGAGAGGTCTACCTGAAAGATTGAAGATCATCGCATCACTGCTTAATGGCACGTTGGATCTTGCCAATACTGACACACTAACCTTAATGTCACATCTGAAAGCTCAAGAATTCAAGTTGAACAATGAGGAAGGTGCACCAGCAGAGCCAAACGAGGCCATTGCACTGGTAGCACCCCAATAGAGTAAATCAGCAGAGTCAACCAGCAAAGAGACTTAAGAACTGAAAGAACAAGTGGCATTGTTAATCAAAAGGTTTGACAGATTCAATAACAGACATGGTAAATGAATCTCTTCATCAAATAAGAAGTCAAATTCAAGAAAAAATGTGAATAAAAATGATGATGAATATAGATGCTTCAACTGCAAAAAGAAAGGACACTTCAAGGCTGATTGTCCAGAAGAAAAAGACAAAGATGAAGAAAAGAAGAAATACAAGTCATCAGAAAAAAGAGAGCAAGAAAGCATTAAAACTGAATCCAGCAGTGAAAGTGATAAAGAATCATCTGATAATGACTCGGATGATGGTGAAGGCACCAGCTCAGACAATAACAAAGCGTGTTTATGTCTAATGGCTAAGGATATTAAAGAAACAAATGTACTATCTAGTTCATATTCCTTTAATGCATCCACATCTGACACTGCACAATCTTCTATCTTCCCACTAGATTTTGTAAATCTAATTCAAAATCTCATGAGTAGATTTGAAGGAATTCAAACAGCTCATGAAATTCTAGAACAAGAATGAAATGATCTAAATGAGGAAAACAAAAGATTAAAGAAAGAACTGGATAAGTTGAAAGCTAAATCATCTAGTAAGGAAGAACACTTAGCAAGTCAACAAGCATTAGATGATCACTCATCTGGAGCTAACATACCATCTTAGGAAACTCCCCTACCAGCTGAGGTCACCACTGCACTACCTAATGCACCAGCTTACAAACCCCCAAAAAGGTTTGGATCCAGATATGGTCTTGGCTACAATAGTCAAGATGAGAAAGGAAACAATTGACAACACAAATCTGAACTAATGATCATAACTGGGCTTAAATTCAGAAAAAGACAGACCATAATTTCAACTACTCATCCTGCACCAGTGAAGTCAAAACCTAGTACAGTGAAACAACCAAGTAAATCATCTTACCAGCCTATTAAGAGCAAACGTATACTGAGAGGAAAGGGCAGACTTTACCTCTCAGAAGATGATTGGAATGTTCCACCTCCAAAATACAAGAGAAAACTAATTTATACAAGGACAAATGTATTTGGGAAAGCCAGAAAAGGCATGGTCCTGGATACAAAGGGCAATATGAAAACAGGTCATCTACGGTGGTTTGGAAAGTGAAACAGGATGCTAAGACACCAAAAGATAGATAAATGTATCCGAATACTTTTAGTAAATCTATTAGAAGATATTCATCCATGCCTTATACATAAGATGTTGATGACTTCAACCCTCCAAGAAGAAAATCTTTTGGATATACGTTTGGAGTAGGAGGCATGACTGCTAACAGGTATGGGCCCAAACAGTGTTGGGTACCTAAACTTGCTTAATTTGTTTTGTAGGATGTCTGGTACATAGACAGTGGATGTTCTAGACATATGACAGGCAATAAAGGATGGCAGACTGAATTCAAAGCATTTGATGGACCCAAATTTACGTTTGGAGGCAAAGAAAACCCTGGCAATATTAAGGGGGAAGGCATCATGAAAAAGAACAATCTAAAGATTTAGAATGTGGCATATGTCAAGGGATTGAACTTCAATCTTCTAAGCATTAGTCAATTCTGTGACAAAGGCTACAATGTGCATTTCAACAAAGAAGGATGCAAAGTGATTCACAATCAAACAAGCACAGTTGTACTTGCAGGAAAAAGAGAAGACAACATGTATGTGGTAGACTGAAAGATAGAAAAAGCAGAAACATGTTTGCTTTTCAAGAACAAACAATCACCTAGATGGATTTAGCATAGAAGGCTAACTCATCTGAATTTCAAGACAATCAGCAAGCTAGCAAAGAACAAACTTTTGGAAGGCCTACCTGAAATCATATTCAAGAAATAAAGTCTATGTGATGCATGCCGGAAAGAAATCATTACGATATACAGTGAAAGGAATGCTTTTGAGTGCACAAGTCATTGATGATATGAAGACACCAAAGAAACTGGATAGTATAAAGCCTCTTTGACAAGATGGAAGCCTCAAAGACTTCTTGATCACTTTCAGTGTGATGTAAACTAAGAAGCGGTTATCCTGTTATTGTTTGTTATAACCATTTGTAACTTATTTCTGACTGATCCATGAGGTGTATGAAGCTATAAATACCCCATGATGAGCTGCATTGTAATTAACTTGTAACTTTTACTTGATCAATAATAATTCCGTATTTTATTTTGTGTTTGTAATTCTACAAACTTCATCATGGTATCAGATCAGAAATTTGAGAATTTCTAAATGCTTTCCTATGTTTCCCCTTCAATCTTTGAAGAATCTTGAGAGTTTTCTTCATGTTTTCTTAGTTTTCCATTTCTTGAGAGTAAATTGTCATCTCTTTCTCTATTTTCTGATCAATTCTTGATCAATTTTTCACTATAATTGTTGATTTGTGATCAATTCTGGATTTCTTGATCCATGGCAGCTAAGAAACAAGAAATAAGTCCCTCCAGTCCATTCTATTTTCATCAAAATGATGGCAGCTAAGAAACAAGAAATAAGTCCCTCCAGTCCATTCTATTTTCATCAAAATGAGAATCCTTCTCTGGTTCTTATTTAGCCATTGATGAATGGCAACAACTATAATCCATGAAAATGTCCATGGAGATGGTGTTGATCACCAAGAACAAAATTGGCTTCATAGACGGCACTATTAAAAGTCCATCAACAGACTTTCATGCATGGAGACAGTGTGATACAATGGTGAGATCATGGATCTTAAATTCTGTTGAAAACACCATTACACAAAGTTTGATGTATTTCAAGAATGCACATGCAGTTTGGAAGAATCTTGAAGCAAGGTTTTGAATGTTGATGCATTAAGACTAACAGATGAAGCAAATTAAAGAAAAACATTTTCCATTAAGAGTTCATATATATAGCAAATGAGGTAACTTTTGTGCACAATCTAAATTACATAGAATTCAGAATTCACTCAAGAACAAAGCATATTGATGTGAGCATCATCTCATCAGAGATCATGTGGAGAAAGGAGATGTCATTTTGAGGTACATTTCTACAAAAGAACAATTGGCTGATATATTCACAAAACCACTCAGTCATGAAAGATTTTGTAAGTTAAAAACTGAGTTGGGAATGATTGAAATTGATTAAGTTACAATGAGCAGCTAACTGGAGAGTGACTTCACCAGCTGACTGAACCTTTTCCATTTTGGGTGCGCTCACTTGGCAGGTAAGGAACTGGTACCAGTGAAGTCAACTTCACCGATTGTAGGAATAGTTGTTTTGTTACAACAGCTCAGTAAATAGGTTACTACACCGGCCTAGTGATCAGCCAAGTCACTCAACCGCTAAGTGCAATGGAGAAAACAGAGAAGTGAAATGAATCAGTTTTTACACATGTGGAAAATCAGAGATTTATGGAGCTTTTATTTTGTGAAGATTATACACATGGATTATACTTAATCAGACACAAGGATTATTGTATGGAGGTTTTTTTTTACAAGAGAGAATGACGGCAATGCCTTGATTCCTGGGCACTATCATTACTTGCCTCAATCCACTCTCCCACTACACTCAAGAACCATGATTTATATACACAAAATCACGCCATTACTCCACCAAAATCTCTCCATATTCAACCGTGTTCACACTCTTATATCTCCACTATATAATCAACACTTTGGTTTTCCATGGACTCTTTACGCTATCATTGAAATTCCTACATCCTATTTACTCAAGAAATTTCAAAGCTTTTTCCCTCAAAAATCTCAGAAATTGCCTCATCTTCCTCAATCGCTAAGTCCAGAAAACACTATGAAAGGTCCATTGTCACCGGGTCATTCTTCAGATCCGAGCACTATCTCACCCAGTGCAACAACGACCCCCAAGATCACTGATTGTTAGATGGGTGTACTAACCTAGGGTTAATGACCTTTCTTAATCCTCCGACCAATGGAATTTGCTATGAAGCCCTAATTTCGTTCTGGCAAAATGCAAAATTTGTCCCAGGAAAGAAGAAAGGATCACCGGACAACATTACAAGCAATATGTTTGGACGGGAACTGGTAGTCACACCAGGTCTACTCAATAGGTGTCTCAAAATCTCCAACACTGGACCCTCAGCGATAAAGAATGTGGAAATCAACACTGATACATTCTAGACGGAGACAACCATGAATCCTAGTCTTGCAGCCAAGAAATTCAATTGTCCAAGATCGGCACTCAAGCAGCCGTTCGAAGAATTTGCTTACTTGATTATCAAGAGTATTGAAGGAAAGAAAGGATCCATGCATGGCATGACGGAAGTAAGGACCAGACTTATGGCCATTATCTATGAGGGCCTTGAGTTCAACTGGTCAATTTTCTTTTTCAACAGATTGAAGGAGCAAATACAATGGGAAATTGATACTGGCAAGTTGGCGGCAAAGAAAGGACATCATAAGAAAGACATTTTCTTGGAGAGGAAATCCTATGGCATTCCTCTACAATTTCTGTTTGATCAGATGAAGGTAAAACCCATTCAACTGCACTAATTGCATGAGGCAAAAGTAATGTTTACTTATGTAAAGGAAGACAAGAAAAGGAATCAAGCTAAGGAAAGTGGTTATTGATCTAGGAGAAGGACAAGATCCAACACAAGGAATGTAAGAATAAATGTTGGAGGACCAAGAATTGTTTAAGGTCCTACAACAATTTCTGATGAAACAGAAGAGGAACGGGATGAGGAAGCTTACCAACTGACTTCAGATGAAAATGAAGAGGTAAAAGATGATCATCCTACTGATGATCAATAAGAAAAATAGGATTCTGATGATAATCTGACACTCCAAGATATTATACAAAGGAGTAAGGCTGAGAGTGAACAGCAGCTGAGAGGACCAGATGAGAGAGTACCACCAGCAGACTCAACAAGGGCCACAAGCATTGATCAAAGGGGAATGACAGCTAAGAAAGTTGAAGCTTCAGCAGATGTAGATGAAGCAAAGTCCCAACCAGAACATGGAGAATCATCAAACCCTCAACAATCTCTATCCGACATAGAGATTGAAGAAGAAAGTGAGGAAGAACCAGCTGATGCAACTGCACCAGCATAGGCACAACCTACCATTGATGATCCAGACAGATATTTTTATCTGAACATTAACCCTCTAATTGTGGACATGGAAAAACAAACTCTCAGTAGAGAGAATCTCCAAACAGTATTGCGAAGTCCTTATACCTCCATGGAGAAAAAGATTGAGGCTCTGTTCAGCCACATTGAGGTTCAAGATGTTGTGATGGAAAATCAAGGTGATCTGCTAAGCCAGATGAATTCAATGATCACACAACATGTACATAGAAATCTAGAGCATCTAACGAGTGAAGTTGATGACAAGCATAATACAGTGATTGACACACTGGAAACTCACTCTCAACAGATTGAGGCTATTGACAGCAATCTAGATCATGCCATCCAACAACTTAACACAATCATAACAGTGTCTAAGGCCACAAACAAGATTCTGGAAGAGAGATATGATGCAACCAAAAAGGGAGAAGGTAGTGATAAGCCTGAGAGTTCAAAAGGTAAGGGCACTGAAAGCACAAGGAAAAACATCAGGTTTATAAAGAAAAAGTAAACTGTAACAAGTTTCTTTATTTTATTCTGTTTGAACATCTTTATGCCCTTTATGGATGAATAAAATTGTTGAGTTTTATTCTAATTTTTAAAACATAAGTGTTTGACTTTATATTCAGGCTTATGAGGGTTTTGGCATCATCAAAAAGGGGCAAATTGTTAGGAACATTTTATTGCTTTGATGATGGCCATACTAGTTGTTATACCAAGCCTGAAATAAGTCTAAAAGAAAATCAATGTTTGTATAGGCTTTACTTATAATTCTGAAATGTTGTATAAGTTCAGTCAGACAAGCACTATAATAGACTGGTACGACGGCTCAGTAAAGACATTAGAACAGCTCAATGAAGACAGTCAAGGAACCAGCTCAGTGAAGTGAAGACCTATGGACTGACTTACAACCAAGGAAGTCTGTGATGACCTTGGGTAGGTCTAAGACTTTTTACAAGTGATGGAATCTATTCTTTAATATTATTTACACTGATCTCACCCAAATCAAGGATCAGTGAAGTACAAATACACATTGGATATCAGAAATCAATGAAGAAGGAAAAACAGCAAACCGGCTAAGAGGAAGTTCTACCGGCTGACTAAAGGAATAATGGTGAAGAGTATCTCAAAGGTGAAGTAATGATCATAACAGCTAAGTAAGTCAAATATGATACTCATGATATCTGCAATTAAATCAAAGATCAAACAATTAATGCAGAATCAATTAAGGACGGATTTTATGATGAACATTTGAAGAAAATATGGATCACCAAAATCAAGGAGGATTAAATGAAGCTAGAATCAATGATGATTATGAGATTTAAAATAGCCAACGGACGAATTTTATATCAAGGAAATCATGGCTATAAATAGAAGGCATTGACAGAAAAAACAAAAAAATAGATAACACACGCATAAAAATAAAAGTGCCGAAACTCTGTCAATTTCACAAACCTTCTTTTTGAACTAAAAAGATAAATCTAGAAGATCACACTCGAGAGAATCCAATTCACACCAAACTGAAGCTGTTGGGAATAAAATTTAAGTTTTGATGATGATTCATCTTATTCAAGAACATGTTTGTTTACACCCATTGATGAAGTGCTGAGACTTGCAGTTATAGTGAAAGGCTAAAAGATGTCTAGAACTGAATGTATAAGTTTTACTAGAGTCTAATAATTGTATAGGTTATATCAGACAAGCACTGTATTAGATAGAAGTGTCGTAAAACTGAAAACTGGAAATCATCTAAGAAACTAGAAAGAAATTTATCTGAAACTGACTTAGAATACACCAAGAACTGACGTTAACTCAGAACTAAAGAAAGTAAGTTCGCTCAGGGACACATACTCAGTTGACTTATCTAGGAGATAGAAGAACTGAGGGTTCAAACTCAGTTATTGAAGATCGAAGAACTGAGGGTTCACACTCAGTTTATGAAGACCAAGTCCAGACTATAAAGTTAGACTTCAGGCAAGTTTGTGGTGACCTGAACTGACTTTATGGATCTTGTATGAAGACCTAAGAATCATAAGGACAATGAACTCTTAGATGATATTTGCTTATGGTGTACTCTGATTAAGTCAATGATAATCAGATGAAAAACTGGAGTACTGATATTTGAAAAAGAATAAAATCTTAGTTAATGCTCCAAGTCAGTCAAGAAACTGACAACTGACGAACTCAGTATAAAATTGATCAGGAAACTCAGTTTTATAAGTCAGTCATCCAACGAACTGATAGTACGGTTGAACGTTGTAAAGAAAGCAATTCTATTGGATGAAATACTGACAAGTCAGAACGGTCACAAAATATAGCCATTACAAGATAGACGTTGATACAATTCAAATTTAAGCGAAATGAACGTTGGACCTCACACTATAAATAGAGGAATTTGCACCAAGGATCAATACGAAGAATTAACAATATTACAAGCAATTTGTGCAAGAGTCTAGTTCATTCGATTTATTGTCTATATCTGCGCTAACAAGATCAATCAAGAATTTCTTCAAGTGTTCAAGCTACACAGAATTTATTCAGAATCTGACACTTTGAAGAACCACAAACAAGAACCCAACTTTGATTCTTAATCAAAGATTCAGACTGTGAAGCAATCCGGTGAAGGATTTGCCAAGGACAGTTGTATCAGCAGTCGGCTAGACTGTGTTTGTGGTGGTAGCTGGTGAAGAGGCATACGTAACCCTTCAATGACCAATAGGTCAAGCATTTGAAGAGCAGCAATCCAACCTGTTCTTTGACTGTTTAGATAGTGAAGCTAGGATTAGCCAAGGACTATTGTTTAGGACTTTTTGTAACAGCTCACCTCAAGAAGTTCTAGTGGAATTTTCCTCCTACACCACAGGGGAAGAGAGGACTGACAGGATTACACCACCTGGAACCTCTATAACTCGTGTTTTATTTACTTTAAGCACTTACATTCTTTTACAACATTTAATTTTGTTCATACAGCATACTGATGAACTGATTGGTACATTGAATCACAGCTCATAAACTGACATTCGTCAGAATTCAGTTTAGCACACTCAGCATTCACAGAGAATAACAAGATCAAGAAAAAGGCTAAAAATTATATCCACTGCCGGTTGACTTAGCTTGTTTTAAGTCAGTTTTGACTTAGACTCAGTTCAGTCAGCTTAACTCCGCACAAGTTTTAACTGAACCTAATTCGCCTAAAATCTAGTTTTTTGTGGCAAGTTTATTCACCCCCCCCCTCTAAAATTGTGTCAGCCTTTCCAAGGGACCAACAGAAGCAATTGAATCAGTCTGTCTGAGAAGGAATTGCACCCTTGAAGTGATAGCTACTGAAGGATTTGTTCTCAAAGAGCAGTGTAGAAGACTGAGTCACTGAAGCTTTTGTAGTCAGGAAGTGATAGTCTTGAGATTGTGAAGCTTGTGTAGCCAAGGACAATCATAACTATTGTATTGGTGAAAGACAATAGTGAATTCCTCCAATCATCACAAGAAAAGAGTGGATTAAGGGATTACACCACCCTGAACCACTATAAACCTTTGTATTCATTTACTTTTTGCACTTTACTTCACAGATTTCTTTACTGCATTTTATTTATACTCTGTGTGTGCTTGAATTGTTTTGAACCAACTTTTAAGAAGGGACTTATCCGCTGACCAAAAGCTTTTAAAATAAGAAAAAAATTTGAAACTCCAGTATAGTCATTCACCCCTCTATGACTATACTTTCACCCTTCTCTATGACCAACACCATCCCTGAACTAAGGCCCGTGGTCTAATATCACTACTCACGGGATCCCAAATCATGACCATATCTGGTCGTGTAAGAAGTAGACCGCATTCTTTGCTCCTGTACTTGCCATTGGGTTGGCCTCGATCCATTTAGTAAAGTAATCGACCACCACGATAACATACTTGCAGCTACCCCTTCCCGTTGTGAATGGGCCGATTAGATCAAGTCCCCACATGTCAAAAGGCCATGAAGAAACCACAATGCTCTGCTCTACTGGCGGCAACCTTGGTATGTCCGCATGCATCTGGCATTCAGGACATTCTCTGACAAGTTCTTTGGAATCCCGTATGATTGACGGCCAGGAATAACCTACGGTCATGACTTTTTGCGCTAAAGAGCGGATAGCGGGGTGGTCCCCACACACTCTCCGATAGAGTGCTGCTAGAATTTTCACACTTTTCTCTTTACAGACACATCTGAGCAATGGTTTAGAGATAGATCTCATGTATAGTATCCTATTGTCGATGATGCATCTCGCTTCCCATCTTTTGAGAGCGCATGCTTTATCCGGATCCGCGGTCAAGGTGCCCGATTCAATGTACGCTTGAACCTCGTCTATCCAACATGGAGCCGGTGTTGGTGCATCGATGTCTATGATTTCGGATTTCTCTGTTGTAGGAACCGAGAGATATTCTACCATGATCGAAGGATCTGCAATTTCTTCGTCTAAAGAGAGTCTTGATAGGTAGTCTGCCCGTAAATTGTTCTCTCTGCTCGATCTTGATGAACTCACAGTAGTCGAAGTCATTTTTCTTTCATTGGACAATCTCACGATATTTTTCCAGGATGCCACATCGTGTTTCATACCCCCTGATATTTGTTCAACTATGAGTTGAGAATCACAGTACACTTCGATGTTTTTAACCCTCATTTCTCTTGCGAGGTCTAGCCCGGTGATTACAGCTTTGTACTCAGCTTGATTGTTCGTTGCCCGGAACTCGAACCTCAGATCCTTTTCGATTTCCTATGTTGTTCCCGGCTCAAATAAGATAATGCCCGCCCCGCATCCCTTCTGATTAGACGCTCCATCCACATATAACTACCAGCAAATTTTTGGTTTTTGCGGAGCCGGTGCGGGGTTGGCTGGTATGGGGAACCGGGCTGCTCCGTAGTAAAACTTGTCTCGATGATAAAATCTACTAAGGCTTGAGCCTTAATATTTTGTCTGGGTTGATTCTTAATGTCAAACTATGTGATCTCGATAGCCCACCGAAGTTTACGACCTGAGAGGTCGGGTTTGTGTAATATATGTCGCATGGGGCAATCCGTTAAGACAATTATTGTGTGTGAAGTAAAATAGCCCCAAAGTTTCCAGGCAGCAATGACAAGCGAGTAGGATTATTTTTCCACATTAAAGTAACGACTCTTCACCGGACTGATAGCCTTTCTTACATAATACACGGGATTTTGGAGGGGTCCGGCCTACTTTACAAGCACAGCAGCTACAACCCGATCAAAGGCCGCTAAGTACAAGAACAAATCAACTCCCTCTGCGGGACTAACTAGAATGGGTGGCTTCCCCAGATATTCTTGAGGACCTGAGAGGCCTTGGAAAATTCCTCATCCCATGCAAATGTCTTGTTGACCTTGAGAATTTTGAAGAAAGGGAGACATGTCTCAGCTGAATTTGATATGAACTGGCCCAAAGTGATGATTCTACCATTAAGTCTCTGAACATCCTTGATTGTGGTCGGTTCCCGCATGTTCAGTAGTGCTTTAATTTTTTTAGGATTAGCCTCGATCCCATGATGACTAACCATAAACCCTAAAAACTTGCCCGCACTACACCAAACATGCATTTGGCCGGGTTGAGCTTCATTGAGTGCCTTAGAACGTTCTCGAAGTTTTCCTTGAGGTCGGTAGTGTGACCGCCACTTAGAGATTTCACGACCATGTCGTCTATGTATGCCTCCATATTCTTCCTGATCAGCAAGCTGAAAACCTTATTCACCATCATTTGGTAGGTTGATCCCACGTTCTTAGCTCGAAGGGCATAATTTCATAATAATATAGACCCCAACCGCTCTGAAGGCCGTTTTCTCTTTGTCGTACTCAGCCATTCTAACCTAATGATACCTAGAATATGCATCCAAGAAGCTGAGTGTGTCAAAACCGGCAATGAAGTCGACTAACCGATCGATCCTAGGAAGTTGATAAGGATCTTTCGGGCAAGCCTTATTGATGTCAGTGAAATGGACGCACATTCTCCACTTGCCATTGTGCTTCTTCACCATTACAACATTTCCTAGTGTTAAGGGTGATTTTATGCGATTTATAACGTTATATTTTATAATGATTTCCTCCATATTCGTATTATTTGCATAGAAAGTAAGGGTTTAATCGAGATATTGAGCAAATGAGTTTTAAAAGTCTTTAAGTGTAAACTTGAGCTAATTTCGTGATTTTATTGGTAATTATCTATGGTTTTACACTTTGCGTGTTTTTATGGTTTTTTAGGTACGCGAACATGTCATAAAAAGAGATCTAAACGGAAGGAAGAAGATGCAAGTCAAACTCGGAATGGAGAAATGGAGATGAACGAGCGTTTGGAGTCCCGCCCATCTGGACGGGCGTTTGAAAAAAACTGAATCAAGCGCCCGAGGGTGGACGGACGTCTCAAGATATGGATGAGCATCCGTCGGAAGAAGTAACTTTGAGAGTTCTCCCAAATTTCTTTGAGCAGCGTCCTGATTTAACATTCTCCCAAATTTGCTTGGCCCGACTCGAAGAATTCATTCAAGATTGGACGGGCGTCCATCATGTCAAACGAGCGTCCATGAGCCGACCTACCATAAACCGACTTAAAACTCTATATATATGTGCGTTATTTCAACCCTAGAGATACAATTTTGATACCAGCCGCATAAAACCCTAGAAACGCAAGCGGGCGCGGCTCGGTCGACCGAGTGCTCTTGCTCGGTCGACCGAGCCCCACTTTTGTTTTTTTTAATATTTATTTTCGTTCGTTCATATTCTGAAGATGATTTGAAGCTTTCTGGAGCAAGCGTGTGAAACTTTTCTGTAGCGTTTTTATTTCTTCCTTTGGATGATTTCGTGAGTTTTAATTAAAGTTGTTTCTTTTGTATGATTATGTGTTATGCAAATTTATATCGAGAGATGTTTTGCAATTGATGTTTACTATGTGACGAGAGTCGGTGTAAACCTAGATCACCATAGGAAAGATTGAATCTTTAACCTATAAGTAACGAGAGTTGATTAGGTTGAATATCTAGATTGTTAGATTGAGAAATCTTGCACCTTGGTTTGAAAGCGTTAATCTTTAAGATCGAAAGATAAAAGATTGATAGGCGAACTTTTCTAAGAGATTAGGAGTTCATACCTTTGATTGGTGAATCACATCTTTATTAAATCTTCACTAAATAATCTAGAGAGGAAACTAAGGGTTGCGGGATGGTGGATCATCGCTTGTTCTATGTTTAATCGCTATAGTCATTATCATGCTTTTATAAGTTTTATCGTTTTTCTCGTTTGTAGTTTAGTTATGTTCGCAACGATCTTTTCTGGCTTTGGACTGACAATCCTCTGTCCAGTTTACTTTTCGTTTTGTTATTTTAGGTTTTAATAATAATAGTATCAATCTTAGGAAAATTAATCAAACTGGATACCCCGATTCCCTGAGATCGACTCCGGTATTAATCGCTATACTACGATCCCTACACTTGGGGTATACCGGATTTATAAATTTATTACTTGTTTATTTTTAGTAGATAAAATCCGAGACACCTAGCAAAGTGAGATAGGCTAACTCTCTCATTATTCCCGATTGGAGAAGCTTCTCGACCTCTACTTTTACTGCAGTCTCTTTTTCGAGTAAACTGTCGAGCCCGCTGCTGTATTGGCTTAAAGGTGGGGTTGACGTTCAAATGATGTAGCACGACCTCAGGCTCAACGCCTCTCATATCTGTCACTTCCCACACAAAGGCATCAATGTTGGCCTTTAGCTGGGCGATCAGAGCTTCCTTTTCTGTTGTGGTTAGATGAGCTCCAATTTTGACTTTTTGGTCAGGGTAGGCATTGTTAATAACAACCTCGACCAGCTCACCGTCGGTAGTGAAGTCTGCCTCATCTCTGACTTGTAAGGTGTCACACTCAACTTTAGAAGGGATGAGCTATCTGACGATGTTTATCACGCTCGCATCCGGTGCAGCGCCTGGCTGCTCAATGCGGGCCTTTTTACTCTTTGTCCTTGAATGCTAAATGAAGGTGAGGATTGTTACAGGCTCACTGACTGACACCCCAATTATATCCCCCACACAAAACTTAGCCTGCTGATGCGTGATAGAAGCAACCATCTAACCTGCCTCAACACCGGAGCTCTTAGAATCATGTTATAGTTTGATTGGAGATCTACCACAAGAAATGTTACCGTTTCGGTTCAAAAAGGTGCGTAGTCTCCCATTTTCACATCTAGATCAATGGCCCCATTGACTTGGATTCGGTGATTGGTAAAACCCCCAAGAGTGCCATTATGCGGCCTAAGATTGGAGTCGCCAAAGCCGAGTTCCTTGAAACAGCTGTAATACTTAATATCCCGGCAGGCTTCTATATCGATCATAACTACACCTAGCAATGCCCTGTTGATGACCACTGAAATGCTAAGACAAGAAGCCTCCATATTTGTCGCGGTTACCAGTTCGCTACAGGTAAAGGCGAGCGGCTGCTCGTTCCCATGAAGGATGATTGGCTTCTCGACGTGTTTATTGATGGAGCCGATTTTGTGTTTAATCAGGTTGTTGCTGGGAAGACCTTCTGTGATTATGCAAATCTCCCTGTCATACTAGCGTGCCTATCGATCATTTCGATTTGCACCCCCACAATCTCTATTATATCGGTCATGTCGGCCACATGCCAACAACTTCTCAATTTTTCTTTTCAACTGTATGCATTCCCCTGTGGTATGTCCCTTATCGTCGTGAAAGGCACAATACTTGGACTATCACGACGTTTGTCCAGCTTCATGGGGTAAGGATCAGGAAACTCATCTCTTACCTTATTCATCTTTTGGGTATATGAGACTCTGAGGGGAGTCCAGTTGTCCTCCTTAAACTTTCTACGCTTTTTAATATCCGGATCTTTGTTCATGCAGCTATCCCTGAGCAGACTGCGCTCAGCCCGTTGCTTACCCTTATGGGATGACGATGACCCCTCATTCCCTGCCATCGCAATGTACTTCCTTGTCAAACTCAACATTTCCTAAAGATTGGCCGGCAGATTGACAGCTGAAATAAGATTTTAAGTAGCCCGGACATAGCCCTATCTCAAAGCTAGTCAGGACCACATTATCTGCAAGTCCTCTCGTCACTTCGTAGACTTTATAAAATTGCTTATATTAGCTTCGGGTAGACTCGTTCTCACCCTGCCTGACCTTGTGAAGGTCGATATGAGTCTTCTTGGGCCCGCCCACTTATTTGAACTCCGCTGTAAACTTATTCACCAGATCATCCTAAGATAAGATCGATGTGGGAGGCAGGCTGTGGACCCATGAGGCTGCTCTGTCTTGCATGGCACCTAATCACGTGTGAGTCACAAACGTCGATATTACTAGCATTAATACTAGGTACATCGTAGTATAGTAAATGCGAGTCAAGGTCGATCCCACAGAGACAATGCAACTTTAAGTATAAACGATTCTAATCTAATTAAGAAGCGACATAGAGGTGATCATTGACCAACAATAAACATGAAAGAAACTTGGTATTTCTCCCCCTCTTCTCATCGATCTACTAACTTGGATTAGTTAATCTTTATATTTACTTCCCCATATAATTTCCTTAAATTAATCGAGCGATCTTTTGATTTAATTATAAGCTACGGGTGCAACTCCTAACCATATCTACTCCGACCATGGTAGTAGACAATCTATACGCTAGCTACCTTCCTTAATTTGTCCATAATAGTCCATACGCATAAAGAACTAGGATTGCCGATATCGAGCACTAACTCATACCGCTAACCCGCCTAGACAGCAATCGACACTGATCAACACGTTCATAGGGTCCATCGAGACTATGTCCAAATTAACACTTGACTATTCATATTTCGTGTTAATTTTACGATTACAATAATCAGATTGGCCAGATCTAACCTACTGTTAATTAAACATGTTGATCAATGTAGCTGTAATGAATCCTCCAGATTAAGTTTTCTAAATATTACCTCGGTAAATCGGTATAGACCGCCGGTTTACCAAGGTCAGATTTTCTTAATTTTTGATCTACATGGCTCAATTATGATTAATCTAAGTAAATCATGGGGTCGTTAAACATGCATTAACTAAAACACATAAATACGAACAGATCTACCATATTGAAGACAAAATGAACGTTCAAAGCTTTATACCTTCAACAATGGAGATCTAGCTCGATCTACTCAAGCTAGAGATGGTAGAGGAAGGGAGAAAACCAGAAATAACTCCTCAAAATCTTGGAATAACTTTATTTCATCAAATTGTATAATGTAATTGAAGATTCAATAATAAGATATGTAAGATGTTCAGTTCTGCGGCCTTATATAGGTACAACAACTGACTTATGACTCATAGAAACCCTAATCGACCTAGACAATGCGGCAGAATAAATTTCTTGTTCCTCAAGGCCCTCCGGTTTACCGGACCTAGCCCTCGGTAAACTGGGCTGACCTTTCTTCTTTTTCTTCAGCAGATTTCTTCTTGGATTTCTTTTACTCGGCAACATACTTCTTTTAGTCCTGATCCATTCTCCAATGCTCCAGATTCGGAACATCCTATAAAACACATAAAACGAGACAAAACAACACCAAATCTTCGGAGAAATAATGTAGATTCAGAATTATGATCCTAGAAACATACACATAGCATTTAAAATATATTCCATATAATAACGAGCCTATCTATCCTCTCTTGAGCAAAATTCGGGGTGAATAATGGTATCATTAATGGTACCATTTAGAGCGTTATCAAGTACCCCCCCCACTTAGCTTTAGATATTCCCGAGCAAAAAGGCGAAAAAGAAATGACACTCTGATCAATATACAAGTTAATTAATAACAACTATGCTTCACAAAGTCAAGATCAAGATCATGCCACTCATATCCATCAGTAATGCATTAAACACGATTCACGTCATGAGCCAATGTGTGTGTGCAATAACTTTCACAACCGCTTAGTAATGCAGACAATCTCACATTACGTCAACCCGTAGTCGAACTAACCAGTCTCGAACATGTTATTTATTAATCAAATTAGAAAGCAAGGTGGATCAAGAACCGAGTATGTATTACTCTTAGGCTCGCGTTTATAGGTCTATGCAAAAGTCGTGCATCTTCCGCTCTATCGACTCAATTTTTGCCAAAGAAAATATAGATGTATAAATTTCAATGCACTTCTCCTTCTTGGCGGGTGAACTCTCATTGAATTATTTATCCTCACGGTCTCACTCTTGATAAACTACCGAATATGAAATTCCTTTGCTTTTATAAGCGTTGGTGAAACATAATTCAGGGATAAAGCCAGGGTCAACTCTATTCAAAGCAATATGCTATCGACTACACACCAAGGAAAGAGAGTTATACATGCTTAAAATGGTGGTTCATAACAAAATATGTGCTTAATACGCCACTAATTCAGAAGTGGGCACTTACTTTCACTTGTACACCGTGGAACAAAGATGAAGTCAATTAACTCAAAAAGATCAAAGATATCATATTTGTTCGAAATTCTGTCGAAATGAATCAAAGTCTATGTGGTGAACATGATCGGGGTCGATCAGGTTATAATAAAATACTCGACCACCATAAACCAATACTAGCAAGAGGACTAGGCCCATCGTAGTATAGCTATAGTGAATCAAGGTCGATCCCACAGGGAACCAATTATGCGATCATCTTATATACAAACAATTAATTAAACATGTCAAGGACATAGAGGCGGTCTACGACCAACATAAGACAAGAAAAGTAAAGACACGACTCGACACAACGTAATTAACCTCCCCAATTATAGTCTTTATCGCTTGGACCTAGATAATTTATATAATAAATCAACTTATTAACTTGTCAATCCATTTGTATCTATCTTAGACTCTACGGAGTCATCCTCTTTAACTTGACTTAGCACCGGTAAGTCACTAAATCATCGTGATATTGTTACGTGACTTCGCCTTTTAGTGCCTCCATCTCATATAACTCACACGCTATTTACTCTAAGGATGCCGATATTAATCGTACACCTCGCCTAGGCAACATTCCTGTGGTTAGGCGTATTTCCTAAACGATCGCATCGATCTCGTCCTATTAACAATTACACGCACGGTTTCATGTTAATCTACGATTTACGATAACTAGGTGAGCTCAATTTCCAAATACAAAACCTACCTAGATCTCACTGAAAGTCCCGAAGATCATTCATGAGCCAACCTAGAGCCCTATATTGGTATTTCCTAATCATACGCTAATTAAAACAGACGAGAAAAGTAGCCGTAGCCATACCTACTGAGATGATAAATTCTATTAAGTTAACCTAACCATAAAGACGTGGCTGTTTAACGGATGAAAATAGGGCTCGGTCGACCGAATAGGTGGGCTCGGTCGACCGAGTGAACTCATTCGGTCACCCGAATCAATTTCGTCCCCAGATTACATCCCTAAACGTATCTCTCAGCGTTTCATCATACACAACGGATTAAACAGTAATTCGTAAAGCATTCATATAAACTAACTTAGATACACATTAATTAAACAATGCAGATTCATGGATAGAAACTAAGTGTATGACGTAGGTTATGGGATCCTCATAGACAAGGTGTCGCCACATCCCTAACGTCATAGCCTAGATCTACATCATCTAGCTATGAATTAACTAACTCAAACAATAAAGCATAATTGGGGGAATTAATTCATCAAAAGAAAGAAACATAAAATAAAGGCTTACATAGTGCAACCCTTAAATTTCTTTGAAACACCCTCAATAAACTACATTGAATCAAGATATGAATAGAGTGATTTTATTGAATGATATTCTAAGGTATATATTACAATTCTTGTAGCTGCTTGCTTATATAGAGGTTTCTGCCGACTTATGAAGGATCTAGAAGGTAAATACGAAAAAATCCGAAAAGTGACCGAGCCGACATACTCGGTCGACCGAATGGATAGGCTCGGTCGACCGAGCCTCCCTCTGCTCGTGTTAAACGCGCTTTTCGTCTATCTTGTTCCCCACTGCACGCTTGCATGGTGATCTGATTAATCTTTCATTTAATGCTCCGATTTTCTTCCTCTATTATCTTGAGATCCATTGATTGAATGACATTAATCCTCTCGATTTGTCGTGATCTACAAAATCAGCATTTATCGCATAATAAATCGGCTTTTAATAATGAAAACGGCTAAATACCAAATATCATATTAATAATCACTTAACATTAAATAATAAATATAAACATGTGATTTAATATGAAATATATATTATTAATCTCGATTTAAGGTCAACGTTGATGACTTTTACGGGTATAATTTGACCGTCATCAACTATCCCCACTTAGACTTTGATCGTCCCAACAAAGCATCAATAAGTCATTCCCAAGACAACATTTTCTATGGTCAAATCATACTTACACAAGAAACTCAAGTCAACTCATACTAGTCATGCTCATAAGATATCCATTATTCACTCACCGACTATGAATCAAAGTGATGTGTGCATGTGCATTTAGTTTTATATATTCGTGGCAAGATCGTAGTTTATGCTAACTTCAATCTCAACCTACCAACCTCAAAGATTCATACTTCTTATGCCTCGCAATGGTTAGAGCACTAGAGCAATAAGCAAGAGCGTATCTATAGGGATTTTGGACTTGGAGACCGAGTACTACTCAAAGCCTCTTAAAAGTTGAATTTCTTCAATTCTTCATATTTTTCAAATACTATCAATCTCAAGGAAGAAAACTTTTTAGAGTATCCCCCCTATCTTAGATCATGCATAGCATTGAATATTACCACAAGTGCGGGGCTACTTTGGTAATGTTACTACAAGCCCAAAGTCTAACATTTTGCTAAAACACAGTACGCGCTCAAGCTTATTACTCCGCTTTTGTTGGCAAGAAGATAAGAATACATCAGCCAATAAGTATCGTCACTAAGTCTACATAACCAATCATCTATGCAATGTACACATAATTTCTTCAGTTATCATGATTTGCGCGGTATACTCGATTCACAGATTGAGTAATTGAATAATAAATAACTACTTGCAAAAAACGAGCATGAATATCCTTAAATTTACCTAACATAAGTATAAAATGATCACGTACTCATGAAACTTGGTTCCTTTCCTATCAATTCTTAGTTAGAAACTCACAATTATAAGGGTACGAGATACATAATATGGTATTTATTCAATTTTTTCAATCATGTGCCGTTTCATTCAATTTTGAATTATAACATAACATGGCTAAGTCTCCTACCCCCCACTTAAACATGACATTGTCCCCAATGACAAATAAAAATGAGAATTTAAGAAAAAGACTTAGCTCTGGAAACGGCTCTCAAGTAAAGGAACAATATCGGAGTAAATGTCAGCACGTCGTGGAGAAGCAAGTGAAAACCTGTATAAGCAGACAAACTCCACGAAACCGTTAATAACACCATGTCTATGGAAGTTATAAAATAATGTGGCAGCAATGAGGTATAAATACCTAAAAACAGTTTAAGCCACTTTATTTTATACAACCAATGACAAGGGAAAAGAAAAATACTAAATAGAAAGAAAAATAAACAAGCAACTAAAGATGGTGGGCTTCATCTACAACCTCCACCGCCTAAATATTCTTAAAACCGGGTGGAGAAGACAAAGATCAAAAAGCATAACCCCTTGTGGGAAAACACAAGGTGGACTAGATCAACCTTGTATGCAATGTAGTAAAAGAGACATTCCGTAAGGTATAACAGATTCAATGCGACCTATTGGCTAAAGATAAAATCAAATACTTAACGTAGAAACTTCCCGCTTGCATTGGATATCAACAACTTAGGAAGATGTAGCTGCTCCTCGAAGTTACTAATAACCCAATGTATCACGTAAAAGTCATAACCGTCATCAACAAGGTCGGATCGGTGAGATAGTTCAGAACAAAACTTATCAGCTAGAAATCCGGATAGACGGAAAAAATCTGAAATTTAAAACTTCCGGTAGAAAGATAAGTTGTATTTTGATCGAACCAAAAACTCTTTGAAGCCTAGCTAGGGTCAGAGCTACACTTCCCCCAACTACGATCATGAAAATCAAAATGATAAAAAAAAAAATCATTAAAGCTTAGCAACATCTCAAATTCAGCAACACAAAGGTATTTTGTAAACAAAATGGAGGTTGAGAGTATGATGGGTTTAGAAAAAGATACACATAAGGTTGGGAAGAAAAGATAAAGGGTGGGTAAGAAATTGTGTTC